>LNAC01000230.1:63113-164662 GCA_002007465.1 Ailurus styani | reverse complement strand
GTGTGTGTGTGTGTGTGTATCACATCTTTTTTATCCATTCATCTGTTGGTGGACATCTAGGCTCTTTCCATAATTTGGCTACTGTGGACATTATTGCTATAAACATTGAGGTGCAGGTGCCCCTTCGAATCACTACATTTATATCTTTAGGGTAAATACTCAGTACTGCGGTTGCTGGGCTGCACCAGCTTGCACTCCCACCAACAATGTAGGTGGGTTCCCCTTTCTCTGCATCCTCACCAACACCTGTCATTTCCTGACTTGTTGATTTTAGCCATTCTGAGTGGCGTAAGGTGGTATCTCACTGTGGATTTGATTTGTATTTCCCTGATGCTGAGTGATGTTGAGTACCTTTTCATGTATCTGTTGCCCATTTGGATGTCTTCTTAATGCACAGAATTCTTGTTTAACCCAAATTTTATATTACTTAAAACATGAAATTCTAAAGAAAATGAGACAGAAAAAGACGTACTGTATGCTCTCCCTTATATGTGGAACCTCAAAAGGCTGAACTCAGACACCAAGAGTAGGTTACCAGGAGCTGGGTGGGGGGGAATTGAGGAGGTGTTGGTCACAGGATATAAACTCCACTTATGAGATGAATATGTGCTGGGGACCTAATGTACAGCTTGGTGATTATAGTTAATAATAGTATAGATATATTTGAAAATTGCTAATAGAGTAGAATCTTAAATGTTACCACTGCAAAAAAGAAAGGGTAATTAGGTGATGTGAGGGAGATATCAGCTGATGCTCTAGTGGTAAACATTTTGCAATATATAAGGGTATCATATCATCAAATTGCACACCTTAAATTTAGACTGTGTTATGTGTTGGTTATATTTCAAGAAAGCTGGGACAATATAAATAAACCCACATCTTCCTTTAATCTGAATTCAAAAAACAACTTAGTCTAAAAGTTCTGCGAGAAGATTTCTTGTCCTGGCTTTTCCTGAACATGCTGGGCTTTAGTTTCCTCTTCTATAAGGCAAATGGATCTCACTAGACAGTTATTGTTTCTAATCAGCATTTTCTCCAGTCAACAGAGAAAACATGGAAGCCACAGAAAACCATAGGTAGTGGAACAAGAATCACAGAGAATTCCACTGTTTAGTTGTGACCATTAACTACATTTGGGCTATTTTCCTGTTTCTATGCTATTTTCACAGTCATGGTGTCACACTGTACAAAATATGAACCGCTTTGCCACTGAAACATTTTCCCATGGTACTAGGCAATTGTTCAGGACTCTTCTCACTCTATGATTCTAGGTATGTTTGGTTTGTTATGGTCAATATAAAGACTATCAAAAATCATGGTGAATAATATTTGTCTTCTTCCAATAAGCAAGACAATATAAAGCTTTTCATGGAAACTAAATGGAATAAATGTAAAAATAAATTATTTGTAAACTTAGAAGGAATTGTGAAAATTCTTTATTTATACTTGTTAGCCATTGATTGAATTATCGCCTAAAGAACAGTCCAGCATGGTGAATTGAAGAACAGATTGTACCATTCCTTTCTCCCCAGGGAGAAGTAGATGATACCTATGGCTAGAAGTTAGCTTTTATGACAATTACTGGAGATGAACAAATATAATGTTTGGAAAAACTGGAAAACTCCTCTGATTTAAGATGTTTAGAGTATAATGTTAAGACCTGGTAAAATAGTGAAACAATATTGCTATGTGGAATGGAATGAAGATGGCTGACTTCGAGAATGAATTATGGCAGGCTTTATGTGACAATAAAACAGCACTGAGAAATCAATAAAGCAACATTGGAAGTTTGGACTTTGGCCAGATATTGAACAAGGCATTGGCCCTAGGCACCTAGCATCTAAGGAAAACCAAAGCACTCTTATTGCCTGTAGGAACTCACAGTTGAGTAATGAGATGAAGGGGGACATTTGGCCACAACTGATTATAGGTGAGGTGCAGAGTAGTACGTATCCTGGCAGACAGACACTTGAGGTGTTCTACGAATTTCTTTCTTCTCTTGATCTGGAGCAATCAATGTTCCAGTGGATCATTCCAGCCCAGGAAGGAATCCTTGGGCTGAGCAGAGTCACGTATAAACAGAGAACACACGTTAAGCTTTCCTTTCATTCAGCTGAGACCTGAAGTTAATTCCAAACGTAACTCAAGAGCAGGAGCACCTTTACTAAAATGGCAAGAGGAACACTGCCCGAGTCCAATTATTAAAAAGGCCAGGGAGGGACATGGAATCACACCTGCCAGTGGACTTGGTATCAAAGTTTTCACAGTTGCAAAGGAAAACCACTTCAAAGCCTCCAGGATGAGGTCCCAGAGAGGCTATTAGAAGACCCTTCACATGAAAGAGTTCAGAAGTATTTTTAAGAACATGCCCAGGAGAAGGAGTTTATTTCTGGACTGCTGACACTGAGGTTGCCTTCCTCCTTAATTAAGTCTCTAGATCTTTGGAAACAAAATATTTCATTACCTTCCTGCCAACTTTGACCCTAAGTGGCATGGGAATCTAACATTTTCACCTGTTTTACCAAATGCCAGGATAACAGGCCAAGGAACTCTGCAACAGTCACCTGGGCGATTCTAAATCTCTGGATGGTGGACAAAAATTGATTTAGTTTGATGTCAACATCATTACCTCAGGGTAGCATACCTTGACTCCTCAGGTAGAACACCAGTTCCTTTTCTTATGCTCCCACTTACCCTCTGTGTTTTACTTACCTGGTTGTGTATCTCCCCCACTGGGTCTAATTTTAGGAGGAGAGACTCTGTGTCCTTGCTCACCATCATTTGCACAGTACCTAGCCCAGTGCCTGGAGCATTACTATACACTCAGTAAATATTAGTTGAAGGAGAGAAGGCTAGGACAAGAAGATGCTGGGCCATCACTAAGTAGATAAGTTAGGCTCTGATATGAGAAGATAATGCCACGGGAAGGCAATCGAGAGAGAGCTCTGCTCAGGGTCAGCCAATTTCTCGGAGATTTGCCTATGTCAGTGGCACCATGGCTGGAGATGCCCCACTATGCAAGGACTTTTCCCTTACTTCAGTTGAAGATGCTCAGGAATGATGGCGCTGGATGGCGCTGATATTCTGATACCATTGCCATACCCAAGTGAGGACCTTGGACTCCATGTGGTACAACTTCCACATTTTAAAGATGGAGAAACCGTGGCACAGAAGGCAACAGCCGCTGTCCCTGAGGCACTATGTAGCAGAGGAGCCTTTCACCTCCATGTTTCCAGACATCCTGGCCAGTGCTCTTCCCTCTGTAATCAGCTGCCTCTCCTAAGGCCTGAAACTCAACAGGCTGGTGTTTCAAGGTTAGCTCCCCAAAGGAAGTAGCCAGGTAGCTCTGGGAGATCTCTTCTCCCTTTTCCCACCTTAGTGTCCCCAGTGGGAAAATCGACCGTATAATGTATGCCTCCTGGGGCCATGGGGAGCCAGCCTTAGAGGAAACAGTGCCTGTAGTGTTCCTAGTGGAGTGCCCATTATGTAACTGGTTCCCAACTCTTAAGTCCCTTCTCTTCCATCTGGGCACATGGGACCTTTCAGGACACACAGAAATGAAGGGTGTCTTCAGTGGTTGGGAAGAGTCAGCTATGCAGAGGGTCTCGGCTGCTCAGTCCCATCTCATCCTTCAGGAGACACATGTGGAGCTCAACCCTGCGTCCACGGGCTGTTGCTCTGAAGAGACTCTCTTCAGAGTGAGTGGGGACACTCACTCCTGGCATTGTCCAAGGAAACACAGCCTCAAAACATAGACTTTCAGTTTTCCTAGTAAAATGAATGAAAGAACCTTTTGGGGAATGAAGTGATTTCTTTTTAGCTCCACTTGTTTACTTTTCCATAAGCTCCCAAGATGGCTTACATGTTAGCTGTTAATCACAGCATCTGTTCAAACAGTACTTCAGTAAATGATTCAATTCATAGTTTTCTTCTAAAAGAATCTTTTTAAGTATGGTGTTTATGTCTCTGTTATCCTTCGTTTGGCAACGTAGTACGAGCTATTTTAACTTTGCTATCATTATAAACACATATTGAATCCTTCACTTCTTAACTGTAGAAAACAAGACACCTCCTCTGCATTTGTTCCATTCGACTCCCCGCTTAGAGGGGAGAGGGTGCCATTTATTAGAGATTCTATATTGTTTCCAAAGGAGAAATAATGACGATGTTCCAGCCAATATCTTCTCTGATATCTTGAATTTAGTAGCAATCAGTAGGTTCTAGCTACGTGAGGCTGTTCAGGCCAAGCCCAAATGAACAGAGCGTCCTTAGCTATTGAGAAGCACCAGCTCTGCTGAGGAGCCTAACTGCTCTGATGCATCTCATCTTGCAGGAGGCCACCTTGCCGCTGGTTTAGAGAGGTACCTGGGAAGAAGGGTCTGGATCTCCTCAGCAAGTCCAGGTCCAAAACTTACGTGATAGGAGGATTGATGTGTTGTCTGCAAAATGCATGTGGTTCTCAGCTAAAGGAACTCCTGTCCAGCCCTGGAAACTCAGCAAAAATGTGTCTTCTGATATGGGGCTTCTTCAACCGTGTTTATCTGGGCCAGGAGAATCAATGCTTCCTTCATCAGAGCGTGGATATTAACCTGTTGAGTGCATTGCCAGCTTCCTAGCCTCATCAGTAGATACCATGGAAGTCTACCTTGGAGACAACAGGAGACACTGCTTCAATTTCTTTACCCCCTTCGCTGTCAGCACTCCTGCTCTCTGTTATGAGATAGTCTAGAGGGGTCGTCATTATTTTGGTATCATTCAGAACATCGCACAGGATTCTTACGGTGATGACATCATGGTAACTAGAGCTAGTGAACAGAAGGCAGGAGGTACTCTAGATACCTTAGTAAGACACACATACTGGAGAATGAGAGCTAGTTCCCATGAAACACCGGAGACTGCCTAATTAGTGACCTTATAACGGATCCAGTGGCCTGAAATAAGTAGGTGTGCCTTTTTGCAACAGACATCCAAGCAAAGAGCGTGTATTTTGTAGGCTTCTTCGATTTTGTAGAGAACAGATACCACATTCAGGTGTGCTGCTCCAACCCATGGACCAGGAAGTCCATTGTGGTGCTATTTTCGAGTGGGGTCAATGGGAGTGCAGCAGAGCTGGGCTGTCATGAAAATTGTCCTTCTGATTGGTTGTTGGGATCCAGCAGACCCAAGGGTATCAGGGTTGTCACAGTGTCTGTGGCAGATAGAAATTCTCTGTGGAATCTGGCAAGCCCCAAGTGGAGAATTACGGCACCAGACCCCTAGAATTTTTGAGTAAGGCCTGCCCTTTTTTTGGCAGCAACTCTCTAGTAGAAAAGCAAATCCTGGTTTGCTACTGTACCCTTGTAGGGACTGAACATTGGATTATGGAATGCCAAATAACTATTTAACCTGAATTTCCCATCATGAAATATGCGTTATTAACCCATCGGATCATAAAATTGGATATATAGATAGATATAGATAGATATAGATATAGATATATATGGCAGTATTCCATTGCAAAATGAAAATGGCATATAAGAACAGCTGAGCAAGTATGGAAGGCATTAGTAACTGCATGAACAGATGGTTTAGACTTCCACTCTGCATGCTTCACTGCTTTTCCTGCAGCCCTCATAGAATTTCCTATGACCAGTTAACAGGGAGAGTAAAGAATGCAACTGGTTTGTGTCTACATCTGCTTGGTTTGCTGGAACCAGGCAAAACGCAGATAGATGGCACATTGCAGCCTTACTCAGGGTTAGCCCAGAAGGACAGTAGTGAAATAATACTACTGGTCAGAGCTCCAAGTGTGCCCACTTGAAGGAGAAATGGCCTAGAATATTAATCTATTTGTAGACAGTAGTTAATAGCTTGACCAAACTGCCCAGGGACTTGGAAAGGCCAGTAGTAGAAGTCTGACACCTAAGAAGTGTGGAGAAGAAATATACAGATGGGTCTCTCAGAGTGGGCACAGAGTATTAGGTATTTATGGCCCATGTAAGTACTGACGTAATTATATGCACTGTAGAGAAGGCCATCAGTACTCAACCAGACAAGGTGTGATAGATTGCAAGACGACCACAGACTCCCCATTCCCAATTGCAAGTCTTTTAGCACTAGTGATTTTACCACTCTCCCCGTCAAGAGATGGAGCCCTATTATTCCATTCTTTGGGTCAAGGCTAGACCATATGACTGGCTTTGTTTAGTGGTCCTTTACCAAATGTGATGCATTCAGAATGCCATGAATTGGTGCCTTCTCTCTCTTGCTGGGTTTGGAACTCTGAGACCTTGTTCACCCAGATGAACCTGAGCTCATTTACTGAAGAGGCCACGTGGTGAACTAGGACGTTCTAGTCAGTAGCCTGCTGATCACCATATATGTGAATGAAGCCTTCCTAGGTCGTTCAGCCTCATTGCCAGCTGACCGCACAGATCATGTGAGGTTGCCCAAACCAGAAGGACCACCCAACCAATCCACAAAATGATGAGAAATAAGTATCTATTGTTTTCAGCCAGAAAACAGAAACCTCGGTGCACAACTCTTTGTAAGTAAATTTGAAAATGCAGATAATTTTTACTATACTTCAACTTGCTAAATTGACCGCAGTAGCGAAGGAAAGTCTAGTAGGCCAATTGCGAAAGAAAGTTAAATAAATTTGGATGAGGATCTCCCTCCCTCTGATAAATGCCACCAGATTAAGAAAATTCTACAAAAGCTTCAAAAATAATGTGATTCCAGTATGACTTGAAGAACTTCAGAGCATAGAAAAAGAATCAACACTTTCAGATTCATTTCGTAAACATCTTCTTTTTAAAATTATTTCGGCCAGAAATTTTGGAAGAATAGTGCAAAAACTTATTATATACCTTCAGTCAGACTTTCCAATTTATTTTTTATAATTTTTTAAAGATTCATTTATTTATTTTAGAAGGGGGAGGGGTAAGGGGAGAGGGAGGGAGAGTCCTTAGCAGCGTCCTTAGAAGATGTTGAGTGCAGAGCCCCACGTGGGGCTCGATCTCACAACCCCAAGACCGTGACTGCAAGACCACCACTCCAAGACCAGGACCGGAGCTAAAACCAACGGTTGGAGGCTCAACCAACTGCGCCATCCAGGCACCCCAGACTTTCCAATTTATTTTGCAGGAAGGTGTCTTGCATTTTTTTAGTTGTGGTGTCTCTTTATCCTTCTTTAATCTGAAACACCTCCTCAGTCTGTCTTTTATAACTCAAACCTTTGAAGAATACAGTTCAGTTATATTTCAAGAAAGTTCTTTCAATTTGGATTCATGTGATGTTGCCTTGGGATTAGATTCAGGTTATCCTATGAACTTACTTTGTTTCCTTCTCATTGTATATTATCAGGAGACAGATGGTATTGTTTATTTCAACATTAATGATGTTAACATTGAATACTTGCTGATGGTGATGCGTGTTAGGTTTCTCAGTCGGGAAGTTACTATTTCCCACTTTGGGACTGTGTAAATATCTTGTTTCTTGTACAATTTCTACCTAATATTTTTAACAAAACTTTCTCATATTATTAAGGATGATGGATTTTTAAAAACCTTTTAAGCCTAATTTCAGACATACAAGGAAGTTGGAAGTATAGTACTTATCACCCAGATTACCAGCAGCTTGTTATTACATTTGCTTTATCATTCTCTCTGTGTGTTTATGTATGTGTGTGTGATATTTTTTTCTGAACCATTAAAATAAGTTGCAGACACAGTACTTCAGCTTATAGTCCTTAAGAGCAAGGCTGTTCTCTTTTAAAACCACAGCACAATTACAAAACCCAAGAAATTAACATGAACACAGCACTGTTAACTCAGCACCAGACCTTATTCAAATGTTACCAATTCTCTCAACAAAGTCCTTTATAGGAAAACAAACTTGTGGATCATGAGTTGCTTTCAGTTGTCTTGTCTCTTTACTTAGTCTCTTTAATCTAGAGCCATTCATCAGTTTCCCTTGTCATAACCTTGAAACTTTGAGGATTATTATGTGGCAGCTATTTTGTAGAATGTCCCTCAGTTTGGGTTTATCTGATGTTGCCTTGTGATTAGATTCTCATTATGCATTTTTGGCAGAAATATCACAGAGGCAATGTGTTCTTCTCGTGCGTCATATCAGGATGCAAAGAAATGTCAATTTGTCCCATTACTAATGTTAACTTTGTGATCATTTTGATCTTTTCCTTAAAGCGGTGTCTGCCAGCTTTCTCTGTTGTAAAGTTTTAGTATTCCCCTTTGTAAATAATAAATATTTTCTGGGAGATATTTTGAGACTATGGAATTAACTGGTTATACATCAGATGTTTACCCCTAGTGTTAGTATCCATTGTTGATTCTTGCCTAAGTCAGTTATTATTATGATGGCTGACAAATGGTGATTTTCTAATTCCATCATTTCTTCTGTACTTCTTAGTTCATATCCCATTGTAAGAAAAAGCGTTTCCTTCTTCCACATTTACTTATTTATTTATTTCAGGAGATAGAATTCTTTTTTTCAGTGGATTATAATCTATTTTTGCCATTATTTAATATTGATGCTCAGTTTGTCCCTGATTTGGCCATTGGTACACAATTTAAGCTGGCCCTTCTGTCCTTTTGACACATACCTGCCATTCTTTGGCCACTTTCTTCTTTTCTCAATAGCATGGTATGTAAAGGGCATCTTGTACTTTCCCAGGCCCAGCTCTGGGATCATCCAGTTCTCCGAAGAACTTTGTTTCCTTGTGGCAGAGAATGGTATTTCTGAAATAAGATCTGAACACTAAGTATGCCAATTGCCAGTGCAATGTCGCATTTCTAGGCTTTCTCCATAGACAGAGATAGGAAATATGCATATATATATATATATATGCACACATACATGTACTTCAACACATGTATATGTAAGTATATAGAAATGTGTGTGTATATATATATATAAAGAGAGAGAAACACTATACCTCTTTCTATATCAATATGTCTATCATCCTATCTATAGTTATTTCAAAAATGAATTTTGTGTAGGTTTCCCAGGTAAGTTTGTTTATAGTTACATATTATCAATTCTGAACTACTTTTAGTGAATTCTAGTATTAATCAAAATAGTAAAAATATTTGGATAATAGAGGCCCACTTTCTCATTGTCAGAGGAAGTAATTACAAATACGAAAAGGAGAGGCACCTGGGTGGCTCAGTTGGTTGAGGGTCTGCCTTTTCAGCTCAGGTCATGGTCCTAGGTTCCTGGGATCGAGCCCTGCATCAGGCTCCCTGCTCAGTCAGGGAGTCTGCTTCTCCTTCTTCCTCTGCCTGCCTCTCCTCCAGCTTGTGCTCTCCCTCCCTCTCCCTCTCTCTTCGTCAAATAAATTAATAAAATCTTTTTAAAAATCTCAAAAAATAAGTATGAAAAGGAAACTAAATAGAACCATGTTTTGTTAGATTGGTAGTAGTATGAGATCAATGTTTTTTTTAAGATTTTATTTATTTATTTGACAGAGAGAGTGAGAGAACACAAGCAGGGAGCGCACAGAGGGAAAGGGAGAAGCAGACTCTCCACTGAGCAAGGAGACTGACACGGGGCTCGATTTCAGGACCCTGGGATCATGACCTGAGCTGAAGGCAGATGCTTAACCGACTAAGCCACCCAGGTGCCCTGAACTCAATGTTTGATGGAAGATAGATAGATAGATAGATAGAGTTTTCATTGCTGTCTCTTCAAGTTCACAAATCTTTCACCATGCCTAAGGTGATGTTAATATCATCCAGTATAGTCTTCATTTTAAATATTGTAGTTTTCATCTATAGAATTTTGATTTGGGCTCTTTTTATATCTTCTGTGTCTCCTTTTTGTTCTTTTGAACATGGACATACAGTTACAATAGTTGTCTTAATTTCCTTTTCTGCCAGTATTATCAACTCTGTCAGATTCAGGTTAATTTCATTGGTTTCTCCTTCATTATGCGATGTATTTCCCTAATTCCTTTGCATGCCCATACTGTTTTGTTGGATAACAGACACTGTGACATTTTACTTTGTGGAATACTGGATATTTTTGTATTTCTGGAAATATTTTGACCTTTTTCCTAGGATGCAGTTTAGCTACTTGGAAAGAATCAGGTTCTTTGGATTTGTTAGCACCAGAACCATGTGTAGGGGAGGAGTAATTATGCCACACTACTGACGCAAGGACTTTATGAGTACTGCACCCATTGCCATAATTGTGAAGTTTTCAAGTCTGGTAGGCAGGAATAGGTTCTAGTCTCAGTCCCACGAGAGTGCTGGGTACTGTTCCCTGTAGTCCTTTTGGATAGCTCTTTCCCTAGTCTCAGGTAGTTTCACACATCACACATATGTATCCCTAAACATCTGCTAAGTTTTCTCTCTGTGCGATCCCCTCCCCGGTAACCTGTCTCGCAAACTTTAGCCACTTCATTCTTTCCAACACTCCTTCCCATCTCCTCAATTCAGGAAGTCTACCAGGCTCTCTTGATGAGACCTAGAAACTTTCAAGGCAGCAAGCTGGGACAGTTGCAGGGAATACATTTTCTGTTAACTATTTTTATGGGTCACTGTCCCTTGTAACCTGATGTCCAGTCTTGATAATTAGTGTCTTGATAATCATTGTTTCATTTATTTGTAGTTTTTTGTTGTTCAGGCATGAGAGTAAATTGGTCTCTGTTATTCTACACTGACCAGAAGTGGGATTTCCTTATTTATAACTTTAAACATTATAAGCATAGTTGTTTTGTGATCTGTGTCTAATAATTCCATTAGCTGAAATTTTGTGTGTCTCGCTTCAGTCTATATTGTTCTGCTTATTCTTGCCCGTGGGCCTTGTTTGCTGTTTGCCTGGTTATGCTGGTCTGCATCCTTTAACAATTATCTGTAGTAAGAACTTTAGGCTAGGATGAGGTCACGTTCCTCTAGAGAGGATTTCCATTTGCCTCTGCCAGATCAAGTACTGAGGGGATAATCGGGGGGACTCTCAGTGGAGGACAACCTTAAATTTTCAGGCTTGGGATTGCCTACATATCAGGGAAGTAGAACCTAAGATGAACTTCTGTGAGAGGGCTGGACCATATCCTATACCCTCGGTGGGGAGCCTTTTGGGTGTCAGCCAGTTGAAGGAAGGCGGTCACGTTAGACTCCCTCGTTTGTATACATCTCAAACTTTCGTTTATTTTCCTCTTATCCTAAGAGGTTATGTAAACAGTGCTCTGATTTGGAAAATATCTAGGTCTCGATTTTCTCTTTATTTTGTCCAGGTAACACCTTACTCCCTTTTCAGCTTTTCAACTGTTCAAAGAAGGTTTTCTTTACGTTTCATCCAGGTTTTTAAAAGTTTTTTTCAGGGTCACCTGGCTGGCTCAGCTAGTGGAGAGTGCGACTCTTGATCCCAAGGTTGTGAGTTCGAGCCTCTCACTGGGTGTAGAGGTTACTTTAAAAAATAAAAATAAAAATAGTAAATTTAAAAATAAAGTTTTTTTTTCCTAGAGAGAGGGCTGGTATGAATAACCTTGCCTATATTACCAAAAATCTGGAAATTTGCCATGGATTTTTAGAGGATGGCTTAAGACACTGGTAGAGAGGGAGTTGCTAATGAAACTGCCCAACCCGATCACTCACAATCTGGTCACTTTTATCTTTGCAAGCACCGTCTTCATGCTGGGCCTTGTTTTTCCACTCACTGCAATTATTCTTGAAATACATTCATTAGGAACACCTGGTTCTATTTCTTAAATTTATATGTGATTTATTAGCACGAGTCATTGTGTGGACACATCTGGTTCATTATGCAAGACGGCTGACAACTTCTAGTTCAGTGTGCTCTCTAATGGGCCTGCAGGCTGGTTTTTGGAGGAAGGTGCCTGATTCTGCTCTGCGTTTCTAGTTCTTTTAGCTGTGATTCAGTTAGCATGGTGAACAACTCGACAGGGTTAACATATGAAGCATTTAAGACATTCTTTAGTTTTTGGGGCGCCTGGGTGGCTCAGTGGGTTAAAGCCTCTGCCTTCGGCTCAGGTCATGATCTCAGGATCCTGGGATCGAGTCCCGCATAGGGCTCCCTGCTCAGTGGGGAGCCTGCTTCCTCCTCTCTCTGCCTGCCTCTCTGCCTACTTGTGATCTCTCTCTCTCTCTCTCTGTCAAATAAATAAATAAAATCTTTAAAAAAATCCTGGTTTTTGGCTAGAAAAGTAGTTAAATGTGGGAACCAGGGAACTGTGTAAGGTCTTTTTCAAACAAAACTGTGTACTTGAGTAGGAAAAGCACAGTATCTGCTGGCTAGAAGTGTAACTAGCGTCCTAAGAGCAGCCTTCTATGCATGGGCCTGGAACCTGTGCTCTGAGAGTCAAATATTTACGCCAGAGGGGAAAGGTTTCTATCTGCAGATCGAGGGAATTTCTCTCTAATGTTCTTTCTCTGGTGTTCTCAGAGGACACTGGGACTCGAATAATACACTGTCAAGCCTGTCTCAACCCAGAACATCATAGCAGCAATAGCAACACCAGGGCTTTCTAGAACACGGAGATCAAATAGAACTGAGCAACCACCAGACACAGTTGATGAAGTCAGGGGCAAAGTCTAGGAGCCCTAAATGGGAAATGCCAAAAAAAAAATAATAATATGGAAAAAGCTAATTACTGACTGAGACCTTACTGCAAGGATCCAAGGGGACAAATTAGAAAAGCTAACATCTACTGAGTCCTTACTACATGCAGGTATTCTCCTAAGTGTTTTAGAAACAAGGAATCATTTCATTCCCATGATAGCTCCATGAGGTGGGTACCATTACAGTTCTCATCGTGTACAAGAGGAAAGGTAGGCACAGAGAGGCTAAGTGATGAGCTCAGAGTCTCACAGCAACGAAAATGTGGCCCATGTCCTTAGTCCCGCCCACAGTGCTCCTAGATGATGGGTTCTGCTGAGGTCCAGAGAGAACCTGGCTCGCCATCCACTACCACCTGGGGGAGGGAGGCCGTAGGTGTGGGGAACACTGGGATGGCAAAGGCAGCTACATCGGCAGCTCCTATCCTACTCCATCTGAATGGCGGAACTCTCCCTTCAAACTGCGATCAGGGCAGGGAGAGGCTTGCCGAAGGAGAATGTCCCAGGTGCGAGCAGGGAGTAGTTTCCAGCCTTTATTCCCCGTGAGCGATGTCGGGGTGGGAGGCAGATGTGGGGTCACTCTTTTGTCCTGAGCCCTCGTTTCCCCCCTCGGGCCAGGACAAACTGGACCCACGGAAAGGTTGCCCTCAGCCCCAGAAGAGGGGAGGCGTCCTGCCAGGTCTCTGTCGGCCTCTAGCGGTCACTGGGGCGTACGACACCCAACGCTGGCTGAGCCTGAGCCGGTGCGACGGAGGCTGGCAAGTGGGGAGAACGCGAGGGCAGAGCAGGGGTCTTCGCGGGAGGGTGCAGGGGAAGGGCGGGGGGCTCTGTGAAAGCTACCCCCTCCCCCTCGAGTCATATGTGAAAGCAGTGCTGGTGCTTTTCCCCGTAGCTGTCCTCAGGTCCGCCGTGGCTTTTGTGAGGCGCACAATTTAAGACCCAGAGCTGGAGGGTCGGGAAGTGGTGTCCCAGGCAGAAGCTGGCTCTGGGCTGAGGGCCGTCCCGCTGTGTCCTCACCCTGTGGGCACAGAGGCCGCAGCCGGGGCCCCAGCACTGCTCTCTCTGCTCACAAAGAGCGGCTCTGGGTGGAAGGGCACCAATGGGAGCTTCCTGGTGGCAGTGAGGCCCTAGGAGGACAGGGACAGGCCCTCCATGACAGAGGTCTCTTAGGGCCCCTTACCCTTGCTTGGTTATCTGGGCCTGGCTTGGAAACATTTGGAGGCTTTCTTCTGCTCAGCAGCTGGGTCCCCTCTCAGCCGCAGGTGGTTCCACCATGCTCTCCTTCCCTACCTTTAGTGTCAGACTTGGGACCCTGCTTCCTCCCTTCTCTGGAGCTGCCACCTCCCACTCTACCCTTTGGGCTCCCTTCCACACCCCCAAGCATGGCTGCAGAGGGGGCCTGCCAGCCCAGCTCCTCCCTCCTTGGGCCCCAGATGGTGGACAAACTGAGAAGCCTACTTCAAGGGCTTCACTGTGCACCAGGCAGGGAAACAGTCAGGATACACACAGCAGGGCTAACACACACAGGAGTCACACACAGCAAAGAACCTTCCAGAGCTCTCAAAGTTACCGTGGCCTTTCTGCAGGTTCCTGCTCCCTCTGGGTCAGTGTTGACACCTGGAGGCCCACTTGGGCTCCTGCCCTCTTCTTTCTTCTCTGAGGGTTGGCTCACCAGACCTTGCTTCGGTTTGCTGTCTTGCAGGGTAATTGTAGCCTGGCCAATATATCCAGACAGGAAGCTAACTGGGTGCCCCCTGTGTCCAGGATGTAGTAGTTATCTCCAGTTTGGATGAAGGAGGACTCCAACAGCCCACAAGAGTGGATGGCTGAGACCCAAAAGGCAAGCACTGATGAAATTGGAAAAGCAGGAGACAGAAGGCAGACTTTAGGCTGCTGGTTGTCACCTGGAGAAAACTTTTTTTTTTTTAAGATTTTATTTATTTATTTGACACAGAGAGAGAGATCACAAGTAGGCAGAGAGGCAGGCAGAGAGACAGGGAGAGGAGGAAGCAGGCTCCCTGCCGAGCAGAGAGCCCGATGCGGGCCTCGATCCCAGGATGGAGAAAACTTTTAATACTGATGTTAGGATTTCATCCCAAACATAAAATTAGAATTTTCGGGATGGAGTGTTGTTATTTTTTCTTTCAAAAGCTTCCTGTGTGATTTGAAGGGGCTTCTAGGGGTAAAGACATGGTACTAGGTGATCAGATGAACTCAATTCAGGGTGCAAGAGGAGGTCTGGTTGGGAAGTTGGTGAGGGTCAGGAAGTTGGTGAGACCCTGAAGACCTTGACCTAGATCCTGAATACTATGTTGGTATAGTTGGTGATACAGCTCTGCTGAACCCTCTCTGAAGCCCTTTTTATAAAACCTGTCCCCTGGACACCCTAACATAGAACTTTGAAAAGGTCAATGATGAGTGTGATCACGGGGGATGAGAAGCCTCCTTGATATGTGGCGACCTCCAAATCCATCCTGTTGGCCCACACACTGTCCAGTCTCCTGGGCGGTAACTTTATTTATTTATTTATTTATTTATTTATTTATTTATTTATTTATTTATTTATTTAAAGATTTCATTTATTTACTTGACAGAGATTACAAGTAGGCAGAGAGGCAGGCAGAGAGAGAGGTGGAAGCAGGCTCCCCACTGAGCAGGGAGCCCGATGCGGGCCTCGATCCCAGGACCCTGAGATCACGACCTGAGCCGAAGGCAGAGGCTTTAACCCACTGAGCCACCCAGGTGCCCCTCCTGGGCGGTAACTTTATACCCAAGAATACCTCTCAGTGTAATGAAAATACAGAATGTCTTCAATGGTACCCAGGACATTGGGAGTAATTAAAATGGCTGTACACAGACCACCACAGGATAGGATTAAATCACTGTATTATTTCTCATCTTATTGCCAACTAATGGGAGACTCAGTCATTCATATTTTCCCCCATCGCATCTGTTTCCATTACCTAACGTTCAGCCTTTTCTCTTCCCCTTCTTCCTGCAGCTTCTACTTCATTCCATCCCAAACCTAGACTGAGGTGCCTACATTATCCTCTTCCTTTGTAAACAAACAAACATGCTGTTTTACTACCAATCGATGTGCAAAGCAATTTTCCTAACACCTCTTCTCATATCCTCAAGCCATACGTGGGCCTCCCCATGCCTCCCTTTCCCTTTACCAAATATCCACCCCTCACTTTGTCTCTGAAACCCACCCCGTTCCTCATCCTATATAAAATCACTTCTTATTTATTTATTGTTTTGAGATTTTATTTATTTGACAGAGAGAGGCAGCCAGAGAGGGAACACAAGCAGGCAGAGTGGGAGAACCAGGCTTCCGGCTGAGCAGGTTGCCTGCTGTGGCGCTTGACCCCAGGACCCTGGGATCATCACCTGAGCTGAAGGCAGCCGCTTAAGGACTGAGCCACCCAGGTGCCCTTAAAATCACTTTTTAAAGACATATTACTAAGTAAGGTGTAAACTAGATATCCCTAAACCTGACATTCAAGCCACTGATAATCTTCAGCATATCTCCCAGTCCTATGCACTAAGCGCCTCAGCTGTTCTGATGTTATTTCTTTTTTTAAAAAGACTTATTTCGGAGAGAGAGAGAGAATGCACACAGGAGCGAGCAAAAGTATGAGTGAGGGTGGGGTGGGGAGTAGGGGGGCAGAGGGAGAAGCAGACACCCTGCTGAGCAGGGAGCCCAGTGTGGGGCTCCATCCCAGGTCCCCAGGATCATGACCTAGGTGAAAGCAGACACTTAACTGAGCTACCCAGGTGCCCCATTAAATAAACCTTTAATTTCAGAATAAATTTGTATTTACACAAAAGTTGCAAAGATAGTGCAGAGTTCACATATCTCCAGATCTGGTTTCCTCTATTATTAATATCTTGTAATAGTGTGGTGCATTTGGGTGCCTGGGTGGCTCAGTGGGTTAAGCCTTTGTCTTCGGCTCAGGTCATGATCTCAGGGTCCTGGGATCGAGTCCCACATTGGGCTCTCTGCTCAGCAGGGAGCCTCTTTCCCCCACTCTCTCTGCCTGCCTCTCTGCCTACTTGTGATCTTTCTTTCTCTGTCAAATAAATAAATAAAATCTTAAAAAAAATAGTGTGGTGCATTTGTCACAATTAAGGAACATCATGTTCACTAGAGTTCACACTTCTTCAGATCTCCTTAGTTTTTACCTAATGTCCTTTTCGGGGGGTCCAGGATCCCGTCCAGATTACTGTTACATTTAGTCGTCCTCATGTCTTCTTGGGCTGCTCTGAGCTGTGAGCCTCTCAGACTTTCCTTGTTTTTGATGACCTTCATAGTTTTGAAAAATACTGGTCAGATATTTTGTATAATGCCCCTATATTGGGTTTTATGTGCTGTTATTTTCATGATTAAACTGGGGTTATAGAGTTTGAGGAAGAAGATTATAGAGGTCAAGTGCCATTTTCATCACACCATGTCAAGTGTATATAATGTCAACAGAACTTAGCGTTGAAGTTAACCTCAGTCACGTGGCTGAGGTAGTGTTTTTCACTACCTTCACAATACAGCTACGCTTTGTTTTTCCCTTTCTCTTCTTACACCATACTCTTCAGAAGGAAGTCACCATGATCAGCCCACATTTATGGAGCAGAGAGTTATGCTCCCTTCTTGAAAGCTGAATAGTTACATAAATTATTTGGGATTCTTTGCATGAGAGATTTGTCTCTTTTCCTTCATTTATTCAATCATGTATTTATATCAGTGTGGAGTCTTGGATATATTTATTTTATACGTTGAGTTATAATTAAATACTACTTTATTTTGTCACTGAAATTGTTCCCATTTTGGTCATTGGGAGCTCGATCTGTTGGCCCCGGTGTCTCTTTGACAACTTGCATCTGTGCAGTTTTGGGAGAGAACTTTCTTACTTTCTGGCACTGGAAGATGCTCCTTGTGTATTTTCTGCCCCAGTCCTAGGATCAGCCCTTTCTTCAAGGAGTCCTGGTTCCTTTTATTGGAGAATGGTATTAAAAACCAAGACTGGGGGGATGCCTGGCTGGCTCAGTCGTTAAGCAGCTGCCTTCAGCTCAGGGCATTATCCCAGGGTGCTGGGATCAAGTCCTGCGTTGGGCTCCTTGCTCAGCGGGGAGCCTGCTTCCTCCTCTGCCTACCACTTCCTCTGCTTGTGCGCTCGCTGTCTGACAAGTAAATAAATAAAATCTAAAAACAAAACAAAACAACAAACAAGATTGGGGTCCTGGGTGTGTTCATTGCTACTGGAGTGCTCACTTTATGTTTTGAACAAGTAATGTGCAATGCAGGTATCTCTGAACCTGACTTCAATCCATCCCTGACCTTCCATTTATTCTGTAATCTCATTCCAACATAGACCCTCAAACATATCCCTTATGTAAAAGTAGTGCTTTCTACTACCAAATAATATAGCAAACAAACATTCTGATAGTTACAAAAGAATACTCTTTGATTATATATAAAAATCACTGTATTTCAAAGCCAACTAGGTATCTATCCCCATCACTCCTTCTGTGACCCCACCCTATCTCCTTCTGTGACCTCACTCCTTCTGTGACCCCACAGATAGGGTGTTTTCCTGATGAAGTAATATGTAAAGTATCCATCCTTAGCACATTCCTTATCCTTTTTCAGTGTCTCATCTACTGCTAACTTGACCTCTGTCCCTGACCCCAATCTAATACCTTATCCTATATAAAATCAGTATTTTTAATTATCAATTATATAGAAAGTCCTCCAACCTTCACAAAAGTCCAGATCCATCCCATTCCTGACTCTTTTTAAATTTGTTTTTTTAAAAAGATTTCATTTATTTGACAGAGAGAGAGACACAGAGAGAGGGAACACAAGCAGGGGGAATGGGAGAGGGAGAAGCGGGCTTCCTGCTGAGCAGGGAGCCTGATGCCAGGACCCTGGGATCATGACCTGAGTTGTAGGCAGACGCTTAATGACTGAGCCACTCAGGAGTCCCCCATTCCTGACTCTTATCCTAACACTCATATAATAGTCACAATATTAAAGATTCTGTTTTGTGAGCAGCTAATCTGAAAAATGGACACACATGATGCTCAACCCATCACTTACACTCACTTGATCCCTTACCACTACTAAGCCTCCTTTCAGTGATAAATTACTCCTCTTCAATGTCCAAGTGGTGTTCAAACAGCCCTCCTTGATTTCATCCCATCACTGACCCTGATACCATCTTTAACGCTCACCAACTATTGGACACACACCTGTTCCACTGGCCCCTGTAATACCTGTGACTGTGTGATAAGCAAGTTATATGAGAAAGATATATCCCTAATTTTGAAGCCATCCTTAACCATCATCCTATTTTACATCACTCTTTTTACTACTAATAATGTTATGAACAGAAATCTCTGATCCCTTTTCACACCATCGATAGTTGCTGTGTAATTCCTCCATTTAAGTAAAACCACTACTTTATCTTCTCAAGTATTCCACCCCCCAAACAACTTCTGTGATGCTCACCATACACTTGACCATCATCCATCACTAAACCTCACATCACACCTGCCACTCAGTCTTCTGAATCTTCATGTCACCCCTGAGAACCATGCTAGTCTATGTGTTATATAAATTCCCCATTTTCCCAAATTACCAAGTAACACAGTAGATGGAACTGATTCTTGTGTACTTCATGCTAACCTCACCCTATCCCCTACATCATCTCTTAATATAAAATTTTACTGTGGAAAGAACCGAGATGCCCTTCAACAGATGAATGGATAAAAAAGATGTGGTCCATATATACAATGGAATATTACTCAGCCATCAAAAAGGATGAATACCGGACGCCTGGGTGGCTCAGTGGGTTAAAGCCAATGCCTTCGGCTCAGGTCATGATCTCAGGGTCCTGGGATTGAGGCCTGCATCGGGCTCTCTGCTCAGCAGGGAGCCTGCTTCCTCCTCTCTTTCTGCCTGCCTCTCTGCCTACTTGTGATCTCTCTCTCTGTCAAATAAATAAATCTTAAAAAAAAAAAGAAAGGATGAATCCCCAACTTTTATATCAACATGGACGGGTCTGGAGGAGATTATGCTGACTGAAATAAGTCAAGCAGAGAAAGCCAATTGCCATATGGCTTCACTTAAAGAACTTGTGGAACATAAGGAATAAAATGGAGGACTCTTGGGGAAGGGAAGGAAAAGTGAATTGGGGCAAATCAGAAGGGGAGATTAACCATGAGAGACTGTGGACTCTGAGAAACAAACTGAAGGTTATGGAGGGGGGGTGATGGGGAATGGGTGAGCCTGGTGGTGGATATTAAGGAGGGCACTTATTGCATGGAGTACTAGGTGTGGTGCATAAACAATGACTCTTGGATCACTGCAAAAATAAATAAATAAATAAAAATTTAAAATTAAGTGATGTTTGAAATAAACATGCCTGACCCTTACCGCATCTCTAAAACAAAATGATCTTATATTCTCTGCAAAAGTCACTTTTAAAACATTTTCAAGGAAAATGCAAAATAGTCTTTTTCAACCCTTATTCCATCCCTGACCTGTTTCCCTTTTTTTTGACACTCTTCATAGCTATTCCTTATCGCATCACTCCACTGACAAAAACCCTCAATTTCACCTCATCTCTACTTATAAACTCTTTTCTTAAAATAAAGATTTTATTTATTTGTCAGAGAAAGAGAGAGAGAGGCAGGCAGAGGGAGAGGGAAAAGCAGACTCCCCACTGAGCAAGGAGCCCGATGTGGGACTCGATCCCGGGACCCTGGGATCATGACCCGAGCCAAAGGCAGATGTCCCACCTACTCATAAACTCTTAATGAAATCCTCTACACAATAACGTATCCTATTTAAACATTACTATTCTTAATTACCAAGCAATTTGGGAAGTCTTGATACACAATTAATCCCAAACTTTCACTCTACCCCTGACCCTCTTACCTTGGAATATTATTTGTTTTTAAAAATAAAAATAAATTTGAATGTTTCTCATTCTGTGAAAAATCCTGGTATCGTTACCAAGCAATATGCATCATAGTTCAGAGACCAAAAAAGGGATTGTAACACTGGGCCTGTTTAGTGAATAGATATGAATGGACAACTTCGCTTAAAAAATGATTGATTTCAGGCACTGGAGTCAAAGGTGGCACTTTCTGTAGACTGCTCTGTTCACGTTGGTGATTGTTGGTGGATATAATTTAGCTCCATAAATGCAAATCAGGGAAAAAAGTAAACAGTTTGTGAGAATGAAGTTGGAGGTGTTAATGAATGTGTGTGTGTGTGTGTGTGTGTGCACGTGTGCATGCAGGGGTGTGTGTGGGGGGGAGTTGGCCTCTTTCTTTTTTGTTGTTTTGTGCGGGGTTTTTTTGTGGTTTTTTTTGTTGTTGTTTTATTGAAGTATAGCTGACACACAATGTTACATTGGTTTCAAGTATGCCTCTTTCTTCCCCCCGCCTCTCTCCTTCTGCCCTCTCCACTCTTATCTCCCCTGTAATTGCCTTTTATATGGTCCTTCGCTCCCATCTTCCAAAACCTGGATGTGGACAGAGGTGTAATAGCCACTCCCCACTCCTCCCTTCCCTGGTACCCCAGATGACAAGCACCCAGAAAACTCTTATTTTATTTTAAAAGATTTTATTTGTTTATTTGCGAGAGAGAAAGAGCACGGGGAGGAGCAGAGGAAGAGGGACAAGCAGACTCTGCTGAGTGTGGAGCCTGAGGTGGGGCTGCATCTCAGGACCCTGAGATCCTGACCTGAGCTGAATCAAGGGTCAGAGGCCCAACTGACTGAGCCACCCAGATGCCCCCAGACAACTCTTTCTTTAAAGAGACAACTATTGACCGTGTGGGAAACATCTATGGCATAGGACGGCTATCACTTGCAGAAAGAAGAGATTTCAAAGAACCTAACAAGAGTTCACAACATCAACACCCTGGTTCTGTAGTTCCCAGCTGCATTTTGACTCCATGGTTGTCCCCAAACCAAGATCCCAGTGATCTTTTGCATTCTGCTTTGTTTTCTCATCCTCTCACTTTGTCTTTTGAGAGACGAACACCTGAAGAGAGAAAGTAGTTAGAACTTCAGGAGGCGTCCCCTTGATTCTGTGTGACAGTGATCCGAGAGGCTCTCCAGAAAGCGGGATCACCTACCCCCAATGCACTAGGCCTCTGCCTTTCATTCAGGAATAAATTCTGTTGCTTTCATATAAGATTATATTGTAAATAAAGTTATAACTTATGTCTCGAGGTCATTCTAATATACTCCTGGGGCTGGGCCTAACATAAACACTAGTCTAGACCATCATATGATTACTTCAGTGATGTCATCCTCATGAAGTAAAGGTGCACATTTGACCACAGGGAGGTTTCTAGAAAATGCCCTTTTCCTAAGTAGGAAACAATGTGGGTGAAGATATATTCAGTCCTAGATGCAGGGAACAGCAGACTACTTCTGTAAAGGGCCGGATATTAAATAATTTAAGCTTTACAGGCCATATATAGTCTCTGTCAGATTCTTTATTTTTTTAAACAATCCTCTAAAAATTTAAAAACTATTCTTGCAGACCTTATACATACAGGTCACTGGTCAGATTAATTTGGTGGGCCATAGTTTTGCAACCCCTGTATAAAGAGTCAGCCATACCGCATAAATCCATCAAGGCCCTCCACCATTTTGTGGGCTTTCCACTTTACCAATAGAGGTTTATGATGAGTTTACCTTCTCTGACTACCTGAAAAGGGACCATGGAATTGAGTTCTGTATATAGTGTGTGGGAGGCATAAAGTTTCATTTGTACACATGCATACTCAATAGCTCTGAGACCACTTATTAAAAAAGCATTCATTTCCCCACAGACTTGAAATGCTACCACTGTCATGTATTACCTGCCTCATTCAGATAGCGATGGATTTTTCATCAGTAAGTACAAAGGCTGGAAGACAGTGGAAGATCCTCTGGAAAGTGTTGATGAGGGAAAAAAATCAACTCCGAATTCTGTTATCTGGTGAAAATATCTTTCACAAATAAAGGTGAAATACATGTTTTCAGACAAAATCAAACTAGGATTATTTGTCACCACCAGACGTGCACGAAAATAAATGCTCTAGGACAGTCTTCAGGCTGAGGAAGAATGACACCAGAAGGTTACATAGATCTTTAGTAGCCAATAAAGAACATTAGAAATTTTCAGGGTGCCTGAGTGACTCAGTCGGTTAAGCATCTGCCTTCAGCTCAGGTCATGTGGGATCAAGCCCTGCCTTTGGTTCCCTGCTCAGTGGGGAGTCTGCTTCTCCCTCTCCCTCTGACCTTCCCCTCTGCTCGTGCTCTTGCTGGCTCTCTTTCTCAAATAAATAAATAAATAATCTTTAAAAAAAAGAAGAACATTAGAAATTCTGGGTGGCTCAGTTGGTTAAGCGTTTGCCTTGGCCTCAGGTCATGATCCTTCAGTCCTGGGATGGAGCCAGCCTTGTTTTGGACTTCCTGCTCAGCGGGGAGTCTGCTTCTTTCTCTCCCTCTGCCCCTTCCCCCACTCCTGGTCTCACATGCTCGCTCTCTCTGTCTCTCTCTCAAATAAATAAATAAAATATTTAAAAATGACATTTTGAATATTTGGATAAATACAAAATGATTTCTACTTAGTTCCTTTAAAATACATATGAATAAAGCAAGTAGTCTAAGATTATTTCATGGGGTTTATAATGCATACAGATGAATTACACGTGACATGATGTAGGGATTCTCTATTCTGCATGAAGTGGTAAAATTTGGACTCTAGGTACATTATGAAAAGTTAGGGATACATATTATAATTGTATTAATTTTTTTCTATTATTTACCCATTTTTCTAATTTATTCATTTTTGCTCTTATATTTATTATTTCTTTTCTTTTGCTTTTGTTGGGGTTAATTAACTCTTGCTTTTTGAGCTCTGTAAGGTGGAAGCTTCAATCACCAGTTTTAAAACCTTCTATTTTTCTAATATAACCATTTTAGAGCTGTACATTTATACCTGTGTGTTGCTTTACCTACATCCTAAAAATTTGGATATATTTTCATCACTTGCAGTTCAAAATATTTAAAATTTCTATTATATTTCTTTTTTAACCCATGAGTTACTTGGAAGTGGGTTGTCTAGCTTCAAGATATTTGGAGATTTTTCATTTGTCTTTGGTTTTTTATTTCTTATTTATTTTTGTTGTAGTCAGAAAACATATTCTGAATAATTTCAGTTCATTCAAAATTTGACGTTTGTTTTTATTCCCCAAAAAACAAGTCTTTACTTGTGATTGTTCCATGTGCATTTAAAGACAACATGTATTTTTCCATTGTTGTGTGGAGTGTTTCTATAAGTCAATTACATTGGTTTGGGTGATACTAGTATTCAAGCCTCCTCTATCCTTATGATTTTCTGTCTACTTACTTTTATAATTACTGGGAGAGGAACATGAAATTGCCAACTGTAATTGTGGATTTGTATATTTCTTCCTTTAGTTCTGTCAGTATTTGCTTAATTTTGGAAACTCTGTTTTAGTCAAATATGTTTGACAATGTCCTATTTCCTTGATGAATTAAGCTTTCATTATTATGAAATATCCCTCTTCCCCTCTGATAATATGTTTTGTCCTGAAATCTACTTTCATGACTTTTGTGTAGCTACTTTAGCTTTCTTATGATTAGTGTTCATATGATATAACTTTTCCCTTTGTTTAAGCTTAGTCTATTTGTGTTCTGCAGATTTAATATATATTAAACATCAATCATATTGATGGGTTTTCATTACTTATTCACATTGCCAGTTTCTGCCTTTTAAATATGATTGGAGTTTAGTCCATTTATATTTAATATTCATATGGTTGGGTTTGCACCTACCATTTTGCAGTCTTGTCCATTAGTCTGATCTGGTCTTTCTTCCATCTTTTGAATTACTTAGGAGCTGTTTAACATACCATCTTATTCCCTCTCTTGACTTACTACATATACCACTATTTGTGGTAAATGCTAGAGATAAAATTACAGAACTTTTATTATATTCTACTGTCAAATATTTTACTAGTTTTGGAATAAAATGATGCAACAGTTATAAGAGGATACTTCCCTACTCAAATATTCTGGTTTTATTTACAAACATTTACTGCTGCAGGTTTTATTTACTTTTTTTAAAAGATTTTATTTATTTATTTGGGAGAGAGAAAGGAAAAGCATGAGCGGGGTGGGGGGAAGGGGCAGAGGGAGAGGGAGTGCTGAGTGGGGAGGTCCACTCAACGTGAGGGTCAATTCCAGGACCCCAAGATCATGACCTGAGCTGAAGGCAGATGCTTAACTGACTGAGCCACCCAGGTGCCCCCTGCTACATGTTTTGTTTTGTTTTTTTAAGATTTTATTTATTTATTTGTCGGAGAGAGAGAACACAAGCAGGCAGAGTGGCAGGAAGAAGCAGAGGGAGAAGCAGACTCCCCGCTGAGCAAGGAGCCTGATGCGGGCCTCCATCCCAGGACCCTGAGATCATGACCTGAGCCGAAGGCAGCTGCTTAACCAACTGAACCACCCAGGTGTCCCTCCTGCTACATGTTTTAAATACTACAATGTATTGCTGTTATTTTTATTTTATGTAGTCTATTTCCTTTAAAGAAATTAAGAATATATAAAGCCTGTTTTATAATTTACCCATATGTTCAGTTTTTCCAAAACTCTTCATCTCTTCTTGTAGTCCAGAATTTCCATGTGTTGTCATTAAACTTCAGCCTGAAGCACTTCCTTTAACATTTATTCTGGAGCAGGTGTGCTGGCGATGAATTCTATCAGCTTCTGTTTGATTAAAAATGTTTTTATTTTGCCTTAACTTTTGAAGGCTGTTTCTTTTTTCTGGATAGAAAATTATAGATTGAGAGATTTTTCTAATAGCAGTTTATAGATGGTTTTCCTTTGACTACTTTGAATCAAATTTAATGAGAAATCATCTGTGACTCTTACAGCTGTCCTTCTCTGTAATCAGTCTTTTTATTCAGCCTACTCTTAAGATTTTCTCTTTATCAGTGGTATTCAGAAATGTGAATTGTGTTTTTCCTTATTTTAGTCTTCTTTGTGTTACTTGGGTTACTTGACCTGCCTCAATCAGAACATTTACCATTTTTACTGAATCTGATGAATTACTCTTATTTCTGCAGATTTTTTTCTGCCTTCTACTCTCGCCGTTTCTCCCTTTTCCTTTGTGAACTCAAGTACATGGTTTGATATTATCTCAAAGGTCACGGATACTCTTTCCATCCTTTTAGCCTCATTTTTCTTTGTGCTTAAGATTGGATGATTACTGTTATGGTTCATATGCACTGATATTCTTTCTGCGGTGTTGAATATGCTATTCAGCATCCAATGAATTTTTCATTTCTGTAATCTTTTCTTCTTAGAATTTCCATTTGGTACTGATTTTTAGTTTCTTTTGTCC
Organism: Ailurus styani; assembly: GCA_002007465.1. Classification (NCBI taxonomy): domain Eukaryota; kingdom Metazoa; phylum Chordata; class Mammalia; order Carnivora; family Ailuridae; genus Ailurus; species Ailurus styani. Next base: position 138,647 of record LNAC01000230.1, on the reverse strand, counting down.
AAAAGAGTTTATTTATTTATTTAAGAAAGAGAGCACGCAGAGTGGGGGAGAAAGGGAGAGGGAGAAGCAGGCTCTCTGCTGAGCAGGGAGTCCAACCCCAAGACCTGAGCTGAAGGCAGACGCTTAACCAGCTGAACCATCCAGGCGCCCCTGATTTTTAGTTTCTATTTGTTTATTTACTTTTCTGTTTTGCTCCCTTATTGTTGTCAGACTTCCCTTTAAATCCGTGAATGTAGTTATAAGAGCTGTTTTCTAATCCCTATTTGTTCATTCAATTTATTTGGCTATATCTGGGCCAGGTTCTATTGACTAATTTTTCTCTTGGTTATGGGTCACATTTTCATGCTTCTTTGTACATCTAAATTTTCACATTGCACACACACACATATTCCTGTAAACATATAAGGAAGTCTTCTTCAGACTTCATACAGGCTAAATTCTAATCTCTATATCTCATACCATTGATTTGGAGGAGTAAATCAAATTATTGGACCTTTGAGATCAAACCTCTCAGTTTGCCATGAAAAAGAAATAGAAAACAAAAGACTGTTTTCTCTACTTTATGATTGCCTACAACCTTAAACACATTTGGATTCTAAAGAGTGAATATGCACAAGACAAAGGATCTGGCAGGTTTCTAGCCAAACTACTGGTAGGATCTACCTCTTAAGAATGCAAGGTAGATTATGTGTTAAGTGCATCTCAGCAAAGCTGGCGGGGAGGGGAGGGGAATACAAAGTAGAACCTACATGTTTTAATTAAGCCTGTGTGAAGGATTGAAATTTTGAACACAAGTAAGAGTTACTTTTGAAATTTATAGAAAACAAGAAAAAATGGTCCCAATATAAATTTAATGAAACTGTAAGTTGTAAAGGATCATTTATTGCAAGATGCTGTTTTTCTATAAAAATAGACACAGTCCTATGTACATGCTGGAATGATTACATGTCCTACCTTTAATGGTCATGTGTACAAAAGCTTTGGGCAAATTATTATTTAACATACAATTCAGTTTTTTTAGGTACATTTAACAACATTTGAAGTGGCCTTGCCATAAAAGACTTGAGAAAAGCATGAAAAAAGGAAAAATTTCAAGCCACAAGATATAGATCATGTCGGTTGAAATTTATAGCAAAAAAACTCCAGTGTACAAGCATGGTAACACACACACACACACACACACACACACACACACACCCGTGTACACAAGCACACACACACAAACACAATGTATATAGAAGGGCACAATGGAATAGATTGCAATATCAATTGAGTTAATGTAATTGAAAGTATCCTCTTTTTCCTGTTTTATAATTGCTCAATTTATCATATCTTTGCCAGATGCATATATTATCATTAGAATTTGATCTAATGAACAAAGGAAATTTATGAGTACCCATTATCCAATGCTGAGTGAAGAAACAATGTCACAAAACTCCACCTACAGTATAACCACAATATAATTAAAGAAAAATAATGATATGTTCATCTGTGGGTGAATGTTTGTGTGTTTCAGCATCTTGTGAGCAAATAAGGAGAGTTTATTGATGAACAGTAGGCTACATTTATTTGATTAAATGATATCAGCTTTCATGAATGGTTGTACGCCTTGTTTATAGCATTTGAGCACACGTACCCATTAAGCTGTCCATAGTGGTTCCCTTGGGATAGCTCGATTGGGATGAAGTGTTTCCATATTTCTTTCAGAGATTTGTGTATTTTGTAAGATTTTTCACAATGTTTATAATTCAGTAGCAAATCCAGAACAAATATTTACAGAAAAAATTATTGGTGACAGTTTGCTGCATTGCCCACCTAAGACCTAAGGAATCTATATGAGCATACACAACAGGATTGAGGATACACCATATTTTACAGGTCCTTCTCTGTTTGAGATGGCATTACCTGTGAATTCCTCATACTTCTTTATAAATGGCTGCTGGACCTGGGCTTATTGTTAAGAACCATGTCTAATTTTGAGGGGCGCCTGCGTAGCTTAGTCAGTTAGGTGGGTGACTCTTAATTTCGCCTGAGGTCATGATCTCAGGGCCCTGGGATCAAGAGTCCTGTGTCGGGCTCTGCGCTCAGTGGGGAGTCGGCTTGTCTCCCTCTCTCTCTGCCCCTCCCCCCCACTCACTAATGCTCTCTCTCCAAATAAATAAATCTTATTAAAAAAAAGAAGCATGTCTAATTTTGAGAAATTCTAGACATAAGAGGCTACTATTTAAAAATACCAACATTTCAAAGAATATTTGATGATGTTTGGGAAATACTCCAGTTATAATAAGTACAGAAAATAAATTTAAATACCAGCAGTATGAAGGAATTTTAATTTTACTTTTTAAAAGTTATTAGTATATTGTATAAGTTAGAGGTGAGAATGACATTTTAAACCTCTTTATTCTTCTTGGGATTGCACTACCTTTATTTTTGGCCTTATGACTTCTCAAAATTTGAACAATTTTCTTGCGGAAGGTATTCCTTTTGTAAATCTCTTGGACAATAAGGCTCTTCCAACAAGAGAATAAAAAAATTCTAAGTTCTCTAAATACATCTATATATATGAGCATATGAAAATTGTATCAAATAATGATTTTTTCAAGAGTACCTTCAGCATGCATTCAATTATGTTTAAAGAGAAACAAACACACATATTAGTACATTTGTATATATCCATCCAAATTTGTACACATGTGTAAAAATTATGTATTTTTAATCATGGTGATTATTATAATAAGAACGCAATTAAACTTTACCCAAATTTCACCCGCCGTGTCCACATATGCATGGGTGTGAGTTTGGATGTATGTATGTGTATTTATATGTGTGTGATGTATACATGGGCCTATCTGATTTTATTGTGCTACCCTCTGTTGAGCTTCACAGATACCTCAGTGTTTGCAAATTGAAGGTTCATGGCAACCCCTCATGGAGCAAGTCTGTAGGCATCACTTTGCCAACAGCATTTGCTCACTTGTGTCTCTCTGTCACATTTTGGTAATTGTTAACAATATTTCAAAATTTTTCATTATTATTATCTTTGTTGTGGCCATCTGTGATCAGTATCCCAATTCATTCAGATGAGTGAATTTGCATTTTTAGCAATAAAGTGTTTTTAAATTAAGGTATGTACTTCTTTTAGGCATAATGCTATTGCACATATAATAGACTACAGTATTGTATAAACATAACTTTCATATGCAGTGGAAATCCAAAAAAATTATTTGACACTTCTTTGTGATGTTTGCTTTATTGTGGTGGTCTAGCACTGAATCCACAATATCTCTGACGTACGCCTGTGTCTGTATACATGTACAAACTGTTTTAGGTTCATATACAACAATAAGTTTACCTTAAAAATGGAATTATTCATATATCATGTTTTGGATCATATTTTCATTTCTTTTTCCTAGACAGTTTGTCATTATAGTGAAAAATTTGCAAGACCTAAGTTTTAGTAAATAAATAAATATAAAGGGAAATATTGTGGAAAGATTATTGATCACTCTAGAAATGCAAATGCTTTCACCTTGGAGGTTTAGTAGAATACAAGAATTTGTATTTGATAGAATACACCTGGATCACAGTGTTAGAATGATGTACACACAAACTTTATTTATTTATTCAGTAGTATAGTCTGTTATATTTTTAATAATAAAATGTTAAGATTAAATTTTATTTTATTTTATTATTTTATTTTATTTTGGGGTTGGGGGAAAGGAGAGGCAGAGGGAGAGAGAGAATCTTAAGCAGTCTCCATGCCCAGCCTGGAGTCCAACACAGGGCTTGATCTTATGACCCTGAGATCATGACCTGAGCCAAAATCAAGAGTTGGACGCCCAACCGATGACTGAGCCACCTAGGTGCCCCAAGATGAAATTTTAAATAAAAATGTAGGTTACATTTTTGAGAAGGGGAAAAAATCCTACATTTTCTGAGGCACACTTATGTAGTTGTGATTCAGTATTTGTTTAAGAATATATGTGTATATGGGGTGCCTGGGTGGCTCAGTCAGTTAAGCATCTGCCTTCGCCTCAGGTCATGATCCCAGGGTCCTGGGATCTAGCCCCCCTTCCAGCTCTTCTGCTTAGCAGGGAGCCTGCCTCTCCCTCTCCCTCTCTGCCTGCCACTCTGCCTACTTGTGATCTCTCTCTCTGTCAAATAAATAAAACCTTAAAAAATATATGTGTATGTATTATACATATATGTTAGCATAATAAAGATTAGAAAATGTAGATCTTCAAATCATGATACCTGAGGGGTGGCATCATAGGCATTAAGTTTCAAGTTGTTAAATAAGTGTCTTAGGAACTGAACATCTCTTCATTGAAATCCTCATATTTTTGGTAAATGTGGCAATCAACAAATTCTTTGCCAATATTTTATTTACTAAAACTCACATCTTGAAAAATTTTAACGAAAATATGATACAAACCAGGACACACAAATACATCTCATTTTAATGTAAACTTATTGTTGTGTATGAAGCTAAGTATACCTGTTTCTGTGTGTATATTGAACATTTTTTTAAGATTTTATTTATTTGACAGAGAGAGATCACAAGTAGGCTGAGAGGCAGGCAGAGAGAGAGGGAAGCAGGCTCCCTGCTGAGCAGAGAGCCTGATGCGGGGCTCTATCCCAGGACCTCAAGACCATGACCTGAGCCGAAGGCAGAGGCTTAACCCACTGAGCCACCCAGGTGCCCTCTGTGTGTATATTGAAATGAATGCATGAGTATATGGAAATTGAGTTTTTATGTGTGCACTGAAACAAAATCCAAATGTTTATCAGTGGTAGTAACAGGTACTGTTTATGACAGCATTTTCCTCTTGATCAGTATGCGGTTATTTTCTGAATCCTTTGCAAGCACCTTGTCTTAGTTACTTATGAGAAAATGCCATATAACTGATCCCGAAAACATAATCATTGAGCTGTGTACACTCACAATAACGTCATAGGGAAGCCACTGAAGACCATGTAGTAACATAGGAACTTGCTTGTGTTCCAGTGTTGAATGATGAAACCATCAAGCTAAATCATGTCCCCTTTGACTGTAATGTATACGTATTTGAGTAGGTGTATCATGCCAGATGTAGCATACAGTCTGGAGAGCCATCAAGATACTTTTCTTAGGATTCCAGACAAAGAATTGGTTCTCCCTAAATAAACCAAGGACTAGTGCCCTTGCCAGAAAATGGAGGAGGACTCCTATGGAACTTGGGAAGCTAGTCAGGTCAAGAACCACTTGTATTGGTACCTAGATTTGCTCTTCTCTAAGCCCTTAGGTGCAACCATTCCCCCCCTCCCCAGGCCTGGATCCCTGAGGTTTGTTCCCTCATATACCAAGATGATTTGGTACCAAGAGAAAACACTGGAGATACAGTGCTGAGGGAAGAAAAAGTAGAAGGTCAAAGACTAGGTAAGTGGAAATTGAGTTCTTAGGCCCCAGTGTGATTGCAGATGGAAATCAAAAGCAAAATCAAGATAGTGTGAGCAGGTTTCTTCAAACTGGGCAAGAAGCAAGGAAACCATAGTTCCTGCCTCCTTTGTCTCTGGTCAAATTTTTTTTCACCCAGGTTGGGCGGGAGAAGAGGGCATGTGGGCAGTCTTAGATAGAGTTTCCAGAACAACACTGCCATCGTGAGGAAATCTCTGGAAAAAGCCCCAAGGGTTTTTCTCTGACTCGACTTTTACTTTGGAAAGGTCCATTCAGTGGGAAGCCTGAGGGGCTGGCCCCGAGTGTAAGCTCAGTGCCTCCTCCAGAGGCCTACCTGGAGCTCTGGATAGAAGTGGGGTCCAGATGTAGGAGGTGGCTGGTGAGAAGGCAAGGCCGCCAGCAGCCGCCAGGAAGTCAGGGCAGAGGAAGTTGTGGGGTGGGGTTTTGGTATTCGCCTTTGTGTGGGCGGGACCAGAGGAAACCACTAACAAAGTGCTGGGCCTGTGGGTCTACCAACCCCCCTGAGCACGTGGCATTCTCTGACCCTGGGAACCTGGGCCCTTTTTGGTAGCAGAGTCTGAGCGCAGAGGACAGGACAATTCCTAGTGGATTATAGCACAAGCCAGGGTGCTTCCTGGAGGTCTCAGGTGCACCCAAATTGGAGCTGGGGAAGTCTACAGATGAATGAAACTACCTGGCTAAGCCAAGAACTGTTACCACTTTTGCTACAAGATCAGGCTTTGCACAAACTGATGGGAACCAAAAACAAGTGAAGAGGATTGAAGATGAACCCACATTTCAAAAGTCCTTGTCCGCTGGAGGTGGCATTACCTGTGACCTCACTTCACATCTTCATACATGGCTGTTGGAGCAGGTACATTGTAAAAGAAGCATGATTGTTTCTAGAAATGCAAAAACAGGTGGCAAAATTTTAAAATGTGTCGAAAATCCAAAGAATATTTGATGATGTGTTAAGAAGCATTCAAGATAAATGGCAGGAAAACTTGTTTTAATGCTTAAAGTAGAAGGGAATTTAAACATCATTTTTACAAAGTACATATATGTGCCAAGTGAAGAGCTAAGAATGCATGTCAAGGATATTTCTTAAGTGGTTATTTCTTCTGATCGAGGTACCATTTGTTTTCTACTTTATAAATTCTCAAAATTTGAATGCTTTGCCAACAGCAAGTATAACTCTTGTAATTTCTTTGAGTAGAAAGGTCTTCTAGGGTAAAACAAAAACATTTTCAAGCACTCAGAAATACATACTGATTGGCAAGTATGCAAGTGGTTTAAGGTGGTGCTCAAGACTTTCTGCAAAACTGTACCCAATATGCGTCCAATTACGTTTAAAGGGAAGCATGCCTGTGTAACATTTATTTATATATGCATATATATGCATGTATTTATATGTAACATGTATATATGCATACATTTTTAAAAAGCAATATATTCACAGCAATGGTCAGTTTTATAGTACGCATGCTTTTCAACATGAAATTCTCAGTCAACATTTATATCCATATTTACATTTATATAAAAGAAGACATTAATGAAAAATTAGAGCTGCATGTAAAGGGTGTGAATGTATCCATCTTAAAGTTTTCTTAGGATGCATTTTTGGGTGACTGAATTTAAGAGACAACCAATTTAAACCTTCATTTATCGAAGAATATTTTTCTTTACAGTTTTTAAAGAAAATTTGGAGGTTAAAAATTTGGTGTAAATTTTGAGAAGTATAAAAAAAGAAACCCTAATATTCTGGGAAATGAATATTTAGTGTCTGTTCCAGTTTAATTTTAGAGATATATATGGCATCGTATTACTGATTAGATAGGGCAAGTCTCAAAATAAGATTCCTGAGTGGGTCGCATTATAGGCATTCGATGTCCGGTGTATGAATAAAAGCAGATTAAGTGATAACCTTATTAATATTCTTAAATAATGAGTCACTCAAGTAGTTCTTTGCAAGTACTTATGTCTAAAATCCAGGTCTTGCAGATGTTTCATAATTTCAAACTACCCAGGGATCAGAAGTGAAAAATTTTGAATCTAAAACATGTTGCCTATGTAAATCCAATTTAAATTTAAATTGTAGTTTATGGCATAAATACAGAAGAGTGTGTGTGTGTGTGTGTTGAAATAATGGGAGTAAATGTATGAATGGTTATCAGTGCTCAACATGAGGTTTTATGACCATACTTTTACTTATGGTTATTTTCTGAATCCCTTGCAAGCACCATGTTTTATTTACATATGAGAAAACACTGCAAGACTGATCCCTAACAATTCGTGGCTTGTACGTACGTAATAATAATAATTTAAAAATCATAGGAAGCCATCGAAAGTCCTACAATCACATGCATTGGCATATGGTTGTGTTCCATTGTTAAATGATGAAATCATGAAACAAAATTTTGTCTCTTCTTGCTGGAATTTATATACGTTCCAGTATATATTTCACTCCAAGTAGAACATTGTATGGAAATTAGACTGGAGAGTGCTCTGGACCCTACTTTTAGGGTTCCAGCCAGATGGTTCCCTCCCACTCCAGGAGCAAGGCCTGGAGCCCTCAGACAAAATGGAGGATTCCCAGGGAATCTGGCAGTGAGATAAGTCAAGAATCACGTGGCCTGGTGCCTAGATTTGCTCTTCTCTGTGCCCTTATTCCCATCATTTTCTTTACTCTCTTAGCCCTGCATCCCTAAGAATTAATCAACTGAAGCAAATAACATGGGAAAATGTTGGAGATCAAAGCTGAGTGAAGAGTAGACTTAGAAAGTCTTGGTAGAATGGAAATGGAATTTTTGAAAACATGGTTGATGAGGGTAGGTGGTTTAGGCCACTGATTTTTGAGGGAAGCAAGGACCTTCATCTGGTCCAGTAGATTTCCCCCAAACTGGGCAAATGGCTAAGACAACTTTGTTTCTTGACTCCTTTGTCTCTTGGTGGCTTTTTTTTTCATATTGAATGGGCGGGAGTGGAGGGCCCTGGGAGCTGGGTTAATTGGCTTTTCCAGAGCAATACTGCCACCAAGAGGAAGTGGTTTGACAAAGCCTAGTGGTGTTAGAACTGTGAGGCCTAGCGGTTGAGGTTTGGCCTTTTAAGAGGTTGAGTGGACTCTGGCCTTGATCTGCGCTTCCTTCTCTTCAGATCTGAAGCAACTGGTGTAGTTGTCCTTGAGGCTGTTCTTGGTGAAGGGCAGCCAAGGGAGATTGGGAGATATTTGCGAAAACATGTCTCAGTCATCAGGTACATTATTAAGGTGTAAGGTGCCTTCTGACCTCATTACTCTGCTTCCCCTAAGCAGATAGTTGAGATATCCTGCATCAGATAACTAAGCTGCCTGCTTGGAGTTAATAGTTTGGCTTGCCCATAGGCTAGACTGGGGAAGCTAGATGTGTGAAGACAGCACTCCCTATCTGAAGTTAGAATTCTGGGTGACAGGTGAGGTAGCCCTAGCCCTGGAATTCCTCAAACTCAAGAATTTTGTGTTTATATTATTTTGGTTTACATGAAGAGAGAATATTTGGTCACAGGATGGAAGCCTAAAGCAATAGCTCCTTTCTGAGTCCCTGGAATTCAAGCATGACACCATGACCAGTAATGATTGTACCTATTGCCAGGCCTAACTACTGCTCAACACTCATTTCAGATCAAAAGCTGTTTCAACATAAAAAGTTAAAAAAAAAATAAAAACACCCAGTAGGAAAAGTGGCAGAGAAAATAACAGGCACTTCCCAGACAATAAAAGGCATGCAACACAGAAGTTTTAGAGATTTTCAAGCTCACCAATACCACATTAAATTGTAGTTCCACATGGTCTCCCATAATGCCCTTCATTCTTCATCATAACCCTAAGCAAGCCACTGAATATGAAGCCATTATCACCCAGTTTGTATAATGATTTATAGAATTGGACAAGCCCCTATCAGGTGAGAAGCATTGTCATTTGGCTCAACTCTTTGGAGGTTAGTTGGTTGATATCATCAGTTAATCTTCAACATGGGAATATCCTTTGTCCAGAGACTTTGACTTTCAAAAGTGATCATATAGCCACATTCCCACAGGAAAGCAGAGAGCTGGGGCCAAGGAGCATCACTGAGGTTTTCTCTGCAAGAGTGGATAGCAGGGAGGGGCAAAGGGTCCATTTTCTGGGTTCAGCTACAATAGGTAGTCTTTGTCAGCCCTTGGAAAGATTGAAATCCATTCTCTGAGTCTTTATCAGGAGAGATGTCCATAACTTTGATTCCGGGAAGAAAAAGCAAAGTGGGGCGCCTGGGTGGCTCAGTGGGTTAAAGCTTCTGCCTTCAGCTCGGGTCATGATCTCAGGGTCCTGGGATCGAGGCCCATATCGGGCTCCCTGCTCGGCAAGGAGCCTGCTTCCCCCTCTCTCTCTGCCTGCCTCTGTCTACTTGTGATCTCTCTCTGTGTCAAATCAATAAATAAAATCTTTAAAAAAAAAGAAAAAAAGAAAAAGCAAAGTGTTGGAACTTTGGGCTCAAACCATCCTAGGTGTCTAACACAAATGAAATGGAAAAATAAAGCCTGTCTTTCTCTGCTTGTTACCTATATGATTAATTCAAGTTGAAAATATAAACACATAAGGATTAAAAAAAGTAAATAGGCACAAGGGAAGTATCTGGAAAGCATACAAACAGCTAACAGTGACTAATTTCTAGAGTTATGTTTCCAATGGCTTGCCTTCAAGTTTTAATTTTATACTTGTCTAAAATCTCCAAATGCTGAAAGTGGGAAAAGCTGATATTCGAAAATTTAAAAAAAATCAAGAAACCAACAATATACTAATACGCAGTTAAGAAAATAGGATATCAAAAGATCTATTTTTTTTTAAAAAATGTGCACAGGTCTAGGTCCATGCAAGATTTAAAGGGCTCAGGCTTCATTGTTATGCAAATGGAATGGTATTTTCAAATTCTGCTTAATAGAAAATACAAATTTCTGAAGCATATTTTTTAAGATTTATTTATTTATTTGAGAAAGAGAGTGTGTGCACATGAGCTTGGGGGAGGAGCAGAGGGAGAGGGACAAGCTCTTGGCAAGTACCCACTGTCCAATGTTGAGTCAAAAATTCATGCCACCAAGCTCCATGTATAGTGCGAACATGATGGACTTGAAGACATAGAAACATTTAGAATCTGTGTGTGTGTGTATGCGTGCATGTGTGTATAGCATTGTGCTGAGGAATATGGGGATATTATTTTAGTCATGTTTAGTGCACCAGCTTTGCCAGCAAATATGCTGATGATGAGATGTAGACTAAATCTATTTAGCTCTCATGAACAATTGTATATCACTTATAATATTTAAGCCAATATTTAACTTTTTTTAACTTATAATATTTAAGCCAACATACTCATCAAGCTGCTTTTTTATAGTGGTTCTCTTGTGAAAGAGGGATCTGGGATAAAGTGTTTCCATTTGTCCTTGACAGACTGTATATTCTAAGAGATTTTTTAAGAAGTCGATAATGTATCTGTAATTTGAGAACCAATCCAGAACAAATATGTACGGAAGTTACTGATGTAAACCTGATTTGTTAGCCTTTTGAGACCTACTGTGCTTATATCTCTAATTGCTCACAGCACTCAAGAAGGTTAGGACACCCTGTTTCGAAAACCCTTGTTTGTTTGTGAGATTACTTGTGATTTCACTGCACTTTATACATGACTAATGTTATCTGGCAGTTTTCTAAGCAGGAATGCTTAATTCTAAGAATTGCAGAAAGATGAGAGGAGGCAACATTAGAAATTGGAATTATTCCAAGGAATAGTTAATGATATTTGCAAAGAACTCTATAATTGAAGAAAGTATGTTTGAACACTTGAAGTACAAGGGAACTGAGATTTTAGGTTAAAAATACATGAGCACAGGAAGGATGTGAGAATGTATGCAAAAACAGTTTAGAAGTTGTTCCTTCTAGTTTTGATTGGTGCCATTGATTTTTGCCTTTATAATTTCTCAAAATGTTAACAGGTTGCCAACAGCAGGTGTTGCTCTTTTAATTTCTTGGGAGACCTTTTTCTCAAATAAAATGTAAAGAAATTTCACATTGGGGGAAATATATATTGATATGGACTGTGCAATTTATATTAGGTTATGCAGAAGATTTTGTGCAAAACTACCCCCAATCTGGGTCAAATTATAATCAAGGAGAAACGTGTGTGATATCCTCAAAATGCCAGGAATCAGGAGGAAAATTTTCTTATGCAAATCATAGTGTACTAATATCCAACTTAAATATAAATTTATTGTTATTTATGAATGTAAATATTGAACTCTGTATTGCAAGGAATGGAAAGAAAGACATCATCCAAAAAGTTATCAGTGGTTATAGTAAGTTTCATGGCAATGCTTTACTCTTGATCAACACAGGATTATTTTTAAATCCTTGGCAAGGATGTCTTAGTCACTGATGAAAATGGTTTTCAGACTGATCTCTAAGAGGTAAATGGAAACACACATACACTCTCGATAAAGTCATAGGAGAGCAACTGAAGGGCATTTAGTGACATGGGCAAGTGCTTGTGGTCCAAATGGTAAATGAGAGCATGAGACTAAATTCTGAGTAACCTCTGATTGGAATATATGTGGGGCAGTAGATGGCAGATGGTGATGAAAGTGATGTGGGCCACTCCTCTTAAGGCCCCAAATGGCTGCCAACCATTCAACACATGCCTACATCTAGAAAATGTAGAATTCCTTAAGAGCAGTAGAGAAGAGCCAGGCAAGGAAACATGGATTGATACCTAGAGATGCCCTCTTGGTTGGATTTCCAGCATTTTCTTTTTCTGTTTAGGCCTGGATCCTTGAAAATTGCCCCAGAACTAGACAACTTGACAACGGAAAAATACTGTGGATGTAATGTTGAGTGAACGAGAACAAAATTATGACGACTAGGCTTAGTGGAAACTGAATTCTTGAAAAGAGAAGAGGCCTGGTAAGAGTGGTTAGTTTTAGGCCCCCGTTTTATTTCAGATGAAAACCAAAGCCAAAGTGCCTCATTGTGAGCAGGTTTTCTTAAATGGGGCAAGATACTAGGCAACTTTGTTTTGGGGCGCCTTTGTAGCGTAGTAGCGTTTTTTTCAGACAAGGATGGGCGGGTGAAGATGACACGAGGGAAGGAGGCAGGGTATTTGCTGGAAAAGCTGGTGCACTACTGCCATCCTGAGGAAAGCGTTTAAAAACAACCTCCGCCATTATGGCTATTTCCGTTAGGACTTTTGGTTTAGAGTGGTACCTTCAGTGGCGAGGGTAGGCAGGCCTTGGCCTCTAATTGGACCTCTCTAGTTTCTCTGAGTTATTCCAGGCGTTCTGGCCAAAGGCCTGATAACCATATGACAAAGGTGAGGTCCAGGAATAGGAACTGGTCAGCGGGGAGGCAAGCCTGAACCAGCTGCTGCCAGGAAGTCCCAGCACCGGAAGTTGTGGGGGCAGCGCTTTGGTTTCCTCCAAGTGTAAGTGAACCTAGAAGAAAGGCCTGTGATCTCCGTGCAGGCCTTGTTGAAGTTTGTCTCCTGTCCCCGCTCTTCAGAGGGTGAGGCAAGCCTGTTCATGGTGTCCTGGAGCCTTAGAATCTGAGCTCCCTGTGCTAGCAGCACCGCAGTGTAGAAAACAGTCTAATTTGAGGCAGATGTGCTTGCTGGGGGATCTGAGATACAAAGTTACAGAACCTATTGCTTGAGCAAGGAGGACAAATGGAGAGGTATTAGAAGCCATCCTGCCTAGCCAAGAAGACCCCAGACTTTTGCTAGGGGATCAGAGGCATACGCATAAGGGGCAAAAACATACAAGGAAGGCTAGAAGGAATTCTCTGACTCCAGAGGCGGCAATGGCAGTTGCTTGAATCTGGTTTCTTAAATCTTATGCAAAGGCCTGCCAGCAGAGCTCTGTTCTCATCTCATTTCTCTTGCTGGTCTTGGGGGAGAGGGAGGACTTATAGCTTTAGTTGTCCTAGAGGATGCTGAGGTCCTTGACGACTGTCTATTCTCATACTTGTTCTTCTCGGTCACTGCTTCATAAGTTCCAGATGAAGATGCCCAGTGAACTTGACAAGAGTCTTTGGTTGTTGAACACTCTCAGACCCATACTTCTTGCTTCCAAGATAGTGATGGATCCCTAGAATTTCTTGGGATTCTGCCCTAATTGAGGACCAGCCTGGTGCCCTTCTTCTTTCCTTACTCTGTCTGCATTTGACCTTTTAGAATAGTTGAAGGGGATTTTGTCTTGTGCTTGGGTGGTAGCTTCCTGTGACTGAAAATAATCAATTTCTGTTCCTCTTCCATTTAAACCAATGGTAAATGGGTAAAGAATTTAAAGAGACAATTTATAAAAGAAGAAATCCAACTGTTCATAAGTGAAAAGACACTCAAACTTACTAGTGTTCAGGCAACTGCAATGGTCAACAGACATTGTGTTTATGTGTATATCATTAGTTTATAAATATACGTGGCAGTGCTTGTATATATTTATTTAGCTATGCACACGTATGTATGTCACACATATGTATTATGTGTGTATGTTTATTAAGTCATATATAATTCCTTACTATGTACAGGTATATATATATATACATGCATGTGTACATATGTGTGTGTATATATGTACATAAACACATACAACTAAATAAATTCTGTTAAGTCTTTTCTCCCCAAGGTGTAAAGCAAAGTCTGGAACTTGGCAGGAACTAGTTATGTATTTTCTGAATGAATGAATATATAATTGCCTATACCATATTGAGAGATCTGGAATGAAAAACATCAAAGTGTAAATAGTACTTACCATACTACCATATACTGTTTAGGAATGGATGATCATGCCCCCTTTTTATTTCTATTATTTTGGTTCCTTTTTTTTTATAAGAAAGTGTGCTTTCTAAAAAACATTAAGGAACATTTATTTCAATATACTTAAAAATAAAATCCCAGGTTATTAAATATCATCAGTAATAAGTCATTTTTAAAATGCATATCCATTTTATGCTTGTCTATTTCTCTTATACGTATTCTAATACTTTTAAAAATTAAGTTTTGCATTTAAAAATTATCTTTTGAAGACTGACATTCTGAAAAGTTAATGATGTCAAGAGAGTATATGAAATTGAAATTCAAATTTTCCCCACAAATAATAATACACATCTAACCCACCCATACAGATAATATGTAAGAAAAGAATAGAGCAAAACAAAATGTATCAGTGCCTATATTAAGATGATATGATCACAGGTGCTCTTTAAGTGCTCCCTGGTAATAACTCATTTTCATGGTGCCTATATTACATGTGAAATCTAGGCCAAATGTAAAGTGATTTCCAAAATAAAGGGATAAAAGAATTATTAAACTGACAAAGGGTATTACATTACATAGGAAAGTACTCATGATACAACATAAGATGCAACCAAGGTAAGATTTCTAAGTAATGTGACAAGTTGAACACTGGCATGTAATTTTTTCTCCTAATTCTCCTCTAAAGTGGATACAGGAGATTTTTCTAAAAGGGGTGTAAACTCTGTACAGAAAAACTAAGAGAAGAGACATCAGAAATATTTAGAAGGTGAAAGCAGATGGAAAATGGTAAATGAATGGTAGACAAGAGAAAAATTAATCTTGATATAGTAGAAGGGAAAGTAGAGAACCAACCTGATTTAAACCAAACCAGACTTTCACTGTGTTCAAATTATATCTCAGTAAATCTGACAGTACCTCTCCCAGAGAAGGAGGAGGAGGAGGAAAAGAAAGAAGGTGAAGAAGAGAAGAAGAGGAGTAAGGAGAGAAGGCAATTGTGACATATAATGAGAAGATACTCATATAATGAAAAGATCAGAGTGCCTTCCTACCTAAAAAAAATACAGGTGATTATTCTCTAAAAAGGCTAAAATAAGGGCTCTCTGGACTGAGGACCAGTACACACAGTGGCAGGCTGGGTCACCTTACTGGAAACAGGACGAGTAAGTGAAGATGTGTGTGCTAGGTGCTGATAAACACAGTCCTCTTCCCACTTGATTACTAGAACATGAGCAACAAAGCTTTTCCCCTCTAGAAGGAAGGATGGTCAAAGCCTTCTCTGGGGAATTAAACTTCCAAGCCAGATCACACTACAGTGAAGTCCAGAAGCACCAAACAGCATTTAAATCAGTCTAGGATTGAGTAGAAAACCAAGGGCTCTCAGGTATGTAAAAGGAGCCATAACAGAAAAGATACAGACCAAAACAGGAGAACTATCCTGGAGAAGACCAACTTAAAGAAAGAAGAGAACTTCAAAAATTATTATCAGTACGGTCAAACAGGCCAGAGGTAATACTGCAACGTGATAGAAGCACGGGAGACAATGAAAAAGATAAAGTTACAAGGAAAAGGAACACCACAAGTGAAAATGATATAGCAGAAATAAAAAACTCAACAAGGAGGTTGGAAAAAGACTTGACAGGCGCCTGGGTGGCTCAGTGGGTTAAAGCCTCTGCTTTTGGCTCAGGTCATGATCTCAGGGTCCTGGGATCGAGGCCCGCATCGGGCTGTCTGCTCAGCAGGGAGCCTGCTTCCCCCTCTCTCTCTGCCTGCCTCTCTGCCTCCTTGTGATCTCTCTCCCTCTGTGAAATAAATAAATAAAATCTTTAAAAAAAAAAAGAAAAAGACTTTACTTGTAATATCAAAACTGAGAAAGAAAAAAGAAACCTAAGAAAATTAAAGCATATCTGTAAATGTCACTGATTATCTCAATAGGAGTTCCCAGAAATTTCACAGGAATGTGAAATATGATATCCCGCATTGAAAGGAGCCATCAGGTTGCCAGCACCGTGGGTGAAAAGATGAGGACATATTGGGAAATTTCAGAACTGTGGTAACAGTAGAAGATCATACAACTAACATACAAATAAGAACTAGAATGACTTTGAAATTCTGAACATCAACCCTGGAATCTAGAAAGTAGTGTTGTCTTCAAAATTCTGAAAAACCATTATTTCCAACTTAGAATTTTATACACAGTAAAAGTTTTCACTGAATTGTAAGGGTAAAGGTATTCTCAAATATGCAAGGTCTTAAAGATTTACTTCCCCTGTAGCTTTTTTTTTTTCAAATGCTGCTATAGCTTGTGCTTAAAAAAAGAAAAAAAGATTTAGAAACAGGAAAATACAGGTTTTGTGAAACTGGAGATCCAGTAGAGAAGATATGAGAAGGGAGTCCTCAGAATGTTGATGAAAGGAGTTATCAGAATGATGGTTAAGCACCAGACATAGACAAAAGCAGAACACATTGGAAGTGGTCAGAAAATTTTGCCAAGAAGATCAGATTGCTACAAATGTTTAAGATGAGTGAAACACTTGAGATATTTTAGATAACTTGTATACTTTCGTAGAATATGAAAGAAATTTGTTATAGTTCTTATGCATGAGTGAAATAGGATTTTGAATAACCTGTTTTCATGATCATACATATGAACTATAGGGATATTTATTTTTTTTAATTTTTGAAGTAGGCTTCCACACATCATGGGGTTCAAACTCACAAGCATGAGATCAAGAGTTGCACACTCTACCAACTGAGCCAGCCATGTACCCCATGGATATTTCTTAAATAATCTTGATAAATTCATGAAACAGGTGGAGTTATTTGTTTAATGTCCGGAAGACAGAACCCTGAGAATAGGAAAAGATTTTAGGAAGATGTTAATTATACAATATGTGAACAAAAAATAACACAAAAATACATATTAAATAGAAACCCATTTTCTGAATAAAAGCTTCAGGTTATATTTGTAAGAAAAAGAGCCATGACATTTTAAAAATCCTATTTATTATGTATGAAAAGTAGAATTATGACAATTGATTTCTTATTCAGAATCTCTTTAGTTTTGAATATTTTATTTTTTTAAATTTTTTTGGGTTTTTTTTGTAAAGATTTTATTTATTTGACAGAGAGCGAGCGAGAGAGACAGCAAGAGGGGATGCAAACAGGGGGAGTCGGAGAGGGGGAAGCAGGCTTCCTGCTGAGCAGGGAGCCTAATGCAGGGCTTGATCCCAGGACCCTGGGATCATGACCTGAGCCAAAGGCAGATGCTTAACGACTGAGCCACCCAGGCACCCCTAGTTTTGAATATTTTAAAGTGGCCTGTGTCTCCTTTGTATATGTGGGGAAATAAAGCTATTCTCATTGTAAAAAAGTAAGAAATTGGAAATTTTGTAAGGATATGGCTTCATGTAAAGTAATGAATATGTTAAAGATATGGGACAAAATTAGATTCAGTATGATCCAACACATATTTTTAGAAGTTCACACATAGACACACAAACATATCCACCAAATGAATACACTTCTGTTGACAGATTATTAAATTAAAAAATATGCCAATGTGTGTAAAAGCACATTACTAAACAAATATGTTTGAAAAATATTAAAAATGTATATAAAAGAAAATGTAGTAGTTCCACTTGAAAAGCAAACATTGGAAATAACATGAAAATTCAAATTGTAGACATGAATGCAGTTGAAATCTTAAAGTCTAATATATGTTCCCAAGATTCACTAGAAACAGAATAATCTTTTATCTATTCTAAGATGGAGAAGCAGAAATTAGCTCCTGCTTGGGGTGCCTGGATGGCCCAGTCAGGTAAGCATCTGATTCTTTTTTTTTTTTTTTAAAGATTTTATTTATTCATTTGACAGAGAGAGAGAGATCACAAGTAGGCAGAGAGGCAGGCAGACAGAGAGGAGGA
The DNA here is from genome assembly GCA_002007465.1 of Ailurus styani. Classification (NCBI taxonomy): domain Eukaryota; kingdom Metazoa; phylum Chordata; class Mammalia; order Carnivora; family Ailuridae; genus Ailurus; species Ailurus styani. Next base: position 120,480 of record LNAC01000230.1, on the reverse strand, counting down.
AGCAGGCTCCCTGCTGAGCAGAGAGCCCGATGTGGGCCTCGATCCCAGGACCCCGGGATCATGACCTGAGCCGAAGGCAGCGGCTTTAACCCACTGAGCCACCCAGGCGCCCTAAGCATCTGATTCTTGATTTTAGCTCAGGCCATGATTTCAGGGTCCTGGGATCGAGCCCTATGTCTGGCTCCCTGCTCAGCGCAGTTTGCCTGAGATTCTTTTCTCCCTCTCCCTGGCCACCCTCCACCCCACCCCCCCAACTCAGATACTGTTACTCTCTCTCTCAAGAAATAAATTAGCTCCTGCTATAGAAGTGATAGAAACATGGGAAAAATCATCAATACACACATTTTTTTCATTAAAAAATAGATATAAAGGTACATTTGGTACCCCATGTAGGATGTGTCACAAATCAATTAAGAGTTACATAGGCCTTCAGAGAAGAATCTTTGGATCTGAGCCAAACAATAGCCTTCCACTAAGCATAGAAGGACTAGTATGTCCTAAGATTCCCTGGGAAGAAAAGAAACCAAATATAGGCCTGAAGAACAAGTGACCAGAGAAGGCCTCCTCTAGGTATGGAATTCCAGCATCTTCCATTTAGTCCTGATTCCCTGACACTTGTCCCTAGAAGACAACTTGATAATTCGAAAAATGCTAGAGAACTAACATTGAGTGAGGAAGAGTTGAACTCTGAAGCCAAGATCTGAAAAGGTGAGAAAAGGTAACACCTGACATAAAGAAGATACCTGACGATAATGAGTGGTTTAGGCTTCAGTTTGATTGTAGATGGAAATTGAAAGCTAATCACAGTAGTGTGAGCAGGTACCCTCAAACTGGGCAATATATAAACAATATATTTGCTTTCTGGTACCTTCGTCTTTTGTCAGCGTTTTTTCAGACTGGATGGGAGGGAGAACAGGGCGTGGGGGGGGGCGGGGCAGGGCTTGGTGATGTTTCTGGAGCACTACTGCCATCATGCGGAAATCGTTTGGTAGATTCCCAAGTCACGGGTATTTCTTCCAGGGGAAACCCAGAAGTTGAAGGATGTTGGACCTGGGAAGAGGTTGAGCATCCCGTCTCGAAGCACTGCAGCCTTGCCTTCATTTCTGAGGCCTTCCGGGATATGTGGACAAAGGTGTGATATAATTATAAGAGCTGGCTAGTGAGATGCTAGGACTGTACGGACAGCTACCAGGAAGTCCAGGCGCAGGAAGTTGTGGGGAGGAGCTTTGGTGTCCACCCAGTGTGGGCGGGATTAGAGGAAGTGACTCAAAACTGAGTGCTTGGCTTATGATCATTTGCTTCATTTCCCTGCCCCCTGCACATGAGGCAGACAGTCTGGGACATAGAAATCCAGCACAATCCATTTGGTAGCAGTATTAGAGCTCAAGGGGGGAAATAATCTCACTTATAGATCATCAACTGGCAGGAAAGGGGGAAAGAATGGAGCATGAACTTCCCAGGGGGAAAAAAAGCCACGAAACTGAAGTCTATTGGCATAGATTCTCAAATCACCAATACCCAAGTAAATTTAGAATTTAAGAAGTTCTCAAATACCTCCTCCTCTGCCCCATCCCCCACCCACCCACCAATATATCCTGAGCCAACTGCTAAAAATGAAGCCATCAATATTGTGCAGTTTATGTGATCATTTGTAGGAATTGACAAGCTCCTTTGTGTGGGAAGCATTGTCAGTTAGTTAAACTTGTTGGAGGGTTATTACTGTGCCCCAGTTAACTTTTCATGTGAGCATACCCATTGTCCAGAGACTGCCTTTCAAAAGTGATCACACAGACACATTCCTATAGGAGACATGCAAGCATTCAAATGAAATAGATTAGGAAAACTGAGTGGAAGAAAGAAGATCAAAATACCAAAGCTTATTTCTATGGATTGCTTAGCCTTTCTCAAGGGTTGTATATTGAGAACATCTCAGATCCAGAAGAGTGAGTGGCACTAATGAAAGCAAGGGTTCAGGGGTCCTGATGTGTTTAACTCCCCAGAGGAGGATATCTTTTCAAGTCTATCAGGAATCTTCATCAGTAAAAGGCTAAGAAGCAGTCACAGAATAATACTTGCTGACCTGAAGGGCCTCATCTTCCTTCGGGGAAAACCAACAGTGAAAGGAATGATTTCTGTCCTCTGTGAGAAATGAGATGAGGTTCCTCTAAGTCAGGAGGCCCTCAACACTGAGCTCTAGGAAAAATCTGAAAAGCCATTTCCTCCTGGCTTCAGAAAATACCTCGAGGCCTTCTTCTCCATTCTTGGTTTGCATCTGGCTGTGTACCGACACTGACATGAATTGGAGGATAACCAGTTCACTCCTACTGGTGTTCTGGAGTTTATTGGCTTGGCATGGCAGAGAGGCATGCACTGCTGCTCAGGCTGTCCTTCCTTCAGGCAGTGGGGGCATTAGACTTCTGTGTGTACCTGAAAACTTCAGGTTGCAGACTGGCTGTTAGATGTCACATGGAATGAGATTCCTATCCCCCATCCCAACTCTGTGTTGATACAGAGAGGGTCCAGGCCCCAGAGTACAGGGATACGTTGTGCCAGCCTAACTGCCTCATTTTCTAGGGGGCAGGGCCAGGAGACAAATGCCCTCAGTCAAAGGCTCTGAGTGGTTTCCTGCCCATATTGGGAAGAAACTAAGGTCCTGCTACAGTCCTTGCCCCTCACTCAGCAGCTTTTCTTCCAATGTTCTTCCTTTTTCCAGAGCTTCTGGAAAGCCTCAGCGTTCAAGTAAAGGATGCCCAGGTTGGTCATGATTAATTCAGCCTTTGAATTAGCCAGACCTTTGTTAACTGCCAGATCTCAACAGGAATTCACATTAACAGCTTTGGCTTTTGTAAAACTACTTCCTCGTGATGGCAGTATGGCTCCAGAAGAGCCAACCGGACCTGCCCCCAACTTCCTCTTCTCCCGCCCATCCAGTCTGAAAAAAAAATGCCACCTAGCGACAAAGGCACCAGCAAACATGGCTGCCTTGAATCAAATCCAGTCTGGGGAAACTGCTCATAGTGTTGCACTTTTGCTTTTGGTTTCAGTTTGAAATTGAAATGCACCCAGTTCCAGCTGTCCTGTCAGGGTGTTCCTGGAATATAGTACCCTGGAAGTCCAGGCCTGTGCCCTCACCAGCTCCAGCTATCCCACCAGGGTGGCCCAAGTGCAGTGTACCCCGGGACTCCCAGCCCACACCTGCTACAGCTTCAGCCAGACAGCTTAATTGGCTGGCACATGGAGGATACATGGACATTACTACATAAGGCCATTCCTTCAAGACTGGAGAGGTAGTTGGTTCATTCACTCTATAGAAACATAGAAGGTGAAACAAAATGAGACAAAAATATGCTCCAAACAAAAGAATAAGAAAAAAACTTCAGAAAAAGAACTAAATGAAACAGAGATAAGCAATCTATCTGACAAAGAGTTCAAAGTAATGGTCATAAAGATGACAAGAATGGATGAACTCAGTGAGAACTTCAACAAGGAGACACAAAAAGAACTAATCAGAGTTGAAGAATAAAATAACTGAAATAAAAAAAACAATACTAGAGGAAATCAACACCAGATTAGAGGATGCAGAACAGCAGTCTGGAAGACTGAGTGATGGAAAACACCCAAGCTTTACCAGTAAAAAAAAAAATTAAAGGGTAAAAGAGATGAGGATAGGCTAGGTTAAGGGGCCTTTGGGACAACATCAAGTATACTAACATTAGCATTATATGGGGTCCCAGAAGAAGTGAGAGAAAGTGGTAGAAGACATACCTGAATAAATAATAGCTGAAAATTGCCTTAACTAGGGGAAAGAAACAGATATCCAGGTCTTGAAAGCACAAAGAACCCCAAATAAGAGGAACCCATGGAGGTCCACATCAAAACACATAACAAGCAAAATGTCCAAAGTTAAAGATAGAGAATCTGAAAAGCAGCAAGAGAAATGCAACTAGTTACATTCAAGGGGAACCCATCCCCCCATAAGGCTATCAAGTTACTTTTCAGCAGAAATTTTGCAGACTACAAGGTAGTGGCATGACATACTCAAAGTGTTGAAAGGAAAATCTACAACCAAGGATATCCTACCTTGTGAGGATATCATTCAGGATTGAAGGAGAGATAGAGCATTGCAGACAAACAAAAGTTAAAGACGTTTGTCAACCACTAAACTGGCTTTACAGGAAATGTTAAAGGGACTTTAAGCATAAAAATAAAAGACATAATGAGAAGAAAATTTTGGAAGAAAAAAATTTCCCTGGTACAAGCAAATATTTAGTAAACGTAGCAGGTACATCAATCATTTATAAATTAATATGAGGGACTTAAAAAGTACTAAAATTAATTATATCCTTTTTTTAAGGTTTATTTTAGAGAGAGAGAGAACGTGAGTGGGGTAGAGGGAGAGGGAGAGAGAGAATCTCAGGCAGACTTCCTGCTGAGTGGGGAGCCTGAAGCAGGACTTGATCCCATGACCACGAGGTCATGACCTGAGCAGAAATCAAGTCAGATGCTTAACCAACTGAGCCACCCAGGTGCTCCAGATCAATTATATCTTAATTAGTTAAGGCATTCACAGAATAAAAAGATGTAAAATCCATGGGATGCCTGGGTGGCTCAGTTGGTTAAGTGTCTGCCTTCGGCTGAGGTCATGATCCCAGGGTCCTAGGATCAAGTCCTGCGTTGGGCTCCTTGGTCAGCTGGGAGCCTGCTTCTCCCTGCCTGCTGCTCCCCCTGCTTGTGCTCTTTCTCTCTCTCTCTGACAAATAAATAAATAAATAAATAAATAAATAAATATCTTTTTTTTTTAAAAAAAAAAAAGGTGTAAAATCCAGTATCATATACGTAAAACATGAAGGAGGGAATAAAAAGGTAGTGCTTTTAGAATGTGTTCAAGCATGAATGAACATCAATGTAATATAGACCACTGTATACATGGTGTGTTATATATGAACTTCATGGTAACCCCAAACCAAAAACCTGAAATGGATACACAACCAATAAAAGAAGGTAATCCAAGCATAACACTAAAAGTCATCAATCATGAGGGAAGAGAGCCAGAGTGGAAAGGAACAGAGAAGAAGTACAAAAACAATGAAGAGAACAATTAAAATGTCAGTAAGTACATACTTATCAATTACTTTAAATGTAAATGGCCTACATGCTCCAATCAAAAGACATAGAGTGATGGCATGGATAAAAAAAAAAAGGCCCATCTAATATGCTGCCTATAAGACACTTCAGACTTAAAGACAATACAGACTGAAAGTGAAAAATTGGAAGGTATTCCATGAAAATTGAAGCAGAAAAAAAGCTGGGGTAGCAAGACTTATATCATGCAAAAAGATTTTATAACAAGGACTGTAACAAGAGACGAAGAAGGGCATTACATAATGATACTGAGATCAATTCAGCCAGAGGAGATCATTGTAAATACCTATGTAAATACCCAACATAGGAGCACCTAAATATATAAAGCAAATCTTAACAGACATAAAGGGAGAAATTGGCAGTGATACAATAATAGAAGGGGACTTAAGCACCCCACTTACATCAATGGATAGATCATGTAGATGGAAAATCAATAAGGAAAGAGTGGCTTTGGATGACACATTAAACTATATGGACTTAACAGATAAATACAGAACATTCCATCCCAGAACAGCAGAACACACACTTTCCAAGTACACACAGAACATTTTCCAGGATAGATCACATGTTAGGCCACAAAACAAGTCGCATCAAATTTAAGAAGATTGATATAATATCAAGTATCTTTTCCAACCACAATGATATGAACCTAGAAATCAATTACCAAAAACAAAAACAAAAACAAAAACAAAAACAAACAAACAAAAACCTGGAAAAAGAAACCTCTGGAGGCTAAACAGCATGGTGCTAAACAACCAAAGGGTCAATGAAGAAATCAAAGAGGAAATCAGAAAATGCCCAGAGACAAATGAAAATGGAAACAAAATGATTAAAAATCATGGGGAGGCAGCAAAGTAGTTCTAAGAGGGAAGTTTATACAATATAGTCCTCCTTTCAAAAACCAGAAAAATCGGGCCCCTGGGTGGCTCAGTGGGTTAAAGCCTCTGCCTTCGGCTCAGGTCATGATCTCAGGGTCATGGGATCGAGTCCCGCATCAGGCTTCCTGTTCAGCGGGGAGCCTGCTTCCTCCTCTCTCTGTCTGCCTCTCTGCCTACTTGTAATCTCTCTCTCTGTCAAATAAATAAATAAAATCTTTAAAAAAAAAAAACAAAAACAAGAAAAATCTGAAATAAAGAATCTAAACTTACACTTAAAGGTACTAGAGAAAGAACACATAAAGCCCCAAATTAGAAGGAAGGAAAAAAATAATAAAGATCTGAGTGGAAATAAATGAAATGCAGATTAAAAAAACTTTAGAAGTAGTTCTTAGAAAGGACAAACGAAATTGAAAAACCTTTAGCCAGGCTCTGCAAGTAAAAGAGAAGATTTGAATAAATAAAATCAGAAATGAAAGAGTAGAGATTAAAACCAACAGCACAGAAATACAAAGGATTATAAGAGACTACTATGAAAAATTATATGCCAACAAAATAACTGGACAACCTGAAGTAAATGGATGGATTCCTAGAAACATTTACTCTTCCAAGACAGAGTCAGAAAGATACAGAAAATCTGAACAGACCAATTACTAGTAACAAAATTGAATCAGTAATTTTTAAAAAGATTTTATTTATTCATAGAGACAGAGAGCACAAGCAGGTGGAGAGGGAGAGGGAGAAGCAGACCTCCCCCCACCCTGAGCTGGGAGCCTGACATGGGGCTTGATCCCAGGACATGGAGATCATGACCCGAGCCAAAGGCAGACACTCAACCATCTGAGTAACCCAGGCACCCTAGAATCAGTAATTTAAAAATTCCCAACAAACAAAAGTCCAGAGCCGATGGCTTCACAAGTGAATTCTACCAAAACTTTAAAGAAAATTTAACAAAACTATTCTAAAAAATAGAAGAATGAATTTTTTTCCAAATTCATTCTATGAGACCAGCATTACCCTCATAAGAAAACCAGATAAAGACACTACAAAAAAGAACATTACAGGCCAATATCCCTGATGAACAGAGAGGTAAAAATATTTACAAAATATTTGCCAACTGAATTCAACAGTACATTAAAAGGATTATTCACCAGGATCAAGTGGGATTCATTCAGGGATGCAGTGATGGCTCAATAACTGCAAATCAAAAAATGTGATACACCACATTCACAAAATGAAGGACAAAAGTTATATGATCATCTCAAGTGAAGAAAAAGCATTTAACAAAATTCAACATCTGTTCACGATAAAAACTCAACAAAGTGAATCTAGAAGGAATATACTTCAACATAATAAAGGATGTATACAATGAGCTCACAGTGAACATCATACTCTGTAGTGAAAAGGTGAAAAGAATTTCATCTAAGATGGGAGGAATAAGATGAAGATGTCCTTTCTTACTATTTTTATTCAACATACTACTGGAATTTCTAGCTGCAGCAATTAGACAAGAAAAAAGAAATAAAAGGTACCCAGATTGGGAAGGAAGAAGTAAAATTGTCATGATTTTCAGATGACATGATACTACACATAGAAAACCTTAAAAGACTCTACCAAAAAAATATGAATTCAGTAAAGTTGCAGTATAAAAAATTAATATATGGAAATCTGTTGTGTTTCTATACACGAATAACAATACAGCAGAATGAGAAATTAAGAATAACAGTCACATTTACAGTTGCATGAAAAATAATAAAAGACCTAAAAAGTAATTTAAGAGGTAAAACACCTGTACTCTGAGAAATATAAGACAATGATGAAATTGAAGATGACAAAAATAAATGGAAACATATACCATGTTCCTGGATTGAAGAATTAATATTGTTAAAATGTCCATACTCCTCACAGTAATTTACAGATTCAATGTAGTCTCTATCAAAATACCAAATAGTATTTATCACTGAAGTAGAACAGATAATCCTAAAAGTTCTATGGAGCCACAAAAGACCCTGAAAATCTTTAAAGAAGAACAAAACTGGAAGTGTCACAATCCCAGATTTCAAATTATAATACAAAGCTATAGTAATTTAAATAGAATGCTACTGGTAGAAAAATAGACATGTAGATCAATGGAACAGAATAGAGAACCCAGAAATAAATCCATGCTCATATGGTCACTTAATCTACAACAAAGCAAGCAAGAATATATGAGACAGTCACTTCAATAAATGGTGCTGGGAAAACTGGACAGCTACATGCAAAAGAATGAAACTGCAACATTTTCTTTTGCTATATACAAAAATAAACTCAAAAAGGATTAAAGACCTAAATGTGAGGCCTGAAACAAGAAAACTACTAAAAGAAAACATAAGCAGTATGTCTTGGACACCCACTTTAGCAATATTTTTCTAGATCTGTCTCAAGCAAGGGAAACCAAAGAAAAAATAAGCAATTGGGACTACATCAAACTAGACAGTTTTAGTGCAGTGAACAAAACCACCAAAATGAAAAGGCAGCCTAACAAGGGACACCTGGGTGGCTCAGTTGGTTAAGCAGCTGCCTTCAGCTCAGGTCATGATCCTGGGGGTCCTGGGATCGAGCCCCCACATCGGACTCCTTGCTCAGTGGGGAGCCTGCTTCTCCCTCTATCTGCCATTCCCCCTGCTTGTGCTCTCTCTCTCTGATGAATAAATAAATAAAATCTTTAAAAAAAAGAATGAAAAGACAACCTCATAAGTGGGAGAAATTATTTCCAAGCGATCTATCTGATGAAGGGTTGATCCCAAATACATGAAGAACTCAGAAAACTCAACGCCAAAATCCAAATAATCCAATTAAAAACAGGCAGAGGATCTGAATAGGACATTCAGGTGCCCAACAGACATAAAAAAAAAAAAAGACTCAACATCACTAATCATCAGGGAAATGTAAATCAAAACAACAATGAGATATCACTTTTTTTTTAAAGATTTTATTTATTTATTTATTTCACAGAGGGAGAGAGATCACAAGGAGGCAGAGAGGCAGGCAGAGAGAGAGAGGGGGAAGCAGGCTCCCCGCTGAGCAGGGAGCCCGATGCGGGCCTCGATCCCAGGACCCTGAGATCATGACCTGAGCCAAAAGCAGAGGCATTAACCCACTGAGCCACCCAGGCGCCCAATGAGATATTACTTAGTACCAGTCAAAATGGCCAGTATCAGAAAGATAAGAAATAGCAAGTTTTGGCAAGGATGTGGAAAAAGGGAAACCCTCATGCACTGTTGGTGGGAATGTAAATTGCTGCTACCCCTATGGAAGACAGTATGAAATTTCCTCAAAAAATTAAAAATAGAAATAAGATATAACCCAGTAATCCCATTTCCGTGTATTAATCTGAAGAAACCAGAGCACTAATTCAAGGACATATATGTAGTTCTATGTTTATTGCAACATAACTTACAATAGCCAATATATAGAGTCAAACTACATGCCCATTGATAGATCAGTAGGTGAAGAATAGCATAGTATTTCTCAGCTATAAAAAAACAAAATTTTGTCATTCATGACAACATGGATGGACCTGAAGGATATTATGCTAAGTGCAATAAGTCAGACAGCAAAAGACAAATACCAAGTTTTCACTTTTAAGTAGAATCTAAAAAACAAAACAAATGAACAAACAAATGAAAATTGAAATAGACTCATAAATACATAGAACAAACTGGTGGTTGCCAGTTGGGAGGGGATTGGGGACTGGGTGAAGTAGGTGAAGGGGATTAAGAGGTACAAACTTCCAGTTATTTAAAAAAAGTTACAAGAATGAAAAGTATAGGGTGCCTGGGTGGCTCAGTGGGTTAAAGCCTCTGCCTTCAGCTCAGGTCATGATCTCAGGATCCTGGGCGGGGAGCCTGCTTTCCCCTCTCTCTGCCTGCCTCTCTGCCTACTTGTGATCTCTTTCTCTCTCTGTCAAATAAATAAAAATTTAAAAAAAAAGTTAAAGAATGAGAAGTATAGCATACAGAATATAGTCAATAATGCTGTAATAACTTTGATTGCTAATTATGTTACCTATGCCTATTATAGTGAGCATTTTGTTACATAATTTGTTGAATTACTCTTGTATACCTGAAACTAATATATGTAAAATATACTTCAATAAAAAATAGGAATGGTGTATTTTTAGTAAGGAATTGGATAATTAAGTAGAGAATATAAATTGTATGATCTACTTAAGTGATTACATAGTTTATGAAGTTGGACAGCTGCTGTAAACTGTGACTTTACCTGTGACATAAGAGGAAAGTTCACCCTATTTATAATGCCACAGTCTTGAGGGAAATACCACATCTTTATGATTTCCTTTTCATGTTTTATATTTACCTAAATATCTTGATACATTTAAGTCTACATATATACATACATGTTTTTAATAGTCTATTTTCTTGCATATATTTTCCATTTTGTAGCTTTTTTGTATTTTATGAGCATTTCTGTAGTGTACTTTTGTTATCGCAAAGTATGATTTAAAAATATGGACAAAAACTATTTTTCTATTTATGAAATAATAACTTTTTCTGTATGGAATATTTAGTTAATATGGAATTCTGGTAAGTGAACACAAAGTGACCTAGAATATTACTGTAATCTCTGTGTGTTTTTTCTTTAAATATAACTTGGATAATAATGTATGCTGTAATATTTTTCTCTTGTTCACTTAATTTCCTTTTCTTTACACACTCTTCATTTTTCTACACTTCTCTATTCCTCAAATGGCTGACCTGTACTGACTACATAATTTGACTGTATTTTATAGTCTGCCTTAGAGGGTTCTGGTAGGATTTCAAAGATAGGTTGAGGTATTTATTTAATCAGATATATATGTTTGGCTTCATGTCTTGATCAGGTATCACTACTCATCTTAGCAGTATCCCGGAGGAATAATGGAAATATTTGGTAAATAGCCAGAATGAATATCATAATAGTGTAGGGAGGAAAAAAAATATTCCATCTTGATCTCAGTGTCCTGGGATCGAGCTCCACATCTGGCTCTATGTTCAGCAGGGAGCCTGCTTCCCTCTCTGCCTCTGCCTGCTGCTCTGTGTGCTTGTGCTCTCTCCCTCTCTCTGACAATTAAGTAAATAAAATGTTTTTTTTTTAAAAGGGTAACTTCAACTTGGTTTTTAGAGTATCTCTCCTCAATTTTTTTAAAAAGATTTTTTATTTCTGTATTTGAGAGAGAGAGAGAGAGCAAGCAGAGCAAGCATGAGTGAAGGGGAGGAGCAGAGGGAGAGAGAGAGAAACAAACTCCCCGCTGTTCAGGGAACCAGATTCAGGGCTTGATCCCAGAACCCTGGGATCATGACCTGAGCTGAAGGCAGATGCTTAACTGAGTCACCCAGGTGCCCCTCCTCCTGTCTGTTTTTTAAAAAATAAAAAACAATCCTTATGCCAAAGAGGCATACTTTCGAGTGTCCAATTATGCTCTTCTTCAATAGCATATGGAAAAATACAGAAATAATATCAACACACATGCATCCATATATACAATTAAGCAATGTCAGGATTTTTCTGACTCTTGCAAAATTGGTATGTGAATGTGGCTCCATTCCTCTCCATTCCCAATTGTAATTTATCTGTACTTTCTGAGCCAAATGAGTTTTTGGATCTATAGGTGGTTGATATGTGTCTTTTCTGGGAATTTCTCCCTTGGGCTGCTTAAGTAATAGAAAATCTGTTTATGGGGACTTTGCAAAATTTCAGAGCATCCAGTGAAAAACAACAGATTATGAAAAGGGCTTGACCTAAGAAATAGGTGGACTAATGACTGAAGGTCAAACAAGTCTGACTTCTCCATATTGTTTCTATATGCCAAAAATCCAAGATAGAACTGAATTTTTTACCTGAGCTTTCCCTGCAGTTAAGGCCCAGAGAACGCAAGAAAACCAGGAAAAGTTGGGAGGCTTTCTCAGAGCGCCTCAGAAGTGGGCTTATAATTTGCCTCCCTAGTGCTTAATAGTGTGAGCTCTGAAGTCAGGCTAATGTGATTTTAAAATTTGTCTCTAACTTTTATTAGCTCTGTGACCTTTGACTAGCTATTTAAGCTTTCCATGCTACCTTTCCTTATTTATTAGCTGGTAAGAATCATACTACTTATCTAGAGGGATGTTGTAAAGACTCAAAATAAGAATCTTTATCAAGATCCTTGAAATACTCACTGGTATATCAGAAGTGCTCAATAATTGTTAGCAATTGTTGTCCGTCGCCTAGAAATGCGCTAATCTGGCCCTTGAATTTTCAGAATTTTCTTATTCCTTTTAAGCCTGGCTCCTTGAGACTTGCCCTCAACTACTCGATAATTGGGAAAATGCATGAAATATAAAGCTGATATGAAGAAGAGCAGAACTAGGTCAGTTTGAAATTGAGTTCTTGCAAAAGAAAATGCCTGATGAGGATGGGTAGTTTAAAGCCTCAGTTTTTATTTCAGTTGGCAACCAAAAGAAAGAACAACAGGCTAACATCTTAAAACTGGGCAAAATTTAAGGCAATGTTTCCTACTGACTTTGTCTCTTACTGGCATTTTTTTCATACTGGTAGGGAGTATGAGAGCTCAAAGCCTTTTGAGGGTTTTTTGTTTTTTTGTTTTTTCTTATCTGGTGCAATATTGACATCATTAGGAAATAGTTTGAAAACACCATAAACTGTTACAACTTCCTTCCTTTTTAGCCAAAAGTTGAAGGTCAGGCCTATGCAGAGTTAGAACGGGCTTGGACTTAAGCTAGGCCTCTCTTGTGTTCCTTTTTTTTTTTTTAAGATTTTATTTTATTTATTTGACACAGAGAGAGAGAACATAAGCAGGGGGAGCAGCAGGCAGAGGGTGAGGGAGAAGCAAGCTCCCCACTGAGCAGGGAGAGCAGGGAGCCTGATGATGTGGGGCTCGATTCCAGGACCCTGACCCTGGGATCATGACCTTAGCCAAAAGCAAACCTTAACCATCTGAGCCACTCAGGCTCCCCTCCTCCCTTGTGTTCTCTATGTATTTACAAGAGAGTTCAACATTGGTGAGCTCTTGGTGTACAACTTGGAGGGGGAAATGCTAGAACTGAATCAGTAGCTACCAGGAGGTGCTGCACAGGAAGTCATGGGTTTCAATAAGATTAACAGCTGGTTTCTATTCAGAAATCATGGAAGCCAAGACATTTAGAGAACATATTTCAAATTATAAAAGGAAAAAAGCCCAACCCTGTCAACCAAGGATTCCATACCCAGCATGAAAAGCTTTCAAAAACCCCAGTGAAACGAAGACATTCCTAAAAAAGAAAAACAGATGGAGTTTGTTACTAGAAATGCAGAAGGGATTCCTCCAAGGTCAGATGAAGACTAGATAGTAACTTGACGCTGTATGGAAAAATAGAGAGCAAGGATAAAGGTAGCTACAAAGATACATATAAAAGCTAGAAGTATTGTATTTTGTTTTGTAACTCCATTTGTTTTCTCTATGATTTAAAAGGCAAGTACACAAACAATAATTGGGCACACAATGTTTGAAGATGTAATTTGTGAAAATAACATAAAAGATGTTGAAGCTGTGTAAATGAGCAGATTTATGTACTATAAAAACTATTTGTTATTTAAGCAAACTGATGGTTATACTGGTAAGATAGTATTCGTGTTCCCCAGAGTAATGATTAAAGAAAACATTTTAAATATACAGAAAAGGGAATGAGAAAGGAATAGAAGTGCTACAATGGAAAAAATCAATCACAAAAGAAGATACTAACTGAGGAGAAATAATATTTATAAGACATAGAGAAAAAAATAGCTAAATGGCAGTAGTCTTTCCTTACCTAAAATTACCTTAAAGGTAATTAGATTAAAATCTGCAATTCAAAGGCAAATATTGGGAGAATGGATTTAAGAAAATATGATCCAACTATATGCTGTCTAAAAGACACTCCTTTTACATCCAGTTTGCATATAGGTTAAGAATAAAATGGTAAAAAAATATTCTATGCAAATAGTAATCAAAAGAGAGATAACATCTGACCTAATACACAAAACAACAATTCTTTCAAGAGAGAAGGAAGGACATTCTATATTAACACAGTTTCAGTATATCATGAAGATGTAACAGTTATAAGCACCTGCACTTGACCAGCATCCCAAAATTTATGAAGCAAAAACTGAACCAAGCCAAAAGGAAAAATGAGTTCTACAAAACTAGATGGAGACTTCAATACCCACTTGAAATATGGAGAGAAGACCTAGGCCGAAGATAATTTTGGAAACAGAGAATGTGAACATTTCTCAAATATGCATGAAATATTCTCCAGAATAGATGGGATGTTAGATCAGAATACAAATCTAACCCAATTTTTAAAAAATCCCCCAAATATGAAAAAGTTAAAATCACAAAATATCTTCTCTGACTACAGTGGAATGAAACTGTAAATCGATAAAATAAAAAATACTAAAAAAGTTGCTACATTAGAGTTCTTTCAAAAAATGAAAACTATAATATATATAAACATATGATATGTTAATAATAGTATATGTGATATATGATATACTATAGTATCGATGTTCATATATATTTGACAATTGTTTTTATTAAAATACATGTATTATACCATGTATGTTATTGTATAAATTTGTTCAAGTAGAAATTGAAATCTGGAAAAGAGAAGATGCCCAATGAAGGTAGGTGTCTCAGAACTCCATTTGATACCTAATGGAAACCAAAAGCAAAATGCTAAGAGAATGAGCAAACTGAACAGCATACAAAGCAGCCATATTTTCTGGTGTGTGTAGCTCCACCGTGTTTTTTCAAACAAGAAGGGCGGGAGAAGAATGCTTGGCAGCTGAGCGACTTGGGTTTTCTGGGGCAATACTGCCATCGTGCGGAAATAGTTTGATTTCCCGAATGGTTCCTCCCTGCAAGGCCCCACAGTTGGGGGATGGCAGGAGAGCGAGAGGCTGAGCAGGTTCTGGACCCAAGCCTGGCCTCCGCGTACCTTTTTCTGTGGCCTGGTAGGAGAAGTGGACAAAGTCAGGGTCTCGGTGTGGCATCCGCCACGTTAGAGGCCAGTATCCAGCGAGCTGCTGCCAGGAAGTCCAGGCACAGGAAGTGGGGAGGCGGGGCCCAGGTTGCCTAACAGTGTGGGCCAAGAGTTCAGCCAAGTGCAGGCCTTGGGGGCAGTTGTCTTGAGAATATGGACTTCGGGGATTTAGACAGGCTGGCTTTCCCTGTGTTGGTGGGTTTGGGGTCACCGTGACGGCAGGGACAGAGCACAGGCCACAGCCAGGCGCCATATGTAGCCAACATCATTGATCGAATTGTGGCACACCAGAAGTCTCGAGTAAGACTTGTCTGGAGCAAAAAGGGCCTGTATAGAAGGAAGGAATGGGGGTACACTGACGTGCCAGCGTGGGCCGGAGCATCTTCTAGGAGACTGGAGTTGCCCGAGTGGATGAAAGCCACAAAGAGACTGGAAGGCCTTGAGGGATTATCTGAGTCCACCAGCTAGCCATTCCTGTGGCTCTGTGGGCTCATGGTGAGGTCCACGGCCAACTCGTTTCTCCTGACAGGACTCTGATGTCATTGAGCTCTTGCAAGGAGAGCAGAGACGTGGTGTTTTTTTGGGTGGTATTCCCCTGAGAATGATGGCAGTGTTTAGGCCTGCCTAAATACGAGTGAGTGTTCTTCTCTGTGCCAGCTTCATACATACTTTCTGATGGAAAATTCCCCAGTGACTATACAGGAAATCCAGACTTTTGGTGTGGAGACCTTCAGATACCTCGTGACTCAGAACTGTAGAGTCAAGAAGGGTGGCTACAATTTCACACCTTTCAATTTCACACTTTTCAATTTCAGACCCTGACTTTGTCCACTTCTCCTGCCAGGCCACAGAAAAAGGTACGCGGAGGCCAGGCTTGGGTCCAGAACACCTTGAGGTGTTCTTCTCACTCTCTGTTATGTCAGTGTCTGAATTCTTAAAGGAAAGAAATTATGTTGGCCGGGTGCTCTGCTGTGGCATTCCAGTGGTTTCACGATCTGTTTTAGGTAGGCCTCTGCTGGCCCTGATGACCCAGGCGAGCATTCCACTTTGAAAGGTTTGCTTCTATCAATACAGAGAATGGGAACTAGCTTTTGTGATGATAGCCTCACCTGTGCCTAGCTCTCTAGTAGGGTAATCATGATTGAGTTTTGATGGTGAGTGGACACTGGTGCCATTAGCCACTCTTACGTTCCTCAGAGATCCTTTGGGAAACTTACCTCATTTCTTGGGAATGAGCTAAATGACTTCTAACCTTCCCCTTCTGCTTCAGCCATAGAGTCTGGACCAGAGGAACTGGGCTTCCTCCCATGGAAGAGTAGTTTCACATGACTGTTTTCTTGGAAGAGTACAGCCATATGTATGGAGATATCTGAAACTAGAAATGTAGTTGCTCTTAGTCCTAGAATTCTTTAGGCTCAGGACTGTTGTGTTCATTCTTTGTAGACTGTCTTTTTTAGTTGTCATGTACCTGGTAGGGCCTGTAAGCATGAGGCAGTCCCACTTACTGACAGTCCTGAGTGGTAGAGCCAGGTTGTATTGATTTTTCCTTTGTAAGCATGGATAGTGTGTTTGTGTGTGTGTGTGTGTTGTGTATTTGGGGGATGCTCAATGAATCTGTCATACTGGTTGCTTATGGATCAGTTCAGTGGAGCTATATCCGGTATTCTCTTCAGCCTTCATGAGGACTGAATTCCATTCTTTGTCCTGATAGAGATATTCCCTGCCTGTGATTTAGGGAAAAAAGCAAGCTGTTAGACTTTGAGGATCAAAACATGAGTTTTCTCATACTAGGAAAGAGAAATGGCAAACAAATTGTGTTTCACTCTACTTCTAACATATATGATAAATACGAACCGAACATGCAAAATTCAAGAGAGCCAATATTCACATTGGGATATATATTTAAAAATCTGAACAACTAAAGGTGTCTCCTTTTCTTTTTTTTCAAGTTTTTATTTATATTCTAATTAGTTAACATATATAGTAAAATTGGTGTCAGTTGTAGAATTTAGTGATTTATCCCTTACGTGTAACACTCAGTACTCACATCAGAACAAGTGCCCTCCTTAATACCCATCGCCCATTTTGCCCATCCCCCACCCACCTCCTTCCTTCAACCCTCAGTTTGTTCTCTCTTGTTAGGAGACTCTTATGGTTTGCTTCTTTCTCTCTCCTTTTTTCTCTGTACCCCAATGTTCATCTGTTTTATTTCTTAAATTCCTCATATGAGTGAAATCTTTTGGTATTTGTCTTTCTCTGACTTATTTTGCTTAGTATAATAGTCTCTAGCTCCATCCACTTCATCTCAAATGGCAAGATTTCAATCTTTGATGGAATTCTTTTTTAAAGCAATGTTTTTGAGGATGTACATATTTTACCTATATATATAGTAAAGACTTGAAATGTTGACAAACAAGGCTTAGGTTTGATATAATATTTAGTGTAATACTATATTTTTTATAAATGACACACAGCACTGTCTACATGATGGAATGATTAAATAATTTGTTCATAGTCCAGGTAACTAGAAGCTTCTAATAAATTATTACTTAACACAAAATCCAATCATCTTAAGTATATTTAATAACATTTAAGTGGCCTCTCTAATGTAAGATCTAAGAGAAATGATAGAAGGAAAAATCCTAAACAACAAGAAAATTTCACATAAATGATGTAATCTGAAATCTGTAAGAAATAAAATTTTCATGTACATACACACCTGCTACAAACCCTACACAAATATAAGAAGGAGCAGAATGCAATAAAAAGAATGAGTTATTGAGCTTCTGTGATAGGGACTATCGCTTGTTTACTTTTGTATAATTTTTCAATTTTGCATTTCTTTGCCAGAGTTTGTATTTAGGATTTGAGCAATAAGAAAGAAATGTTAGGAGATTTAGCAGGAAAGCATGATCAGTTACCTCATAAAGAGTTAAGGCCATTGGAAATTTCCCATTACCTAATACGTGTTAAATGTACATGCACTGAATTCTACCTATAGTGTGACCAAGATGGAATCGAAGAGAGATTTGATGTGATTATCCATATACTTGTGTGTTTGTGTGTTTGGACACTCCTTTGAGCACATGGAGTATTTTGATAAGCCTTTAACTATTAAGTTAAATGGTGTCAGCTTCCAGGAGCAATCATATAAGGTTTGAATGCAGGTATCTATCAAGTTGCTAGTGATGGTTGCTTCAGGAAAGTGGGATCTGTGATAAAGGGTTTCTATCTGTCCTTCAAAGATTTGTGAATTTTAAGAGAATTTTCAAGAAGCTGCCACATGAAGACTTTGAAGAATGCTTAATGACATAGGAAAATGCTGTGTTCTAATATTAAATGGTGAAACTGAGACAAAACGCTGCATAACTTTTGTTTGGAGTTTATACACATGTAAGTATAGGTATTATGTCATGTGGAGCCGTGTATGATATACAGTGATGCTGAGGTATCTGGATATTCTTTAATAAGGCTTCCAAACATTTGTCAGTGATTGAACATCTGAAACAAGAAAATGGAGGGCAACGTGGTTGCCTGGGCAGGAACCCCTTTGACCGCTTGGATTTGTGAATTGGCAGCTGGAGAGGATCTCCAACCATCTTCAAGCAATTTCTTCTCCCTTTTCTTCCTGGATCTGTTTATCACTTGAAGAAGATGATCCGACACCAGGTGAAAATGCTAGAAAAGTAATGTTGAATGAAGAAAAGCTGCCTCACATAGACCAGTTTGAGTGGGAATTTAATTTCCAAAAAACAAGATGCCTGACCAGCGTTAGTAGTTTTAGACTTCGGTTTTATTTCAGATGGAAAGGAAAATCAAAAGCAATTTGGGTTAAGTAATCCCTAAATCAAAATTCAAGGCTGCCATGCTTTTTGCCTCCCTTTTTGGCGCCTTTGTCTCTTGGGCGTTTTTTCAGACTCAAGGGGCGGGAGGAGAGAGCGCCAGGACAAGGCTTGTGGGCATATCTGGAGTACTACTGCCATCGTGAGGACATAGTTTCAAACACCCCATGTTGTTACAACTTCCTTTGCGAGGCCTATCAGGCCACAGGAGCAACTTTGCTTGTTGATGGTCTCAGGTGCACCCAGTTGTCTGGAGGACCATTCCCTGGAACAAGAAAGGTATGACTAGAAGTTGAATCAACCAGTCAAGTGAAGAAGGGCTAGATATTTCTCCTGTGGAGCAGATGTGCATAAGGATGAGCACCAAATCAGTGAAAAGGATAGAAGATTAACCTCCATTTTCAAAGTCCTTGTCCATTGGAGGCAGCATTACCTGTGATCTTTTTTCACTTCATACACGGCTGTTATAGCAGTTACATTATAAAGAAGTGTGATTGCTTCTAGAATTGTCAGAACTGGTGGCAAATGTGACATCAATGAAAATGGTGGCATTGGAAACTTGAGCTCTGTATCCTTCACAAAAACAATTACAAACACTGAACAAAAGCTAGAAGTAGATGGGAATTTCCTCAATATGATAAGGGGTATTTGTGAAAAACCCACAGCTGAGGGGCGCCTGGGTGGCTCAGTGGGTTGAGCCTCTCTGCCTTTGGCTCAGGTCACGATCTCAGGGTCCTGGGATCAAGCCCCGCATTGGGCTGTATGCTCAGCGGGGAGCCTGCTTCCCCCTCTCGCTTTGCCTGCCTCTCTGCCTACTTGTGATCTCTCTCTCTGTCAAATAAATAAATAAAATCTTAAAAAAAAAACCACAGCTGACAGTATACTCAAAGGTGAAAGTCTAAAGTAGTGCAAGATGTTAACCCTATGATCAGAAACAAGATAAGAATGCCCAATTGTTGCTGATTCTACTGAACATTGTACTGGAAGGTTTATCCAGGGTAATCAAGCAAGAAAATTTATGAAATGAATACAAATTAGGAAGAAGTAAAATTATCCCTGTTAACAATAACATAATTATATTTAAAGGAAATCCTAAGAAATCCACAAAAATATTATCAGTACTAATTAATGAATTCAGCAAGTACTACAGGATAGAAAAGCAAGTCACAGAAATCAGGGTATTTGTATAAACTAGCAAGGAACAATCTGAAAATGAAATTAAGAAAACAGTTCTGTTTACAATGCCATCAAAATGAGTAATATACTTAGGATAATATTTAACTAAACAAATAAAAAATGTACATATTGAAAATTGCCAAAGAAATTAAGGATGAACTAAATAAATAAAAAGATACCCTTTTTTCATGGGTTGGAAAACTAAATATTTTTTTGTGTGTGTTTTTTTTGTTTTTTTTTTTGCCAATTGCAGGAACCACCTGCAGAAAACTAAATATTGTTAAGATAGCACTACTACCCAAAGACATCTATAGATTCAATATAATCTTTTATCATTATCCCAACAACTCGTTTTGCAGAATATTTTTATGGAATTGCTTAACGCGTCTGTAGCCAAAACAGTCTTGGATAGGGAAAAACCAAGCTGGAGGTAGCACTTCCATATTTCAAAAGTTACTAAAAAGCTACTTTAATGAAAGTCGTTTGGTGCTAAGAATAGACACATGGGAATGCCTGGCTAGCTCAGCTGAAAGAGTGTTCAACTCTTGAACTTGGGGTTGTGAGTTCAAGCCCCACGTCGGGTGTAGAGATTAAGAAATAAAACTAAAGAAAAAAAATAATAGTCATATGGATCAATAAATAAATTGAAAGTACAGAATAACCCCATACACCACCGTCAATTGATTTTCAACAAAGGTGTCAAGGTCATTCAATGGGCAACGAATAGTCTCTAACAAATGGTGCTGAGACAACTGGATATCCACATACAAAAGAATTCCTTTAGACCCCTACTTTACACCATATGCAAAAATTAACTCTACATGAGTCAAAGTTCTAAATGTAAATGGTGAAACTGTAAAACTTTAGAGGAAAATATAGGGGCAAATCTTCATGACCTTTGGGTTGATAATGGTTTCATAGATATGCCACCAGAAGCACAGACAACAAAATCGAAAGGAAATGAATTTCACCAAGATTAAAAAACTTGTACATCCAAAGACACTATCAAGACAGTAAAAAGACTATCTACAGAATGAGAATAAATATTTGTAAATCGTTTATCTGACAAAGTTCTAATATCCACATATATAAGGAACTTGAACAACTAACAGAAAGACAAATAACTCAATTTAAAAAAATAGACAAAGGTCTTGAATATACATTTTTCCAAAGAAGATATATAAATGGCCAACAAGCACATGAAAAGATGCATTAACATTACTCAAAACAGAAATGTAAATTAAAACCACCAAGTGATACCAACTCCATGCCCAGTAGAATGGCTTATAATAATAGCAATAAAAAACCCTACAAATGGGCACCTGGGTGGCTCAGTGGGTTAAAGCCTCTGCCTGCGCCTCAAGTCATGATCTCAGGGTCCTGGGATTGAGGCACGCATCGGGCTCTCTGCTCTGCGGAGAGCCTGCTTCCTCCTCTCTCTCTGCCTGACTCTCTGCCTACTTGTGATCTCTCTCTCTCTGTCAAATAAATAAATAAAATCTTTAAAAAAAAAACCTACAAATATTGTTGAGTACATGGAGAAATTGGAGTCCTCGTACAGTGGTGGAGGGAATGCAAACGGTGTAGTGGCTATGGAAAATAGTTTAGCAGGGCTTAAAAAATTTAAACATAGAATTACCATATAAAGCACAAAATTCTTTCAAGAGTTTTGCTATGATAACCTTGTGTCCAAAGATAGGATCCTTTCATTTGATGATAACAAGAATTGCAGGTTAACTGTGAAAATGAAAGACTATCTAGAGTTGTTTTAGACTTTACAAACCAAATAAAATTAAATATTTAATGAAATCTCAGTCTAATTCCAACCAATGCAAGAAAAAAAAAAAAGGCAAGAAAGTTTGTAAACAATCCTTAACCTTAGGTCACTCACTCAGTGAAATTGCTAAACGTGTAAGAAGTAAAGCAGAAGGACTAAATAAAAAAAGAATTACCATATGACCCCACAATATGACCCTAGGCTTATACCCAGAATAATTGAAAACAAGCATTCAGACAAGTGCAGGTATACACATGTTCATAGCAGCCTATTCACATGAGCCAAAAGGTGAACTCAGCAAAATGTCCATCATTTTGGATAAACAAAATGTGACACATATATACAATAGATATTTTTCTGCCATGAAATGAAGTACTGAAGATGTTACTACATGGATGTATCTTGAAAATATGCTAAGTAAAAAGGGAAAAACACAAAAAAACAACATGCAGTATGATTCCATTTATGTGAAATAACCAGAATAGGTAAATCCGTACAGGCAATAAGGAGATTAGTGTTTGCCAGGAGCTGAGCAGAGAGGGGATCGGAAAAGGCTACTTAATGGGTTTAGGGATTCCTTTTGGGGGTAATGAAAATGGTCTGGAAGTAGACAGAGATAATGCTTGCCATTGAATTAAATACACATTAAAATGGTATAATCCATGAATTTTACCTCGATTTTTAAAAGTGGCAATATTTTTAAACATGTCAATATTCCATAGAATTACTAATGATATTTAAAAGCATTCAAGCATAGTAAAGAAAACTTGTTTTAGCAGTCATGGTGTTGGAGAGTTTAAATATTATGGGATAAAAGTGCATATTATATATACATAGGAAAAGGATGATAGTACATGGCAAAGACATTTTTGAAAGTGGTTATTTCTTTCCACTGATTGACCTACAATATATTTTTTTGAAAGATTTTTTAAAATTATTTATTCATTTGACAGAGAGAGCATGAACAGGGAGAGGGGCAGAAGGAGAGGGAGAAGCAGACTCTCCCTTGAGCAGGGAGGCTGATAAGGGCCTCCATCCCAGGACCCTGGGATCATGACCTGAGCCAAAGGCAGACACTTAACCCGATGAGCTACCCAGACGCCCCTCCCCTTTTTTTGACTGTAATTCTTTTTTTTTTTTAAGATTTTATTTATTTATTTGACACAGAGAGAGATCACAAGTAGGCAGAGAGGCAGGAGGAAGCAGGCTCCCCACTGAGCAGAGAGCCCAATGCGGGGCTCAATCTCAGGATCCTGAGATCATGACCTGGACTGAAGGCAGAGGCTTTAACCCACTGAGCCACCCAGGTGCCCCTTGACTGTAATTCTTTAAATGTGCTCTAGAATAAAATATAAGAAACTCAGGCACTCAAAAATATATATTGATATAGTGATGAAATGATATAAGATGGTGCCAAAGACTGCAAAAGTACAAACAAACTCTACATCTTAGTTACTAATGAGGAAATACCATGATACTAATAATCCTTAAGTGAAAAAATAGTGACAAACATACACAATAAAGTTATAGGAAATCATCTTAAGGCCATTTGATGCATGGAAAATGCTTGTTTCCCAATGATATATGATGATACCAGTAGACAAAATTGTGTCCTTTCTGGAATTTATAATAATTGAAGTATGTGTCACTCCTAGTAGGTATTGGCTGGTATTCAGGCTTGAGAGCTATCTGGACCTTACTCTTAGAGCTCCACCAAATGGCCGTCTCCAACTCAACACACAGGCCTGCTCATTGGAGACCCCAGGGAACTTGGGAAGTGAGACAGGATAATAACCACTTGGTCTTTTGCCTAAATTTGCTGTTATTCAAGCCCCTAAGTATAATCATTTTCTTTTGCTCTGATCTGCCCCCAACCCCCAAATTTGATAGTTTGAGAAAATGCTGGAGATATAATGCTGAGTAAAGAGCAGATATAGGAAACTTCAAATCAAAATTGAAATCTGGAAAAGAGAAGATGCCTAATGAAAGTAGGTGTCTCAGAACTCCATTTGATACCTAATGGAAACCAAAAGCAAAATGCTAAGAGAATGAGCAAACTGAACAGCATACAAGGCAGCCATATTTTCTGGTGTATGTAGCTCCATCGTGTTTTTTCAAACAAGAAGGGCGGGAGAAGAATGCTTGGCAGCTGAGCGACTTGGGTTTTCTGGGGCAATACTGCCATCGTGCGGAAACAGTTTGATTTCCCGAATGGTTCCTCCCTGCAAGGCCCCACAGTTGGGGGATGGCAGGCCAGCGGGAGGCTGAGCAGGTTCTGGACCCAAGCCTGGCCTCCGCGTACCTTTTTCTGTGGCCTGGCAGGAGAAGTGGACAAAGTCAGGGTCTCGGTGTGGCATCCGCCACGTTAGAGGCCAGTATCCAGCGAGCTGCTGCCAGGAAGTCCAGGCACAGGAAGTGGGGAGGCGGGGCCCGGGTTGCCTAACAGTGTGGGCCAAGAGTTCAGCCAAGTGCAGGCCTTGGGGGCAGTTGTCTTGAGAATATGGACTTCAGGGGTTTAGACAGGCTGGCTTTCCCTGTGTTGATGGGTTTGGGGTCACCGTGACGGCAGGGACAGAGCACAGGCCACGACCAGGCACCATATGTAGCCATCGTCATCGATGGAGTTGTGGTACACCAGACGTCTAGAGTAAGACTTGTCTGGAGCAAGAAGGGCCTGTATAGAAGGAAGGAAGGAGGGTACACTGACATGCCAGCGTGGGCCGGAGCATCTTCTAGGAGACTGGAGTTGCCCGAGTGGATGAAAGCCACAAAGAGACTGGAAGGCCTTGAGGGATTATCTGAGTCCACCAGCTAGCCATTCCTGTGGCTCTGTGGGCTCATGGTGAGGTCCAGGGCTAACTCGTTTCTCCTGACAGGACTCTGATGTCATTGAGCTCTTGCAAGGAGAACAGAGAGGTGGTGTTTTTTTGGGTGGTATTCCCCTGAGAAGAATGGCAGTATTTAGACCTGCCTAAATACTAGTGAGTTTTCTCTGTGCCAGCTTCATACATACTTTCTGATGGAAACTTCCCCAATGACCTTACAAGATATCCAGCCTTTTGGTGTGGAGACCTCCAGATACCTCATGACTCATAACTGTAGAGACAGGAAGGGTGGCTGCAAGTTCAGGGGTGCCTCTCCCCTGAGGTGTTCTTCTACTCTCTGTTATGTCAGCATCTGAATTCTTAAAGAAAGGAAATGATGTTGGCCAGGCGCTCTGCTGTGGCATTCCAGTGGTTTCACGATCTGTTTTAGGTAGGCCTCTGCTGGCCCTGATGACCCAGGCGAGCATTCCACTTTGAAAGGTATGCTTCTATCAGTACAGAGAATGCGAACTAGCTTTTCTTTCTTTCTTTTTTTTTTTTTTTAAAGATTTTATTTATTTATTTGACAGAGACCACAAGTAGGCAGAGAGGCAGGCAGAGAGAGAGGAGGAAGCAGGCTCCCCGCTGAGCAGAGAGCCTCCATCCCAGGACCCTGAGATCATGACCTGAGCTGAAAGCAGAGGCTTTAACCCACTGACCCACCTAGGTGCCCAAGAACTAGCTTTTGTGATGATAGCCTCACCTGTGCCTAGCTCTCTAGTAGGGTAGTCATGATTGAGTTTTGATGGTGAGTGGACACTGGTGCCATTAGCCACTCTTACGTTCCTCAGAGATCCTTTGGGAAACTTACCTCATTTCTTGGGAATGAGCTAAATGACTTCTAACCTTCCCCTTCTGCTTCAGCCATAGAGTCTGGACCAGAGGAACTGGGCTTCCTCCCATGGAAGAGTAGTTTCACATGACTGTTTTCTTGGAAGAGTACAGCCATATGTATGGAGATAGTGTCCCATATCGGAAGCTAGAAATGTAGTTGCTCTTAGTGCTGGAATTCTTTAGGCTCAGGACTGTTGTGTTCATTCTTTGCAGACTGTCATTTTTAGTGGCCATGTACCTGGTAATGCCTGTAAGCATGAGGCAGTCCCACTTACTGACGTCCTGAGTGATAGAGCCAAGTTGTATTGATATTTCCTTTGTAAGCATGGATAGTGTGGGAATGTATGGGGATGGTTCTATCATTCAGGTTGCTTATGGATCAGTTCAGTTGAGGTACACCAGATGTCCCCTTTAGCCTTTACAAAGCTTCAATTCCATTGTCTTTGTCCTGATAGTCAGAGACACTCCCTGGTGTGATTTAGGGAGAAAAGCTACCTGTTGGACTTTGAGGATCAAACCATAAACATTTGCTGATAGCTGGTAAGAGGAATGGCAAAGTAAAGTGTATTTTACTCTATGTCTAACATATGTGATAACATTGAACGAAACACATAGACCTGTGTTCTATAGAGCCAAAAGCACTTTCGAATATATATAACAATTCAAACAAAACATTTAATGTACTTAGATCCAACATCTAACTTTGCAAATCAGTCTTTTGAGAATGTGTTTCAAGTGTTTGCATCATATATATATATGTATATGTATGCATTATATACATATATATACAATTTGCATCATATGTATAATACAGTCTTGAAATACTGAAAAACAAGGTCTTTATCTGGTAACATGTGAATTCATTCCCCTCAGAGTAAACACCTGGTCTGATACCAACCACAGTGTAATATATAAATCCAATTTTAGTACCGATTTTGTGTGTGTGTGTGTGTGAACCTAAATCTGGAAACATATGTATTGATATGTGATATAAATAATCCAAAATGTTATCAGTTGTTTTAACAGGTTTTGAGGTAGCTCTTTTTTTTTTTTTTTTAGTCCTTGGTCATCACATTGGTTATTTTCTGGATCTTTGGATGCACTATTCCTTAGTTTACTAAGGAGAAAATATTATAATGCTACATCTAAGAGATGAAGTATAATACATACAAATGTACACAAAAACACCATAAAGTCACAGAAACTAACTGAATAGTGTCTAATGGCCTGGGAAATACTGTCCTAGTGTTAAATGATGAAATCATGAGATAAAACTCTTAGTGACCTCTATTTGGGATTTATGCATATGTAAGTATATGTATCATGCTGTGTATGGCATGCAGTAATGACAACTGTCTGACCCCTTCTTTTATGACTTATGCCAAATGGTTGCCTACAATTCAACACCAAAAGTGATAAAATGAGGAAAACTCCCAGGTTGTCTGGGAGGTGATCCAGGTCAAAGACCTCTGGAATTTGTGAACTGTTGGCTTGAGGTCTCCAGCCTTCAGGCAATTTCTTCTCTTTTTTATGTCTGAATGTATCCAATTTATCCCTTTTTTAAACAAGATTTTTTAAAAAGATTTTATTATTTATTTGAGAGAGAGTGAACAAGAGAGCACACATGTGTGTGAGCTCAGAAGAGGTGAAGGAGCAGCAGAAGAGGGAGAAGGGGACTCCTCACTGAGGAGAAAACTTTAGGTGGGGCTTGATCCTAGGACCTTGATATCATGACCTGAGCGAAAGCTTAACTGACTGAGCCTCCCAGGCACCACCGCCCCCTCCCCCCAACATACACACAATTTATCCCTTGAAGAAGAAAATTTGATGCCATGGGAAAAGACTGGTCATGTAAGCCTGAGAGAAGTCAAGCAGACCAGCCTAGACAAGGTTGGTGGAAATGTAATTTCTGAGAGAAGAAAGTGCCTGATGATGGTAGGTGGTTTACAGTCTCCATTTCATTTCAGGTAGAAGATAAAAACAGAAGTGTGGTAGTGTGAGCAAATTTCCTTAAACTGGACAACCTGCTAGCAGCCATGTTTTCTTGGTTCTTTTGTCTCTTTCTGATGTTTTTTCAGACTGGAAGGGCGGGGAAAGAGTTCTTTGAAGACAAGGCCTCTTGGCATATCTGGAGCACTACTGCCATCGTGAGGAAGTAGTTTCAAAACATGTCAAGTTATTACGGCTTCCTTCCCTTGAGGCCAACCAGTTAAAGAAGGTGTGACCTATGAGGAAGTAGAACAGGCTTGAGTTTCAAACTGAAACTCTTGCCTATTCCCCTAAGGCCTACCACGACACCAGGACAGTGGCAGTATCTGGATGTAGAGCCTAGAGACCTGGAGAATGAGGGGGCTGCAGTGAGCTAGCGGCTTCCAGGAGGTCCAGGCATAGGAAATCATGGGGCAAGTTTTCAAGGGCAAGACTAAAAGAATCCACCCAAAGACAAAGTAGACCCTTGTGGACATTTGTCTCCCATTCTTGCCCCCTGCAGCAAGAGTTAACAGGCTTTCACGTGGTGTCCCTAAGCTATGGTGAAGTGTCAGAGTAAGATGGACAAGCTTGTTTCAAGGAAAGTTTAGCAGCCTTTGTAGGATTGCTGTGGATCTCAGATCACAGAAAACTCTGGAGCCCCACTGCCTGATTAGGAGTAGAGGCTAAACTACTCAGTCTAATTTTGGCTAGTTGAAGGGGGAAAAAAAAAAAAGACCTACCCCAGGTGGAATCTTCATTTTTTAAATATCACAAGAGGGGAGGGCATAAAACTATTTATTGGATTTTTCAGAGGATATCAAAGTCCATCATAGGGGCTCCAGCTGCCCCCTCTCATTCCCCCCCACCACAGTGTTCTACTTTAGCATACTAATGATTTTGAATGAGAAGTTACTTAAGAAAAAGCCTGTGTCAAAAGAGCACTCTGACTCCCGTTTGTCTCCAGAAATCAAGAAAAAAATCAACTCTGTGAAAGGTGTCCTCCCTGTATGAGGTTAAGAGATAATCCCTATCACCAAAGATAAATATTTAGAGCCAAAAAGGCTGTATAAACAAATTTTGTTACTTTTAACTAATTTACTACTCCAGTCCAAATTCTCTCTAGAATTCCATACTAATTTAAGCCCCTGAACATGTGTCTTCTTTGTCCTGTCAGTTCCTCACATATTTATTGTCTTTATCTAGAAAGTATAAAAACTGCCTGATTGGTTTTCTTTCTTTCTTTCTTTCTTTCTTTCTTTCTTTCTTTCTTTCTTTCTTTCTTTCTCTTTCTTTCTTTCTTTCTAAGATTTTATTTATTTATTTGACACAGAGTGGGAGATCAGATCACAAGTAGGCAGAGAGTCAGGCAGAGAGAGAGGAGGAAGTAGGCTCCCCGCCGAGCAGGGAGCCCAATGCGGGCCTTGATCCCAGGACCCTGAGATCATGACCTGAGCTGAAGGCAGAGGTTTTAACCCACTGAGCCACCCAGGCGCCCTGGTCATTTCTTTAGTTCTCAATTTCATTATTGGGCCTCTGTGAGGACATAATTAAACTTTATTTTTTTCCTCCTATTAGTCTTTCTCATGTCAATTTAATTCTTATACCAGCTGGAAGAATCTTGAGTGGCATAGTAAAAATTTTCCTCCCCAACACCTTGAAGTCTGCAACAACTAATCCTATTATATCAATCAGTGTTTTCTATTCTCTGGTTTATAGCTGGTTGGAGAAAAAGATGTCTCATAGGCTTGTCTTGTGATACCGGAGATTGGATGAAGACTCCCATCCAGTTTTTTATCTAGGCCCGAGAAATCAGCTACAAATCTATTGTAGCTGCTCCCTCCTATACTTAGGAGCATGCATCTGTTCTGCTAGCCAAAGTTACACTGGGCTCTAGTATTTTGTGTGGTCTGTGATCCATAAGCATACCAGATGTTCCTAAACTTCCCTCCAGGTCTCTAGGTCAGACCTTCCTTAACTGGTTGGCCTCAAGGGAAGGAAGCTGTAACAACGTGGGATGTTTTGAAACTATTTCCTCACAATGGCAGTAATGCTCTATATACAGAGACAATTCCTGCTGCTAGTCCTTCTTTTGCCCTTCCAGTCTGAAAAAAACACCACCAATAGACAAAGGCACTAGGAAACATGACTGTTTAGCATCTTGTCCAGTTTGAGGAACTGTGCTCACAGTGCTGCATTTTTGCTTTTAGTTTCACTGAAAAACAAAATTCAACTGAGTAAATGTGAAAATCTCATTGGGTTTATTAAGTGACTCATGAATCAGGTATCATCCCATCTAGCAATTAGAGAGATAGTCTGAAGATTTGTACAAAATGGAAGGTTTTTTATAGGCAGGTGGATGTGACAAGGCAATTATTAGCAAAAGAAAAGAAAGAATTTTTTGAGGCTAGGACATCTTTTTTGGGGGGGGAAGAGAAACTAGCTGCGTTTTTATCATGCAGATGACCTCACTAATACTGATCTGGAATTTCAGATTGAATGTTAAAAGGTCACATTCCTGAGACAGGTTGAATCTACAATTGAATCTTGGTTTGCTGTCTTGGGGGTGGGATGCAAATAACTTCATTTTGGGCTTCTTTTTTAACTTTTTTCCATTTGAAATCAAACTGACACCTTAAGTCACCCACCCTCATCAGACATCTTTGTCTTTCAGAAATTAAATTTCTATTTTACTTACACTATGCATTTCTGCTTTTCTTCATTTAGCATTTTATATCCAGTATTTTCCCTTGGCATCATATTTTCTGCCTCAAGGGCTAAGTCTGAGACATCCACTTTTAAGAGGGAGAAGAAAATGTTGGAAGTTACCTTAGAAGAGGGTATCTCTAGACATCCCCCTTACTTCTGAGACTTTCAGAGATTCTGATTTCATTTTGTTATCAAGCTCTGATACTTTCTTTTTATGGGAAGTAACTTTTTTTTTTAAAGATTTTATTTATTTATTTGACAGAGAGAGAGATTACAAGTAGGCAGAGAGAGAGAGAGAGGAGGAAGCAGGCTCCCCGCTGAGCAGAGAGCCCGATGCGGGCCTCCATCTCAGGACGCTGACTGAGATCATGACCTGAGCGGAAGGCAGAGGCTTTTAACCCACTGAGCCACCCAGGCGCCTGGGAAGTAACCTTTTACTAAGTGCAACAATAAGGCCTAATTAGTGGTCTACCTATATTCAAAACAATATTTCACATGGAGTGACACATTTCTGTACATTCCTTTCATAATAGATATATTTTTTTAAGATTTTATTTATTCATTTGACACAGAGAGAGAGATTACAAGTAGGCAGAGAGGCAGGCAGAGAGAGAGGAGAGAGGAGGAAGCAGGCTCCCTGCTGAGCAGAGAGCCTGATGTGGGCCTCGATCCCAGGACCCTGGGATCATGACCTGAGCCAAAGGCAGCAGCTTTAACCCACTGAGCCACCCAGGCGCCCAATAGATATGTTTTTAAAGGTAGTGTATACTTGGTGTTGGTCTCATTTAAGATTGCAACAGAAGTACTTTCCAATTTCATTAAGTAGCTTTCTCTTTCTTCTGTACCTTAGGATCTTTTCTTTATTGTTTATTGATCTGTGTTGCCTTTTTTTGAGTAGAAAATACCTTTATTTGTAAATGGATTGAGAAAATAAAGGAATGCTCTGCAAAAAAGAAAATCACTGATATAAATGGACCATGTTAAAATAAGCACTGATTAGATTCATGGATATTCACTTCTGATTCTTTTGCATTACACATATGCCAATCTTTAGGTTCTTGTAGAAGACAGAATTGAACTATTAGATCAATAAATATAAATTATTTATTAAACATAACATCTTATATTTCCATAATTAGAGAATGAGAATTTTTAATAATTTCTTATAATATTTATATAACTTAATCATTTTTGGCACAAAAATAATATATCCAAATAGGTATTTTGTAGTCTACATTGTCCATTGACCAATAACTTTAGAAATAGTGAAAAGTTACCAAATCTTACCTAATATGAAATTAAGTAACATGGTTTAGATTTTCTTTGACTCAAATAGGAAATAAAAAGGAAACTTACGTAACATCCCGGAAGGAATTAAAGGAAAAAAGATATCACGTCAAATTTTACTATCTAGATGCTTTACTCAAAGGACAGTTTTCCAGGTACCTGGCTGGCCCAGTTGATAGAGCCTGCAACTATTGATCTTGGGGTTATAAGTTTAAGCACCATGTTGGGTGTGGAGCCTACTTTAAAAAAATTAAAAAAAAAATAGAAGGAAAGTTTTCATTTATATGCCATTATAAGTTTTTTTAATTAAAGAAATAAGACAGAAAATAAGAAACTTATTTTACTATATGTTAATAAACAAAGAACCCCTCCCAAAAATGGAAGGGTTGAGTCAATCATTATAAAAACCAAGTCAAAAAGACAGAAAGCCAAAAATACAATAGAAATAATAAATGAATTCCAATTTGATTCTTTGGAGACATCAGTAATATATAACAACCTATTGTAAGTATGATTAAGAAATGGTGATTAATATTCACAAAATATGATTCAAAGTTAGGCTTCCTTAAATAGGCAACGTTAATTTTGAAAAAGGCACTTCTAGCCCTGGCCAAGTGAGGATATTAGAATATTCTCTCTCCAAGGAACAACTACAAAGCTGTATAAAATGGACAAAAACAACCATTTCTGTGCTCTGGAAATCAATTAAAAGCATGCAAGAATGATAGTCTTTGGATGCCTGGGTGGCTCAGTCAGTTAAGCATCTGCCTTCCGCTCAGGTCATGATCTCAGGGTCCTGGGATTGAGTCCCACATCGGGCTCCTTGCTCAGTGGGGAGTCTGCTTCTCCCTCTCCCTCTGCTGCTCCCCCTACTTGTACTCTCTCTCTTTCTCTGTGTCAAACAAATAAATAAAATCTTAAAGAGAAAAAAAAATGATAGTCTTTGGGTAAGAAATGTTGGAATCTGTGTTACTCTGGCCTGGACTGTTCTCATCCACCTCCTGCTCAGCTCCATCAATAAGAAGCTTCTACCAAAGTGAAATAAAGACCTTCCTAGATAAAGACTGGGAGAATTCCATGCTAAAGAACTGTCTTATAATAAATACCAAAGGAAGTAAGTCTTTCACGCTGAAAGGAAATGACTGTAGATGGTGACTTGAATTCAGGAGGAGAAGTGAAGAACACAGGAAATAGTAAATAGCTGGATTAATGTAACAGACTCTATATTTTTTTTCCTCGTCAATAATTTAAATGGCACAAGACCATATAAAGCAATAATTATTACACTGTGTTGTTGACTCTATATCATATATTGATTTAAGATATATACATAATAAGTACAAAAGTTTGGGGGTATGGAACTGTATAGAAGGAAAAATTCTCCATTTTACTGGAAGTAAGTTAGTATTAATATGATGGATATTTTTATAGGTTCAACTACATACTGTATTAGAATAACCATTAAGAAACTAAAATATATTGTTCAAAATTAAAAGAAAAATTAGGTGAGTCCAGCTGGCTCAGTTGGTAGAGCATGTGACCCTTGATCTCAGAATTGTGAGTTCAAGATCCACATTGGGTGCAGAGATTACTTTTAGAAAAATCCTAAAAAATATTTAAAAGAAAATTAAAATACTGCACGTAAAAATAGTGAACATAAATGAAGGCAATGAAACTAGAATAGAGCAACAAAAAAGGTCAGTAGACAGAAAACAAATAGCAAAGTGGAAAACTAAAATTCAATTACATCAATAAGTACGTTAAATTTTAATGGCTTAAACACCTAAACTAAGAGGTGGGTATTATTAGACTGGATAAAAAGTAAGATCCAAGTATGTGCTATTTACAGGAGACATTAAATTCAAAGACACAAATAGGTTGGAAATGAAAGGATATAAAAATATATATCATGTCGATGATAGCTATAATAGGGTTGGTGTGTCTGTAGTAATATTTGAAGAAATAGCTTTAAGACAAGACTTCGAGGGGCACCTGGGTGGCTCAGTCACTTAAGCCTCTTCCTTTGATTCAGTTCATGATCCCAGGGTCCTGGGATCCAGCCCTGTGTCAGGCTTCCAGCTCAGTGGAAAGTCTGCTTCCCCCTCTCCCTCTGCCCCTCCCCCTCACTTGTGTGCTCTCTCTCTCAAAGAAATAAAATCTTTTAATAAAAAAAGACAAGACTTCAAGACAAGGAATATTATGAAACAGAAAGAGGGAAGTTACATAATGAGAATAAAGTCAATACAGAAGGAAAATAAAAGTTATAAATGTATACATATCAAAATATGCAAAGCAAAAAGTGGCTGAAGTAAAATGAGGAATAGACAAATCAACAATAATAGTGAGGTATTTTGATACTTCATTCTCAATAATTGGAAGTACTAGACAGAAAATCAAGAAGATAGCGTACACAAGCAACATCAACTAACTTGACCTAACTAACCACACAAGGCCTACAGCATATACATTCTTTTCAGTCACACATACAACATTCTTTATGGACTAAAAAATAAGGCTCAGTATTCTTAATGATTGAAATCATACAAAGTATATTCTGTGATCACAATGGAAATAAATTTGAAATTAAAAAAAGAATCATAGGATATCCAGAAATATTTGGGAATTATATAACACATTACTAAATAACTGATAGGTCAAGGAAGAAATCATAAAGGAAATTATAAAATACTTGGAAACTAAGGCAAAATTTAGAAATTTACATCTTTAAAGAACTATATCAGAAAAGAAGAAAGATTTCAAGTCAGTAATTGTATTTATCCTTTAAGAACCTAGAAAAAGAAGAGCAAAATAAGTCCAAAGCAAGCAAAAGGAAATAAATAATAAAGATTACAGTCAAAATCAATTAATATAAAAGGAAAGCTAGAGGGGAAATCAACAAAATCAAAACTGGTTCGAAGAGGAAAGTACTATGTTGACAAATCATTAGATAGATAAAAAAATAATAGGCACATAGTATCAAAATTAGCAATGAAATTGGGACATCATTATTGATCCTACATAAATGAAAAGGATTGTGAAGGAATATTATGAATAATAGTATGCCAGCAAATTAGACAACTTACATGAAATGAACAATTCCTAGAAAGATAAAAATCAAAAACATATTAAAGAAGAAATAAAAAATATGAATAGACCCATGACACAAGAAAATAGTTTAAATTAGTAATCCAAAATATTTCCACTAACCAAAGCCCATATTTAGCTACCTTAACTGCTAAATTCTAGTAAGTATTTACAAGAAGTACTACCAATATTTCACTAATTGTTTCAGAAAATAAAGGATAAGGAAACATTTCTTGACTCATCCTGTGAGATCAGTATTCATCTGACACCAATGCTAAAGACCTCAGAAGACTACAGACCACCAATACATTCCTCATGAACATGACACAATGATACTTAAAATATTAGTAAACTGAGTGCAATAAAACTAGGATGACGTAACCAAAAACAAGTGGGATTTATCCTATGAAAGTAATGTTGGTTTAATAATCAAATGATAATGTGTACAATATTAATAGAATAAAGGATTAAAATCACATGATTTTCTCAGTAGATACAGAAAAGTATTTGATAAAATCCAATACACATTTATAATAAAAAGGCTCAAGAACCGGGGAATAGAGGGAAACTTTGTCAATGTGATAAAAGGCATATATGAGAAATCCAGAGGTAACATTATACTTAATGTTGAAGAAATGTATGATGTTCCCTTAAGACTGCTAACAAAGCACAGATGTTCACTTTTTCCACATTTGTTTCAACACTTTACTCGACGTTCTAGCCAGTGCAAGAAGAAAAAAAAAAAGATATTAAATATATCTAGATTGCAAAGGAAGAATTAAAACGCCTTTGTTCTAGAAAAAAATCAAGGAACAAAAATTATGTAACAATGCAGTTTAATAAATTCACATGATACAATATAAATATATAAAATTGATTAATTTTTACATACTAGCAATTAACAATCTGAAAATTGAATTAAGAATACAATTCTGTTCACAATAACGTCAAACAGAATACAATACTTAGGGTTAAATTTGACATAAGAGCTACACACTGAAAACTACGAAACATTCCTAAGAGAAATCAGAATATCTGAGTATATGGAGACACATTCCATGTTCATGGAGCAAAATACTTAGTGTCAAGGTGGCATCATACGCAAATGATCTGTAAATTCAAGTCACTCTCTATTTAAATCCCAGTAGATGTTGATAGGGTGGTCCTAAAATTTAGATGGAGATGCAAATAACCTAAAATAGCCAAAACAAATTAAAAAAAGTACAAAGTTGGAAGGCTTACACTAACTGCAAAACTTACTGTAGAACCACAATAATCAAGACCGTGCCACATTGGCAAAATTACAGAAATGGAATTGAGATTACAGAAATAAATCCTTACATTCAACTGATTTTGGCAAAGATACCAACACAAATCAGTGGGGGAAAAGATGCTCTTTTTAATGATTCATGCTGAGACATTTGGCTATTCACATGAAAACAACAAATTTAAACCCTTACTTCACATGACAACTACAGAGAAAAGTTAAATATATAAGCAAATATATAAAACTTCTAGAAAGAAACAGGAGGAAATCTTCATTTTTGGGTTAAACAAAGATTGACAAATTGGACTCAGATTTCATAAAAATTAAGAACTGCTTTTCAAAAGACACCTAGTAGAATGAAAAGGCAAGCCACAGTCTGAGAGAAAATATTTGCAATACATATTTGGTAGAGGACTTGTATGCAAAATATATAAGGACCTCTCAAAACTCAGTAAGAAAATAAAAAAATAAAATGGGTATCTTAGTTTAGGCTACTATATCAAAAATACCATAGATCGGGGTGGCTTAAACAACAAATATTTCTTTCTTTTTTATTTATTTATTTTTTAAAGATTTTATTTATTCATTTGACACAGAGAGAGAGATTACAAGTAGGCAGAGAGGCAGGCAGAGAGAGAGGAGAGAGGAGGAAGCAGGCTCCCTGCCGAGCAGAGAGCCAGATGTGGGCCTCGATCCCAGGACCCTGGGATCATGACCTGAGCCGAAGGCAGCGGCTTTAACCCACTGAGCCACCCAGGCGCCCTATTTCTTTCTTTTTTAAAAAATATTTTATTTATTTATTTGACAGAGAGAAAGCAAGAGAGCCAAGCAAGGAGAGTGGTAGAGGGAGGGAGAAGCAGGCTCCCTGCTGAGCAGGGAGCCGGATGTGAGGCCCAATCCCAGGGCCCTGGAATCATGACCTGAGCCAAAGGCAGATGCTTAACTGACTGAGCCACCCAGGCACCCCCAAACTTTTATTTCTAACAGTTCTGCAGGCTGGCAAGTGCAAGACCAAGACACTGCAAATCTGGCATCTGGTGAGAACCTTCTTCCTGGCTTGTAGAGGACTACCTTGTCATTATATCCTCACGTGGCCAAGAGGGAGATCATTTATTGTGTGTCTTTTTTTTTAAGATTTTATTTATTTATTTGAGAGAGAGAGAGAGAGAGAGAGAGAGAGAGAGAGAGAGAGAGAGAGAACATGCACAAGTCGGGGGGAGGGGCAGAGAGACGGGGGAAGCAGACTCCTCACTGAACAGGGAACCTACTGCAGGGCCCGATCTGACTGAGCCATCCAGGCGCCCTCTTGTGTGTCTTACAAGGGCACAAATCCTTTCATGAGGATTTTTTTGAAATTACTCATGATGTAATTGCTTCCCAATCGCTCCACCTCCGGATACCATCAAGTGGAAATCAGGCTTCAACATATAAATTTGGGGCAACAAAAATATTCAGTCCAGGGACTCCCTCTGCCAGCCACTCCCCCACTTGTGCTCTCTCTCTCTGACAAATAAATAAAATTTTAAAAAAATATTCAGTCGATAGTAATGGGCAAATAGTTTAAACATTTTACTAAAGAAGATATATTTATAGCTAATAAATACATGAAAATATGCTCAAACTTCACTAGTTATTAGGAAAATATAGATCGAAACCACAATATTATGCCACCACAGACCCATTAGAATGGTTATAATTTTATTTATTTTATTTATTTTTAACTATATATTTATATGTTTAAATAAAAAAATAATAAAATAAATATAAATTGATTTATATTTAAATAAATATTTATTTATTTGAGAGAGAGAGAGAACACATGAGTGAGTGAGGGGCTGCTGGGAGAGAATCTTTAAGCAGACTCCCTTCTGAGTGTGGAGCCCAACATAGAGCTTAATCTCACAGCCCGTGAGATCACAACCTGAGCCAAATTCTTAACCAGCTGAGCCACCTGTTGCCCCTGGAATAGCTACAGTTTTTAAATAGATACTTCCAAGTATTGGTGGGTGTGGAGAAACTGGAACTCATACATGCCAGTGGGAATGTAAAATTATATTGCCACATATAATTGGCATGGCAAAATTATATCGGAAAATGGCTTGACTATTTCTTTAGAAAGAAGAATGTAGAACACAAAAGCTAAAACAAGTGGGACTACATTAAATTAAAGCTTCTGAACAGCAAATGAAAGCAATACAGTGGAAAGGTAACCTACAGAATGGAAGAAAGTATTCACAAACCACATATCTGCTAAGGGGTTAATATCCAAAATATATTAAAAACTAGTACAACTCAATAGGAGAATAAAAAGAAAAAGGAAATAATCCAATTAGAAAATTGGCAAAGGACCTGAATAGATATTTTTCTAAAGACATACAAACATGCTTAACATTACTAGTCATCATGGAAATGAAAATCAAAACCACAATGAGATGTTGCCTTATACCTGTTAAGATGGCTGTTATCAAAAAGACAAGAGATAAAAATATTGGCAAGGATGTGGAGACAAGGGAACACTTCTATACTGTTGATGGGAAAGCAAGATGGTCTAGCCGCTATTGAAAATAGTATGACAGCTCCTCAAAAAATTAAGAATTGAATGACCAGAGAGTGACCAAAGAATATTCAGCAGTCCCCTTCCTGGGTATATCACTCTATAAAATTTCTTCAGAAGATATTTCTTCAGATATTTCTTTTTTTTCTCTTCAGACATTTCTGAGATACACCTGTACACCCATGTTCATTGTAGCATCGCCTATGATAGACAAGATATGGAAACAATTTAAGGGTCGCTCAGAGGATAAATGGATAAAGATGTGGACTATTATTAAGCCATGAGAAAGAGGGACATACTGCTAATTGTGAGAACATGGATGGACCTTGAGGGCATTATGCCAAATGAGATTAGTCAGAGAAAGACAAATACTGTGTGATGTAACTGTGGTGGCCAAACTCATGAAAATAGTAGAATGGTGGTTACTATAAATTGGTTGGTTGGGGCAATTGGGGAGATGTTTAAGGGTACAAGCTTGCAACTCAGAGACATAAATTTGTTCTGCAAATTGAATGCACAGCATAGTCTTTTGTGCTGGTCTCAGACTATTAATAGTGATGCTATTGGTTAGAAATGCCTGGGGGCACTCATGTGGGACCATGGCAAGCCCCCACAGACATCTTCCCTTTTGCAACCAGTGTTGTGGCTGGACACACCCTTGTGGTTCTTAGCATGATTGCAAGATGCACTGCCGCAATAACCATCAGGAAACCCTCGGAAAAACCAGGTTTATTATTCACCACTCCTGAAGAGATTACAGTGTGCCTGAGGCTACACAACGAGGTCTTGATGAGAGAGGAGGAGAGAAAAAGGGTCAGTGAGCATGGGCTTGTGGTTCTGCTTTTATTGAGGTCCAGGGTGGGGGCCTAGGGTTTGTCAGGTTCACTATTCCTTGAGTTTTAAACAAGAGCAGGAATTAAAGCTTGGGAAGTGAAAAACAAGTGGCCAAACTCAATTATCTAAGTCAACCAAATATTTCTAAAACAAAAGAACTTCGGGAGTGGGGCAGCTTGGCTCTTTCTCTAGTCCTGTAGCTCTCCCATTGTGTTTGAAATAGCTGTCTTTGAAGTGGATGCCTCAGTAATCATAAGCTCATTATTAGCACTTGCATTACAACCAACCAACAAACAAAAAAACCTGTCCTAGGCTTACGCTACACATAGTTACTATAGTCAACGATACTGTATTATAAACTTCAAAGTTGCTGAGGCTAGATCTTAATTGTTCTCACCACAAAAAAAGATGGTGATGATGTGCCAAGACAGCGGTGTTAGCTGATGCTTTATTGGTAGTCCTATTGTAATATATAAATGTATGAAACCAATACATCGTACACCTTAAACTTACACAATGTTATGTCAATTATATCTCAATTTAAAAAATAATAAAAAACTGTAATTTTAGGATATGGGCTTGCTAGTCCGTTTAAAGGTGTCTGCCCATGAGAAGTGAAAATGTATGTCCACACAAGGATATACATGAATTTTTATAGAAACATTATTTAGAGTAGCCACAGACTAAACAATCTAATGTCTATCACCAGGTATATAGATAACCAAAAGGTGGAATATGCCTCTAATGGAATATTAGTCAACAATTAAAAGGGATGAACTACTAATAAATATTACAAACTGGATGAACCTCAGTAATGTTTCACTAAGTGAAAAAGCCCAATTCAAAAGAAAGCATATTGTGTGATTTGGATTTATGAAATGTCAAAACAAGGCAAAGTTATAGAGACAGAAAACAGATATATGTTTGTGAATGGATGGAGTTGGGGCTGAGAAAGCAATTGCAAATTTTGCAAATTATTTTAAAATTTAATTGCAAATTAATAAATTTTGCAAGTTGCAAATTAATTGCAAGCATAACGAAACTTTCAGGTGATTGAAATGGTCTAAAACTAGATTGTGGTAGATGTGTGTAACTATAAATTACTAGAATTCATTTAAGTTTTATGTGAGTGAATATTATGGTATGTAAATTATGCTCTGATTAAGCTGTTAAAAATTTTAAAAAATGAGAAAATAGAATAACTACACATGCAGGAAAGGTAAAAGTGATGTGATTTCCTCTAGAAATTTTTTTGTCATTGTATTTGAAAAACAAGAGGAAATGGATGATTTTTTAATGGAATTCATTTATTCATTCAATAAATCTTTATTGAGCACCTGTTCCATTCTATGAACACAGCCTCTCCCTTAAGGATTTTCTATTTTATTGGGAGGAAGCAGACAATAAACAAATCACCTTTGTTTATTATTATATGCAATCTGGTGATGTGTAATAAAAATGCAAGATGGTATATAGATAGAATGATGTGGAAGAAGGGGTTATTCCAAGAGAAGCAGGCCTTGTTCCTGCTGTTATTTCTGGATCAGTGACTTAGATTTTGCCTAGTGGGGGAGATGAGTTGTAAGAATTAGAGAGCTTTAAAGCTCTCCCCAAGTCAACTGGCTTTATTTGGAACAGAGTGTAGGGGATGTCACACCTAAAGATAGTGTCAAAATCTAGAGATTTTGGTGGCAAGCAATTAAGGAAAGGAGAGCTAAGAAGAGCACTCTCCTGGGACAAGAAAAAAACCTCAATGGTCTTTCCTGAAAAATTACAGCTGGAAGGAGGCCTGAAATTAAAGGGATCCCCCTGTGTAGTAATTTATGCCCCAGGGAATCATTTTAAAGAATAGATCAGCGGTCAGTTAGTGGACGCTTGCTGCTAGGTGTGATACCACCAAGGGCAGACAGCTTAACAAAGTAGGGAACGAGACTGACAGCCTAGCTAAGACTGCTCTCATTCTAAGGGGATTGTGTTGTGTGGCCAAGGCTGAGCCTTTGGGGGAGTGATGTCACAGGCTGTGCATTGCTGGAGGAATCAGCTTCGCTCAACTAGTCCAGCCAAGACACCAAACAAAGTGAAAAATAAACAACAATGAGTAGCCCAAGTCTGTGTGTGGGGGATCAGTATCCAGAGTTGATACAAAATATTACCATGTTCAGTTTTCATCAAAAATTGGAAGACATGGAAACAAATAGGTAAGGGTAATCCATTTGTAGGGAAAAAACAGGGATGAGAAACTGCCTTGGCATGGGTCCAGATGTTGGATCCATTAGGCAAAATCTTCAAAGCAGGTATTATAAGTATGTTAAAAGAACTAAAATCATGTTTAAAGAATTAAAAGAAGGTGTGATGACAATGTCTCATCATAGAGAATATCAGTAAAGGGAAATTATAAAAAAGATCCAAAGGGAAACTGGAGTTGAAAAACACACTTACTGAAATGAAAAATCCACTAGAACAATTTAACAATAGATTTGACCTGGAAGAAGAATGAATGGGAAAATTTAGATCAATAGAGATTATGTGATCTGAAGAGAGAGAAAAGATGGAAGGAAATGAACGGGGCCTCAGAGAAATGTGAGACACCATTAAGTACCAGTAAGTGTCCAGCATACACATAATAGAAGTACCAGAAGGAGAGGAGAAAAAGGTACAGAAAAAAAAACATGATAAAATAATGGCTGAAAACTTTATAAACTTGATGAAAACATTAACCTACATACCAAGAAGGTCAACAAACTCCAAAATAGGAAGAACACAAAGAGATCCACAGCTAGAAACTGTCGACACAAAATGAACAAACTTTTTAGAATTTCTAAAAAAAAAGGAAGAGAGTTTTAGTAGAGCCCAAGTGAGGACAGCTGCCCAGGCTACACAATCTTGGCAAAGAAGACAGTGCTCTAGAGAAGGAATGTTTAATATAGGGTTATATATGTTTTTGTTGTTGTTACATCAAGAGTTACAAATTATCATGACAAAGGACATTCCAGAAAGTTACAAACTTTATCTTATGCTTTTATTATGTGCAAGGTAACAGGCTCTGGAGGTATGGGAATCGAATTTAGGGAGATTTTTATTCTTATCTTTAGTTTGAAAAAAATTTTTTTTTTTTTGTCTATCTGTTAATGAGACAGATGTACAATGTGTGCTTGTGGTAAAAAATAGAGCCTATGCTTTGCAGTCTGGTGAAGTCATCCTGACCTTGGTAAACATTAAAGTATAGCTTCCCTGGGAGCCCAGGAACAGGGCCTACAAACATTAAAAAAGTTGTAAATTTCCCTTATCACTACATCACAGTCAAAATGTTGAGAGACAAAGAGAAAAATCTTGAAAGAAGCAAGAAAAAGATGACTCCTCATATACAAGAGAACCCTGTGTAGCCGCACTGGAGCAGACTCTAAGCCAGGGGTGGGTGATGGTCTAGTAGGACGAAAGAAATGACCCAGAAACAGCGATGGAGAAATCCACTGCTGGAATCTAC
Source organism: Ailurus styani (assembly GCA_002007465.1). Taxonomy (NCBI): domain Eukaryota; kingdom Metazoa; phylum Chordata; class Mammalia; order Carnivora; family Ailuridae; genus Ailurus; species Ailurus styani. Next base: position 77,748 of record LNAC01000230.1, on the reverse strand, counting down.
ATTCAGCAAGCTTTTATAGTGTAGCAACTTAGCCTAGCAACTATCTGTAGCCCTTCCCCTCCTTGTACAACCAGTGTTCCAAGGAGATCAAGACCTGCCATCTGGACATTCTCTAAGGGAGACACTTTGGGTTGGCCATCCCTCAGACCCTGACCTTGAATGCAGAACAACACATTTTCTACATATTCTGCCTGATAGGAATATAGAGGGAGGACAAGATCTCTATATTCTAGAAATAGTGATTAACAGGGACATTCAGGGTGTGCTTGCACAAATCAGCCTTACAGCATGTACTATACAAACCCCAATAACCTTAATGGCCAAATTATGGTCAGAGAATATAAGTGCAGCATACATAATCTTATGGAATGCACCAAAAGCAGTGCTTAGAAGGAAATTTATGGCTCTAAATGACTATATTAAAAAAGGACATACTCTCAAATCAATAACTTAACCTTTAATTTTAAGAAACTGTAAAAAGAAGAGCAAACTAAACTACATCAAGTATAAAGAAATAAAGAGGAAGGAGACAAACCATAAGAGACTCCTAATCTCACAAAACAAACTGAGGGTTACTGGGGGGTGGGAGGGTAGGGATAGGGTGGGTGGGTTATGGACATTGGGGAGGGTTTGTGCTATGGTGAGTGCTGTGAAAGGTGTAAGCCTGATGATTCACAGACCTGTACCCCTGGGGCTAATAATAATAATAATAAAATAAAAAAATAAAAAATAAAAAAACCAGTTCAAAAAAAAAAGAAATAAAGAGTAGGGCAGAAATAGAGAATAAATGACAGACAAAAACCAATGACACTAAAAGTGGTCTTTTGAAAAGATCAACAAGATTGTCAAACCTTTAGCTAGATTGATCAAGAAAAGAGTAGACAATTCAAATTACTCAAATCAAGAATGAATGAGGGACATCAGGATGACCATTGCTGAAACAAAAAGGATTAAAGGGAATACTGTGAGCAGTCTGATGCCTGCTGTGTAATGTACATGAAATTGTGTAATGTACATGAAATGGACAAACTGTAAGAAAGACATAAAAGACTAGAACTGACTGTAGAAGAAATAGGAAATCTGAATAACTATAACAAGTAAAGAAATGGAATTAGTAATCAAAAAATTACCCTCAAAGAAAAACCCAGAGCAAGAGGCCATTACTTGTGAATTCTACTGAATGTTTAAAGAAGATTACCAGAATTTCACAAACGCTTCCGAAGAATAATAGAGTGACACATCCCTACTCATTTTATGAGGAAAGTGTTACTTAGACACCAAAGTTAGACAAGATGTCACAAGAAAACTAAGCTAAAGTCCAATATCTCTTGTGAATATAGATGCAAAAATACTCAAAAAAAATACTAGTAAATTAAATCCAGCAGCATATTAAAAAGGGTTATATACCATGACCAAGACCTGGGATGTATCCCAGTAATGCAAGTTTGCCTTAACATATGAAAATGAATCAATGTTCTATGTCATATAAATATAGGATAAAGAATTGTAAAATAAATTACAACAAATAGGTCATCTCAATAGATAAGGAAAAAGCATATGAGAAAATCCAACATTCTTTCATGATAAAATCATTCAACAAACTAGGAATATAAAGAAACGTTCTTAGCCTGACAAAGAGCATCTATGAAAAACCCACTGGTAGCATATTTCGTAGTGAAACACTGAATAACCCCTCCCCCCAGGGGAACAAGAATGTTTATTTTCACCACTTTTATTCAACGTTGGACTGTATATTTTAACCAAGTTTATTAGGCAAGGCAAAGAAATAAAAGGCATATAAATTAAAAAGCAACAAGGAAACCTGTGTCTATTGGCATGTGGTGTGATCATGTATAAAGAGAATTCCAGGGTAAATCCACTAAAAAAATCTACTGCTTTAATAAACCAATTCCAAAAGATCGTTTAAGACATAATACATAAAAATCAATTTGAGTTCTACACACCAGCTATGACATTCTCAAAGTGAATGTAAAGCAGTTCTATTCACAATAGCTTAAAAGATTAAAATAGTTATACATTTAGTAAAAGAAATGCAACACTTGTACACTGAAAATTGCAAAACCCTATTGAAAGATATTAAAAGTCATTATTAACAGAAAGTCAACCCATGTCCATGGGTTAAAATATTTAATACTGTTAAGATGGCAGTATTGCCCAGATTAATCTTCAAGTTCTACATGATCCCAACTGAAGGAGTTAAGATGGCAGAGGAGCAGGGGGACTCTAAGTTTGTCCTGTCCCTGGAATACAACTAGTTCTCAAATCATTCTGAACACCCAAAAAATCAATTGGAGATCTGAGAAAACAAATGCTGCAAGTCTACCAGTAAGAAAGTGACCACTGTTTCAAATACACGATGTAACCTTACATCTAAAGGAGTTGGGAAAAGAACAGCAAATAAAGCCTAAATCCAGCAGAAGAGAAATAAGAGGAGTAGGGCAGAAATCAATGATTCAGAAATAAAAAAAAAAAAACAACAAAAAAACAGTAGAACAAATCAGTGAAACCGGGAGCTGGTTCTTTGAAAGAATTAATAATAAGATTGAAAAACCCTTAGCCAGACTTATCAAAAAGAAAAGACAAAGGACCCAAATAAATAAAATCATGAATGAAAAAGGAGAATTGACAACCATCATCGAAGAAATAGTTATAACAGAATATAATGAGCAATTGTATGCCAACAAATTAGGCAATCTGGAAGAAAGGAATGCATTCCTAAAAACATAGAAATGACTGAAACTGAAATAGGAAGAAATAGAAAACCTGAACAACCCATAACCAGCAAGAAAATTGAATCAGTATTCAAAAATCTCCCAACAGAAGAGACCAGGGCTGGATGGCTTCCCAGGGGAATTCTACCAAACATTTACAGAGGAATTAATACCTGTTGTTCTGAAACTATTCCAAAAAAATATAAATGGAAGGGAAACTTCCAAACTCATTCCATGAGGCCAACATTACCTTGATCCCAAGACCAAAGACCCCAACAAAAAGGAGAATTAAAGACCAATATCCCTGATGAACATGGTTGCAAAAATTCTCACCAAGATACTAGCTAATAGGATACAACAGTACATTAAAAGGATTATTCACGGGGCACCTGGGTGACTCAGTGAGTTAAAGCCTCTGCCTTCAGCTCAGGTTCTGGGGTCGAGTCCCACACTGGGCTCCCTGCTCAGCGGGGAGTCTGCTTCCTCCTCTCTCTCTGCCTGCCTTTCTGCCTACTTGTGATCTCTCTCTCTCTCTGTGTCAAATAAATAAAATCTTAAAAAAAAAGGATTATTCACCATGACAAAGTGAGATTTATTTCTGGGCTGCCGGGGTGGTTCAGCATCTGCAAATCAATGTGATACACCACATTAATAAAATAAGGGATAAGAACCATTTCATCCTCTCAATAGAAGCAGAAAAAGCATTTGAGAAAATACAGCATCCTTTCTTAATAAAAACTCTCCACCATGGGGATAGAGGGGAACAAATCTCAACTTCATTAAAGCCATATACAAAAGACCCACAGCGAATATGATCCTCAATAGGGAAAAACTGAGAGCTTGTCCTTTAAGGTCAGGAACATGACAGATATGTCCATGCTCACCACTGTTCAACATGGTACTGGAAGTCCTCGCCTCAGCAATCTGACAACAAAAAATAATAAAAGACATTCAAATCAGCAAAGAAGTGAAACTTCTTTGCAGATGACATGAAACTCTATCTAGAAAACCCAAAAGACTCCACCAAAAAATTGCTAGAACTGATAGAGGAGTTCAGCAAAGTCACAGGATATAAAATCAACACACAGAAGTCAGTTGCATTTCTATACCCTAACAATGAAGCAGCAGAAAGAAAAATCAAGGAATCGATCCCATTTACAATTGCGCCAAACATCATAAGTTACCTAGGAATTAACCTAACCAAAGAGGTAAAAGATCTATACTTTGAAAACTATAGAACACTTATGAAAGAATTTGAGAAAGACACAAAGAAATGGAAAAACATTCCATGCTCATGGATTGAAAGAACAAATATTGTTAAAATGTCTATGCTACCCAAAGCAATCTACACATTCAATGCAATCCCTATCAAAATACTATCAGCATTTTTCACAGAGCTGGAACAAACAATCCTAAAATTTGTATGGAACCAGAAAAAACCCTGAATAGCCAAAGGAATGTTGAAAAAGAAAACCAAAGCTGGAGGCATCTCAATTCTGGACTTCAAGCTCTATTACAAAGCTGTAATCATTAAGACAGTATGTCAGTGGCACAAAAACAGACACATAGATCAATTGAACCAAATAGGGAACCCAGAAATGGACCCTGTACTCTATGGTCAACTAATCTTCAAAGCAAGAAACGATATCCAATGGAGAAAAGGTAAAAAACGGTATTTGGAATATTGGACAGCCACATGCAGAAGAATGAAACTGGTCCATTTCCTTATATCATACACGAAAATAGACTTAAAATGGGTGAAAGAACTAAATGTGAGACAAGAATCCATCAAAATATGTGAGGAGAACAGAGGCAGCAACCTCTTTGACCTTGGCAGCAGCAACTTCTTGCTAGACATGTCTCCAAAGGCAAGGGAAACAAAAGTAAAAATGAACTTTTGGGACTTCATCAGGATAAAAAGCTTTTGCACAGCAAAGGAAACAGTCAACAAAACTAAAAGCAACCTACAGAATGGGAAAAGATATTTGCAAATGACATATCAGATAAGGGGCGAGAATCCAAAATCTATAAAGAACTTATCAAACTCAACACCCAAAAAACAAATAGTCCAATCAAGAAGTGGGCAGAAGACATGAACAGACATTTCTCCAAAGAAGACATACAAATGGCCAACAGACCCATAAAAAAAATGCTCAATATCACTTGGCATCAGGGAAATAAATGTCTAAACCACAATGAGATACCACCTCACACCTGTCAGAATGGCTGAAACTGGGGTGCCTGGGTGGCCTATTTGGTTAAGCGTCTGCCTTCGGCTCAGGTCATGATCCCAGGGTCCTGGGATCGAGCCCTGCATCAGGTTCCCTGCTGAACGGGGAGCCTGCTTCTCCCTCTGTGCCTCCCTTTGCTCGTGCTTTCCCTCTCTCTTCCTCTATCTCTCTCAAATAAATACATTGAATCTTAAAAAAAAAGAATGGCTAAAATTAACAACTCAGAAAATGACAGATGTTGGCAAAGATGTGGGGAAAAGGGAACCCTCCTACACTGTTGGTGGGAATGCAAAGTGGTGCAGCCACTTCGGAAAACAGTGTGGAGGTTCCTCACAAATTTAAAAATAAAACTACTTTTTGACTCAGCAATTGCACTACTAGGTATCTATCTAAAAGATACGAACATAGTGATTTGAAGGGGCATATGCACCTGGATGTTTATAGCAGCAATGTCCACAATAGCCAAAACATGGAAAGAGCCCAATTGTCCATCTACAGAATGGATAAAGAAGATATGCTTAAATGCTTATATATGTGATATATTTTATATATATAGTGGAGTATATATATAATGAGATAAAGAAGATATATATGTATCATATGTGTTATATCTATTTATATGTATATATATATAATGGGGAATATTACTCAGCTACAAAAAGAATGAAATCTTGCCATTTGCAACAATGTGGATGTGACTAGAGGTTACTTTGCTAAATGAAATTAGAGAAAGACAAATAACTATATGATTTCACTCATGTGGAATTTAAGAAACAAAAGACATGAACATAGGGGAAGGGAAGGAAAAATAATATAAGATAAAAACAGGGAGGGAGACAAACCATAAAAGACTTGTAACTATAAGAAACTGATGGTTGCTGGAGGGGAAGTGGGTGGGGGAATGGGGTAATTGGGTGATGGGCATTAAGGAGAGCACTTGATGTAATGAGCACTGGGTGTTATAAGCAACAGATGAATCACTAAATTCTACCCCTGGAACTAATAATACACTATATGTTAATTAAATTGAATTTAAATAAAATTTAAAAAAATTCGGGCGCCTGGGTGGCTCAGTGGGTTAAAGCCGCTGCCTTTGGCTCAGGTCATGATCTCAGGGTCCTGGGATCGAGCCCTGCATTGGGCTCCCTGCTCAGCGGGGAGCCTGCTTCCTCCTCTCTCTCTGCCTGCCTCTCTGCCTACTTGTGATCTGATCTCTCTCTCTGTGTCAAATAAATAAATAAAATCTTTTTAAAAAATAAAAAAATCCCAACTGGCTTTTTTGTGGAAATTGATTAATTGATCCTAAAATTCATATGGAAATGAAAGGTACCCAAAATTGAACAAAGTTGGAGGATTCACACTTCTAATTTGAAAACATTACAAAGCTACAGTATTGAAGGGAGGGAAGGTTAGCATTAGTACAGACATATAGATCAATGGAATAGAATATAGAGTCTGGGAATAAACTCTAACATCTATGGTCAATTAATTTATGGCAAGGATGCCACAGAAATTTAATGTGGAAAGAATAGTATTTCAACACATGATGTTAGGACAACTAGATATCCACATGCAAAAGAACAAAGTTGGAAACTTAACCGAGGCAAAGGACTCGTACACTGAAAACCAGAAAACATTGCTGAAGGAAATTAAAGAAGATACAACTTGATGGAAAGACCTCTTATGTTTATGGATTGCAAGACTTAACATTGGTAAGATGTGAATACTACCCAAATCAATATACAGATTCTGTGCAATCCCTATCAAAATCCCAATAACTTTGGCAAAAATAGAAAAATCCATCCTAAAAACTTATATGGAATCTCAAGGGACCTTGAGTAGCCAAAACACTCTTGAAAAAGAAAAACAAATTAGGTGTTTTAATAATTTCTGATTTAAAAACTTACTACAAAGTTACAATAATAAAGAAATGGTGGTCCTGGCATAAACACAGACATATAGATCAATGGAATAGAATAGAGAGTTCAGAGATAAACCTTTGTATATATGATTGTATGATTTTTAAAAAGATTTTAATTATTCATTTGACAGAGAGACAGTGAGAAAGGGAGCACAAGCAGGGGGAGTTGGAGAGGGAGAAGCAGGCTTCTTGCTAAGCAGAGAGCCCAGGATCTTGGAATCATGACCTGAGCTGAAGGCAGACGCTTAACTACTGAGGTACCCAGACACCCCTGATCATATGATTTTTGACAAAGTATCAATACCATTCAATGGGAAAAGTGAAGTCTTTTCAACAAATGGTGCTGGGAAAAGTGGATATCCACATGCAAAGACTAATGATTCTTACCTTATGCCATATACAAAAATTAACTCAAAATGGATCAAAGACTTAAATTATGAAACTCTTAGAAGAAAACAGGGAAAAAATCTTCATGCCATTGGCTTTGGCAAAGATTTCTTGGATATAACACCAAAGTATAGGCAACAAAAGTACAAATAAATTAGACTATATCAAAATTTAAAACTTCTGTGCAGTTGAAGGACACAGTCGACACAGTGAAAAGGCAATCTACAGAATGGGAGTAAACATTTCCAATTCATATATCTGAAAAGGGGTTAATATTCAGAATATATATGGTACTTCTAAAACCATAGAAGTTCTTCTAAAAATGTAGACATGCTAAGTGAGATAAGTCTGTCACTGAAACAAATATTGTATAATTCTAATTATATGAATTATTCAGAGTAGTCAAACTCAGAAAGTAAAATGGTGGTTGCCAGGAGCTGGGGGGAGGGACAAATGAGTTGCTGATTAATGGATGTGAAAACGTTCTGGAGATTGGTGGCACATCAATGAGAATATACTTACTACTGAACTGTACACTTAACGTGATTAAGTTGGTAAACTTTATATTATATGTATTTTACCACAGTTAAAAAAAAGTTATGCATCAAGACCAGTGAATTTAAATCATGTTTCGGAGATAACATAATATGTCACTAGCCTAACAAGATGATAAAATTGCTTGACCACTCACTTTGTATTGGTCACTATAAGTAGAAATACTGTGTTTTTTTGTATTATGTATTATTTCATAGAATCAAATTTAAATCAAATTCTTATTCTAAGATTTAAACAAAATTAGAATTATGAAGTCATCTGATCTGAAGTAAAAGGGACGATAGTGAGTCCTATCCTTCTAGGGAAAAAGCCCCTCCCTGAAAGTGAGTATGGTCCTTCATACAGTGCTCCAGCTCTTGCTGACTCATCAAGTGCAACAAAAACAACAACAAAAACAGCCAAGTAGATTTGTGGAAACAAATAGAAATTTCAGATATGGATCCCAGTGTATATAAATTAATATATGACAAAAGGTGTTTTGTGTCTGCTAGCAAAGGGTGGTTTCTTTATAAATGATGCTAGGATGATTGAATATTTATGGAATAAGACTAAGCCAGCCTTTTTCCTTATACCTTTAGAAAAATAACATACAGATGGATTGATGCCTTAAATAAAACAATACAATATTTTAAGAAAACTGGGGATGCTATTTTATAATCCTTGTATAGGAAAGACCTTCATTGACCCAGAGGTCACTAGTCATAAAAGCATTGGCACATTCAAATCCACTGAAATTAACAAACTTTATACATCAAAAATCACTGAAGACAAAACCAAAAGAGAAACAGTAAACTGAAATACATGGCGTACATGTTACACAAAGACTAACGTATCTTGTTCAGAGTAAAGCAAACAAACTAATGGAAAAATGGATAATGAACAAGATATTCTCAGAAGAGAAAATACAGATGTCTGATAAACACATGAAAAGAGGGGACGTCTGGGTGGCTCAGTTGGTTAAGTAACCATCTCTTGATTTTGGCTCAGGTCATGATCTCGGGGTTCTGAGATTGGGTTCCGTTCTCAGCTGGGAGCCTGTGGAAAAATCTTTCTCTTCCTCTCCCTTTGCCCCTCCTCCCACTCAGGTGCTGGCTTGCTCTCTCAAATAAATAAATTTTAAAAAGAAAATGGGACAATAACTGAAGGAAACAAAACATCCCTTCCTGGTGAAAATGGAGAGGGGAGGAGCCATGCACACGCTGTTGGGGTGTGTATGGGGTTGGGGGGTAAATTACCGAAAGCTTTATGAAATTGTTATGGTAATGTCTGACAATAGTAAAAATACACATGTTCTTTGATGCATCACATTCACTTTGGGGAAACAATCTTTTGGGAATAAAAGCACTAATGCACAATAATATATGTACAAAATGTTTATTTCAGCTTTATTTGTGCTGTCAAAAACCTGAAACCAAATGGAAGTTTTGCCTAGAAGAGAAAGGAATAGTTGAATAAAGTGTGATTCAACCTTCTATCAATTATTATGTAACTGTTAAAATCAACTATGTTTATGTAATATATAGAATCAGTTGACTTGGGTGAGTGTCAGTCATATACTAAGAAAAACAATTCACAGAATAACTGATCACAGTCTTTTAAAAAAACAAGGAGTAAGCACCTATTTCTGTTTATATAGCATTATGTTCACTTTGAAGAAATGACTTTTTCTTCATGCATCTTTTATAGCATATGTCATTTTGTAGTTGCATTTTAAAATAAATACAATTTTAAATTGTAAATAAATGTTACTTGTCTTTATGTTCGTATTCTTTTTTTTTTTTGCAAGACGGAATTATCATTTACTAAACTTTCATTTAACTTTTAGCTACTCATCATAGTTTAGCATTTCTCAGGTGGAGAGATGTATTTGTGGGTATGTGTTAAATCACCCGGGATGGGTTTTGTTTTTGTTTTTTAAAGTGTAACTCCCTCTGTTGTTTCCTTCCTCCCACCCTTCCAGGGATGATGGGTGCAGGTGGGCAGGGCATTTGTATTTTTTAAGTTTCATAAGTGTTTCTGCAGTCCCTGGTTGACAGCTACCAAGTCCATAGCTGCGGATGCCCTGACTGAAGCTAGAAATGGTGGCTGGGTTTTAATAAAATAATGCATTTTCCTAAGTAAGAAAAGTCATGGCTTATTTTTCTTGAAAGTGTGTTCTCTGGAGGAAAAGAATGCCTTAAAATTTCCACAGTTTGTTTTGTAATTTTGTTCTCTGTGAGAGACCTTATGACATTTTTAAAAACATTAGCCAAGTTGAATCATAAGAAATATATTCCTGAATCTCATTTTTATTTTTTATTTTATAAATTAAAAAATATTTATTTATTTGAGAGGGAGAGGAGGTAGGGGCAGAGGGAGAGAGAGAATATCTCAAGCAGACTCCTCGCTGAGTGTGGGGCATGGAGTGAGGATCCCTGCATAGGGGTCCCTCTTAGAACCTGAGATCTGTACTTTGAGGGGAAATCAGGCTTAAAAGACTGAGCCACCCAGGTGCCTGTCTGAATCTCATCTTCAGTGAAGTTACCTTCAACAGTTCTCAACACACTGGGTCATTCACACCACATGAAAACAGCCCTCTGACTCCTTTGTGGGTTTAGTCTCATTCATTCTGACTAGTCCTTGTTCCCTGCTCACTCTGGAATCTTTCTGCTTTCTGACCTGAACATCCCTTTGTTCAACTGAGCTAATGTGGAACCTGATGTTTCATATGGCTTTTTAAGTTCTGATCTTTGCTTTTTCTCGTTAATTATGGTTCATACGGAACTAGTTGGTTACATGGGTCCTAGGAGCACTGTGAACTTATCTTGTCCATTCAAGCATGCTCCTACAGTCCCTCACCCAGCGCCGCTCTTTGTGAGCAGAGAGAGCAGTGCTGGGACCCCTGCTGCGGCCTCTGTGCCCACAGGGTGAGGACACAGCGGGACGGCCCTCAGCCCAGAGCCAGCTTCTGCCTGGGACACCACTTCCCGACCCTCCAGCTCTGGGTCTTAAATTGTGCGCCTCACAAAAGCCACGGCGGACCCGAGGACAGCTACGGGGAAAAGCACCAGCATTGCTTTCACATATGACTCGGGGGGGAGGGGGTAGCTTTCACAGAGCCCCCCGCCCTTCCCCTGCACCCTCCCGCGAAGACCCCTGCTCTGCCCTCGCGTTCTCCCCACTTGCCAGCCTCCGTCGCACCGGCTCAGGCTCAGCCAGCGTTGGGTGTCGTACGCCCCAGTGACCGCTAGAGGCCGACAGAGACCTGGCAGGACGCCTCCCCTCTTCTGGGGCTGAGGGCAACCTTTCCGTGGGTCCAGTTTGTCCTGGCCCGAGGGGGGAAACGAGGGCTCAGGACAAAAGAGTGACCCCACATCTGCCTCCCACCCCGACATCGCTCACGGGGAATAAAGGCTGGAAACTACTCCCTGCTCGCACCTGGGACATTCTCCTTCGGCAAGCCTCTCCCTGCCCTGATCGCAGTTTGAAGGGAGAGTTCCGCCATTCAGATGGAGTAGGATAGGAGCTGCCGATGTAGCTGCCTTTGCCATCCCAGTGTTCCCCACACCTACGGCCTCCCTCCCCCAGGTGGTAGTGGATGGCGAGCCAGGTTCTCTCTGGACCTCAGCAGAACCCATCATCTAGGAGCACTGTGGGCGGGACTAAGGACATGGGCCACATTTTCGTTGCTGTGAGACTCTGAGCTCATCATTTAGCCTCTCTGTGCCTACCTTTCCTCTTGTACACGATGAGAACTGTAATGGTACCTACCTCATGGAGCTATCATGGGAATGAAATGATTCCTTGTTTCTAAAACACTTAGGAGAATACCTGCATGTAGTAAGGACTCAGTAGATGTTAGCTATTCTAATTTGTCCTCTTGGATACTTGCAGGAAGATCTCAGTAATTACTTGGCATTCTGCATTTGTAGCTCCTAATTTTTGATTATGGGTCATAACTCTCCTTTAAATTCAATGGTTTGTTTACTCTTTTTATCTGTTAGAATGGATCTGGTCCGATAAAATACAACTTTGGGTCTATAAAATTTTAACCAAAGTTCCTCTCTTTTTCAACTGTGTCTAACATTTGTTTGATACTTTTTGATTCTGGTTATCTACACAGTCTTGGTTTTGATGGTGGTGTTGCTGTCCTCTGGTTGTGACAGCTCTCATAGTGTATTACTGGAGTCAGTGTTTTCTGGGAACACACAAGAGAAACTGGAAGCTTATCCCTTCACCCACAGGTAGATAAACTTCCTCTCTGGTATAAAGATTGTACCCTGAAAGCACAGATTCAGAGATCTTGTAGAAAATGCTGCCCCAAGCTTTCCCCCAGAAGATCCTGTGCCTACGCAAGTGCACAGTACTGCTTGATAATGACCAGTCGTGGGCCCCAGGATTCCCCAAAGCTGACCTGCCACACAGAATTGTGCACCAAGTTCAGGGTGGCTCCAAATTTCCTTCTTGTGTCTCTCCTGAATTTTCTTATTTGTCTTTTTAAAAATTAAGATATAATTCATATACTATAAAGTTCATTCTTTTACAGCACGTGATTCAGTGTTTTTAAGTATATTCACAAAACTTTGCAGCAATCACCACTGTCTAACTCTGGAACTTTTCATCAACCCAAAAAGAAACCCTATGCCCATTAAACACTTATTTCCAATTCCCAACCCCCACCTCCAACTCCTGACAACCACCCATCTGCTTTCTGTCTCTATGGCTTTGCCTGTTCTTAACATTTCATACAAACGAAATCATACAATGTGTGGCATTTTGTGTCTGACTTCTTAGACTTAGCATCATGTTTTCAAAGTCCATCCATGTAGCCACAGATATCAATACTTCGTTCCTTTTCCATGGCTGGTAAATGGATAAACAAAATGTGAAAAGCCTCCTTATCTTTTTGAGGCATATGGGTAGGGAAGACAAATCCGAGTTTCTAGGATTGGTGGGAACAAGTCCCCATACAACCTATCCTTCTGTTTCAAGATCAGAACCCCATGTTCTCTCAGGCTTGCCATTTTCAGATCAGAGTCCTTTTGTTTGCGTACTGTTGTGATATGGCAACTCAATTTGTCACCTCCACCCCAGTTGCCTCTCACTGTTATTGGAAAGATCTGGCAGGGACTTACCTGGGCCCTGTTCTCTGAACTCTGAGATGGCCTAAACTCAAAAGGAGTCACTTTCTCAGCCCAGCTCCAGCCCAGAGATGTGCCTTTGTAATAAACAGAGGATACTCCAGGACAGAGCCACCAAGGTGAGAGAATGCTGGCTGTCCTGCCTCCACCTGCCACTTACTGCCAAGCTTCTTTTCTCCTCTAACCACCTGTAAAAGTGAATTGTTTGTCCTCGGTCCTATTTCTGGGGTTGGGCCACACAAGATGCCAATAGAGAGCTTGGCTGGAAGTCTTGCCTTTGTCTCCTGGGGCTGACAGCAGCCGTTTCATGGAATCGAATTATATTCATTCCACAATACATAGGAAGCACCCACTATGTCACGGCTCTGGGTGAGACTGGGTCACAGAGTTCACAGAATGAGTCAAACGACAGTAGGTGCGATCTGAACGCTAGAAACAAGCAGCCTCCACATTCCACAATCTCATTCTTCTCTCCAAAGGGATAAACTACAAGAAATGGAACCTCCTACAGTGAACATTATAAAGGCCCCCTAGGCACACTTAGGTCACTTTTATTTTCCACAGCCTTGTCCCCTCCCTACAGAGCCACATGTCACAATGCTCTCCGTATCACATCATACCTAATTAGCTCTCCTGTGTTATTTCTCTGGCCCCAGAGATACTCAGGTATTATTGTGGGACATGAGTTTATCCATGGGCTCAAGAGAAATTCTCATGAGGTCCAAATATTGTGTATTGCAATATTTTCAAGGGCAGGGGTCATGCATTTGTCATGTTTTATTCATATATTATGTCAATATTTGTGAATACCTATTACTTGCCAAGTACTCTTTTAAATTATATATATACGATAATGAATTAAAGCAGCATCCTCACACTCATGGAGCTTATTGTGTCTCTATCTGTGCCAGGTACAATGTTTAGTATATATTAGAAGCTTAGTCAATGTTTGCACTGTCGTTTCTTTACATTTTCATTGTAATTATATTCAAGATGTGATAATGATTTTAATTCTGACCCATACTAGTAAAACATCTGAGTAGCAAAAACACATTAATAGCACTTTCAGTGAGCTTCAAAGATTTGAGTGAAGGACATATCTTTAATAGATTTAAATGTTAGCGAACTTACTAAGAGGACTACCATGGGCAATTTCAAAAGATGATTTAGGGTTACTAAGGGAGGTGAAGGATCTTTAACATCAAAGAGAGAGAAGCAGGCCACTCCTGACCGGCGGGAGGAGGGGTTAACAAGCAAGGGGACTTACTCCTGAGGCTTGTTCTCAGAGCTGCAAGACCAGAGAATCTCTGCACCTGCGGCCGGAATGCGAAGGAGTTTCCAGAAAGATCCGAGCGGGGCTCTACCACGTCTACGGTGGGGAGGGTCCCCACGACGCCTCCCTCTCCAGACCGCTTCCCTGCACCGACTCCCGCGCCGGGGCCAGGAGCGGAGCCCACGTTCCCCCACCGCCCAGGCCCGGCTCCCGGGTCACCGGCTCGTGCCCTCTGCCTGACCTCCTGCATCACTTTCCCCGGGCGCCCACCGCTCGGCGGCCAGCTCCGGCTTTGCAGGGGGCCACTGAGAACTCCGGCTTCTCCTCCCGCTCGCGCGCCCCGCGTGCCCGCCGCCAGGCCCTGGCTCAGCCAGCCCTCCCGCCGGCTCTCCCAGCGGGGCTCCGGCCTGCCAGGC
>LNAC01000230.1:45609-62872 GCA_002007465.1 Ailurus styani | reverse complement strand
GTACGGTACAGCAGCGAGCGCCGGAGTCTCCAGCGGGGCCTTCGTGGGCCCGGCCGGCTCTGCCTGGCGCACGGGCTGCGGCTCCGCGGGCGCTCCGCAGGCCCCGAGCCTGCAGAGACGCCGCCCGCAGGTGGGACCGGCCGTGGGCCGTGCGTTCCAGAAGGATCCGCGTGGGGAGCCGCCCGTCGCGCTGAGGTCCCGCCCTCTCCGTGATGCCCTCCAACAAATCACGGTGCTGTTTCTTAGATCAGCAGAGCTCATTGGTCCTGCGTAACCGAAATTTGGTACTTTTTACCACCATCTGCCGATCCCCCCAATTCCACTCTCTGCTTCCACGGCTCGGCCAACAGGAGGGCCTTCCTCTAAGCGAGTTCAGAACCGCGTTCTTCCTTCTGGGTCTGGCTTACTTCACCGAGCGAAATGTCTCCCGGATCCATGCATGTTGCACAAACGGCACAACGTCCTGCTTGTTAAGTAACTGTCTTTATCCGTGCTTCTGTTGCTGGACTTTTGGGACGGTTCCGCCTCTTGGCTCTTGTGAATAACGCAGCAGTGAACATGGGGGTGCAGGTACCTCTTCGAGATCCAGACTTCATTGCCTTTGGATAAACATCCAGAAGTGCAACTGTGGGGTTTTATGGTCGCTCTGCCCTTAAGTTTTTGAGGAACGGCCCTGGTGTTTTCCAGAGCAGCTGTAGCAGTTTTCCTTCCGACCAACCGTGCAGCGCGGTTCCTTTTCCTCCACGTGCTTGCCAGCACCTGTTGCCTGTCCTATTTAATGCGATCTTCTAACAGGAAGGAGGGGGTAGCTCCTTGTGGTTTTGATTTGCCTTCTCCTGATGAGGAGGGATATCGGGCACTTCCCCTGATGAGGAGGGATGTCGGGCACCTTTTCATGTGCTTTTTGGCCGCGTGTGTATATTTTGGGCATTTGGATGTTTTCTTTCAACAAATGTCCGTTTGCCTCTCTTTTAATTGGATTAAATATTATTATTATTTGTGCTCTTGAAAAAAAAAACAAAACTACTTTTGCAGTACTTGATACTACTGTCTTTAACATACTGGAGATCCAATACTTTGGCCAGTACGGATTGTAACTTTTCTTTAAATTAGGTGGCTTGTTTAATCTTATTTTCTGTTAGAATGGGTCTACTCTGATAAAGTATAACTTTGGTCTATAACATTCTGCCCAAGCCTGGTCATCTTCCTAAGGAGTTTCACGGAAGGAGGTGTTTTTTAACTTAGCCCCTGAAAGAATGAGAAAATTCCATTTTTCCCCTCATATTTCAACATATGTCACCCAGAAATTACCAGGTGAGCTAATATATACAGCGAGGTAAAGCATTGGGTTTTGCATAAAAACATTTGAGTTCAAGTCTTATCTATTCCATTTACTGAATGTGTAACCATGCTAAGAAGAAATATGTTACAGAAATATTTCAAGTACCAAGTGAGGTGATTCATGGGGAAAGTGTTTTTTAAAATGGTAAACTTAGGTCTAAGATCTGTCATTCTCAAGAATCATACCAGATTAATAAATTCAGTAAATATTTATTGGGGGCCCACTTTGCACCAGGTCCTGTGCTCTGTGCTAGTCACATGGTAAAGATTTCAACATCTTAAACTCTAGCAACTAACAGTCTATTTGGGAGGCACTCCTATGAACAAAGAA
This sequence comes from Ailurus styani, assembly GCA_002007465.1. Lineage (NCBI taxonomy): Eukaryota > Metazoa > Chordata > Mammalia > Carnivora > Ailuridae > Ailurus > Ailurus styani. The sequence continues at coordinate 61,200 of LNAC01000230.1, read as the reverse complement.
GGTAATCATGCATTGCCAGTGCTGTGTTAGAAGAACAGAGTACAGAGCATGCCTGGCCAGGCAGACTTGTGTAATGGCAAGGCAGGAGAACGCTTTTGTTAAGAGCATGCTCATTTAAATACTGGACTACCTATGTGACCTATGTTCTCTGTGTCTCAGTTTCCTTACTTGTGAAAGAGGGGATAATAACGGTACTTAATTTATGGGATTGTTGTGAGAACCAAGTGAGTGCATCACATGCAAAGCACCAAAGATGGTACCTGGTATGGAGTAAGGACTATATAAGTGTTAGCTGTGTTTTTTTTTTCTTATTCTATCTCTCTGGCCGCAGTGTCAGGTAGAGCTTCATAAAGGCTATGACCACGCACTTCATCTTGAGTGACGAGCAGTTTCTTACCAGATGGGCATTGGGAATAAGGGCGATGCTGTGAACAGAGAATGGTGAACTTAGGAGCCTCATGAGAAGATGTATAGAAGGAGGCATACAGCATCCTGCAAGGAGATCGCAGTTCTTGAGGGGAACCTCACAAGAAGGAAAACCACAAGCGGAGCTGTAGAGATGGAGGGAGCTGCAGCACGGAGGTGATTGTTCATCATGTTTCAGTGTTCAGACTTTGCCAGGTAGGTGATGGGGAGGAGATGTGGAGGTTGAACAAGAGGGAAATGTTCAGGAAGAACCTGCAGGTTTGTGACCTGTGGAACTGGGATTATGGTGGGTGCCCATGACCCAGAGATACAAGAGGTGTGTCCAAGTCTGAGTTCACTACAAAACAGAGACTGAAGTAAAGCTGTTGGGCTAAGAGTTTCTTGAAGGCTGAAATTACAGAGCAGCTAGAACGAGCAGAGAAAGGAAATGAGGCAAGGGACAAAAGCATATACAAAGCAGCACATTACAGAGATTTCTATAGCTTCTTGAGAGAACACAGCTGGTCGCTTATTCTCACTGGGTGTGTCTGGGTAAGCACTATGAAACCACCTTGGTTCAGCTGATTAGCTCCTTTGAACTTCTAGGTTGTGTCACCTCACTCCTTCCAGTAATCATCTGAAAGTTGGAACCCACAGCCCATGTTGTGGCACTACATTTGAGGCTAGAAGTGGGAAAGCCAGACTTTCCATGAGTCTGATAGGATCAGACCTTTGATGAAGCTGTTGTCATTTGTTTTCTTTTTTAATTTTTAAATTTTACACTAGTAAAATTTTATAAATGTTATACTAGTTCCAGGTGTACAACATGGCGATTTGACAAGTTTATACATTATGCTATGCTCATCGCAAGTGTAGCTCCCATCTGTCACCATAGAATGCTATTACAATATCATTGGCTATATTTCTTATGCTCTGCCTTTTATCCCCATGACTTATTCATTCCATAACTGAAAGGCTGTATCTCCCACTCCCCTTCACCCATGTTGTCCAACCCCCTCCTGCCTTCCTTCTGACAGGCATCAAATTGTTCTCTGAATTTATTTTTTTTAATTTTTTAAAAGATTTTATTTATTTATTCAACAGAGAGAGAGATCACAAGTAGGCAGAGAGGCAGGCAGAGAGAGAGGAGGAGGCAGGCTCCCTGCGGAGCAGAGAGCCCGATGCGGGCCTCGATCCCAGGACCCTGGGATCATGACCTGAGCCAAAAGCAGAGGCTTTAACCCACTGAGCCACCCAGGCGCCCTGTTCTCTGAATTTATAAGTCTGATTCTGCTTTTTGCTCGCTTGTTTATTCATTTGTTTGGTTTTTTTTCCATATTCTACCTATGAGTGAAATCATAAAGTATTTGTCTTTCTCAGTCTGACTTATTGCACTTAGCATAATACCCTCTAGGTTCATCCATGTTGTTGCAAATGGCATGATCTCATCCTTTTTAATGGGTGTATAATTGTCATTTTCATTGAAACAGTCGTAAAGAAGGATCTGCTGGAGCTTGGATCTCAGCCCAGGGGATTCCATGAGAGCTGATGTTATTAGCAGATGAGGTGACAGTGGTCACAGCTAGGGATCTCCTTTGAGCAAGTAGCCAAGGACCTGGGAGGCCAAGGACTCCTCTGGTGTAAACTGAAAATGGCATAAATTCAAGACGCTCTGATCTACCCCTTCGCACTATAATTTGGAGCCTCCATTTTTTGTGAGGACAGCATATTCTCATTTTTTTTTCTGTATGAAGAAGCAGTCCTTCACATTGTTGGCCACTTACATTCTCCTGAAAAGGATGATTATTCCCCTAATGACCATGAGTACATCAAGATATAGTTCCTGCTACTGTATCTGGTCTCGGAAACATAATTTATATTAATCATCTCCCTCTACAACCACTATGTTTATACTTTCCTTACAATAAACTAGCACCTTGGCTAATTTAGGTTGCTTGGTTGGTGGAGTGACCCAGACTTTCATCCCAGAGGGGTTTGAGCACTTAGTTGCTTTTCTCTTTTGAGGTTGTGGTTGCTAAATTTGGTATTTGCAGTTATCATTGGGTTAGAGGCATTAAGAAATGCTGAGTTTCAAACAGAATTCTCCCTATCTTTGTGCATAGTACAGCCCTAACTCTTAATAGAAATTAGGGTAATTACCTCAATAAGTATAAAAATTTCTTTCTTTCCTGTTGTTCCACTGGCATTAGGATCCCAAAGTTGCAAGATGGAAGTTGCACCTTTGGTCCATTGAAACATTTACTGGGTCATCAAGTGGAAGTGGCTCCCAACCTTGGAACAAGTATCTCAAACCCAGCATAGCTTTGGTTTGCAGGCATGGGGAAACAAAAGTTCCACAAGTGGGTCACTGGAGTGATAGTCAGAGGAGCTGCTCCTGCTACTGCCCTTCAGTTCCCGGACCTAAGTTTTTAAGCTATTCAAGAAAATTAATATATTGGCTAAGATTTCAGTGATTATACTGCATCTCAAGATGTTGTGAGTGGGTGCTAAGCTTATCCTTTGACAGGTCTATCTACCATTCTCTTGGGCTTCCTGATTCTGGGTGATGAGGTACATGGCAACTCCAGGGATTCCCATGTCCATGAGCCCATTGTTGCACCTCCTTTGCTGCAAAGAGGTCCCTTTGATATTGGGTATTATCATGTATAATTCAATGTCAGTGGACCAGGAATTTTCTCAGCCTTTGCATGGTGGGGATGCTGGAAGTTCTACAGATAGAGAAGGCAAACACATATCTGCCTTACATATCTCTTCAGATAGAGATGAATTGCTTCTTTCCCCAGATTGAAAGGGGTCTGATGTAATTGATCTTCAACTAGTTGTCTGGCTGACCTGCCTGAGTAATGGTACCATACTGAGGAGTAATACTGTCCATTTCTACTACTGAAGGTCTGGCATATTCAAACCTTGTTTGAATATGTTGTTGAAGGGCGCCTGGGTGGCTCAGTGGGTTAAAGCCTCTGCCTTCGGCTCAGGTCATGATCTCAGGGTCCTGGGATCGAGGCCCATATCAGGCTCCCTGCTCAGCAGGGAGTCTGCTTCCCCCCGCTGCCTACTTGTGATCTGATCTCTCTCTCTCTGTGTCAAATAAATAAATAAAATCTTAAAAAAAAGAATATGTTGTTGAATACCTTGTTGTTGGGTTCATGTGTAGCTGGCATATTCCTTTTTCCATGAACACATTGTTCAAGTACTGGGGTAGCTGAGGAGGGACATGGGCTGAGATCCACTGAATGAGTCTCTTGTCCACATCGTTGTTAAGAGAGTTCTCTGTGATGTATATTATTTGGTGGGTATTAACTTGAGACAAATATCTGTATGTTTTGTGTCCATTTCCATAGATCCATCCATATACCTCTTGCTTATACTCAATCTGGTTTTGGTCGCTTGGTGAAGTTGTAATATGGCAGCAGCAGTTCATTTCTGGCTAGTGCCAGCATATTATGCGGATCTACCTGTAAATCAGGCAACAAATTTAGGCGCAACAAGTCAGGCAACAAAGTTAGGTGACATGGGCATCTTGACTACTTTTTCATGTAGTTGATTCATACCTTCTGGACCTGCTTGAACCTGATCCCAAGCTTCAGTGTATAGGGGGTTAAGTGGATAGCTGTTATAACTACTCAAACTTATGACATGGTGGACTTGTTAATGCCATGATGTTATGAGGGGCATCTCTCTTTGCAAAGTCTCTTGGTATCCTGTGGTCAGGTTCCCAGTGTTGACTGAACATAGTAACATAGCAGATGTTTTGCAGACAGTATTTCTCTGCCACAGAGGGCTTGTTATTTCTTTAGAGTTCTAGGTGTCTATTTCATGCTGTCCTATTGGGGACAAATAAATGCTGCTTCTCTCTCGGTGGTAAGAGGTGGTACAAGGTGCCACAACTTGTTTTTTAGAAAAATACTAGTGTCTTTCCAGATACACCCTGCCTCTATTAAAACTTCACCAATATGGCAGGCCCTGAAACTTTATGTGATTTATTTACCACTTTTTGGCATACAAGTGAACCCCTAAAAATTTCAAGATGGTAGGTCCATAAATCTTATAGAACTTATTTCCCATCTCTTAGTATATAAGTGTCTTATCCAGGCATCTAGGTTATCTATCATTTCCAGCTCAACAAGTCCAATTAAAATGAAGTGGACCAGAATGATTTTCTGAAGAATTTCAAGATATTCAAGGTCCCTGTGGACAATATTATGTCAAAGAGCGAGAGAGTTAACATAGCACTCAGGCAAGAGGATGTATGTACTCTGCTATTTTTGACATGCAAAAGTAAATTGCTTTCAATCCTCCCTACTGATATGTGTCACAAAGAAAGTATTCAGCCAAATCAACAGCTTTGTACTAAGTGCCTGCGATGATGTTGATCTGCTTTTGTAAAGAAAGTACTTTAAAAAAACTGTACATCCAGCATAGCAACTGCAATCAGCACTCCTATTTTTTAAGTTTGTATTAGTCCATTGTCACCAGGCATGATCCACCTGATTTTGCAAAGGCCAAACTGAAGAACTGAGAAAAACGTAAGTGAATCTGTCTAGTCCATCTTTTAAATCTTTGATGATGACACTAGTTTTTGTAGTGGCTTTAACAATGTGATATTTCTTTTTATTTAGATTTCTGGAATGGGAAGTTTTAGGGACTTTCACTTGGCCTTTCCTATTAAAATCGTCCTTTATCCACAAGTCAGAGAAGTAATGGGAGAGATCTTGCAGAATCTAGGAATGTGCATCCCAATTATACAGTCAGGGACCAGAGAAAGAGGAACAGTGTGGGTGTGTGGACCCATTGACCCACTATGAGATGGGTATTACTTTCTGGACCAGGGTTTGCATTAGGTTGAATCACATGAAATTTTTCTAGCTTGAAAAATTTGAAGTCCTATGAATTTGTACCTAAATATCCATGACCTCAAACCATCAAACCAATGCCCAGAGAAAGTATGTGAATTAAATATAGTACTTGAAGAATATATACATTCCCATGCACTTGTCCACAAAAGATGTCCTCTTTGAACGCCATTAGTAGTTTCATGCTTGCATTTTGCACCCATCAGCCAACACCACTTTGACATCCAAGGTTTACATCAGAAGGGACTACATGGTCTACAGGATGACCTTGAGTTGGACCTAGGATCATTCTGTAGTTTCTGGTCTATATCAGAAGGGACTACATGGTTTATAGGATGACCTTGAGTTGGACTGAGGATCTTTCTGTAGTTTTGGTCTACAAGCACTGCTAACTAGTGTAAACCATTGAGTAAGAGATTCAAGGTGGTTCTATCACATCCACTGCTCCTGACCTTGTTGCATCTTATTCCATCTGAATAATCAGAGATAGTAAACTGGAGTATTTATTGCAGAGTATCTGTTTCTTTCCACCTTTAAGACCCACTGGCAAAAGGACTGAAACTGATATGAATAGTGGTGTTGATTCCCATGAGCATTCTTCTAAGGTATGATTGTACCATATGGCAACTTTCCATGTCCCTATGAATCTCAATCCAACCCTACCAGAAATATAACTGTTTTTTTTACATAAATACTTCCACTTATTTCTACTTTGAGGGGTAGGAATGCAATTTTCATCGCTTTGGGTTTTTACCCCCTTTTTTTCCAAGATTGCATCCAGGTTTGAAGGAGAGGGTTCAATGCATTGGGTAGGAAACGAGTCTCAGTAATTTTCTAGTCCTTGGATGTTCGTTACTCAGGTTTTTGCTGAGTAAACCCCATTGCTGTTTTAAAGACCCCTCCATATCTGACAGCTCTCAATACTACTTTCCCCTGTATATGCATTTAATTGTGATAGTAAGAATACAATAATTAATACTGAGGTTAATAACTCACAAGTAATAGTGATACTATTTGTAAATATATTCTTCTGTATTATCTTGAAAAGAATGAATTTGAAGTTGGTGTCTTAAACTGGAAGAATATGATCCTCAACAATAAATTGCAGGAAATAAAATCTTCGAAATGTCGATGTACTTTAAAAAATTTTAAATTGTGGCAAAAACACATAACTTGCAATTTACTATCTTAGCCATTTTAAAGTGTTTAGTTCAGTATGTTTAAGTATATTCCCATTGTTGCGCAACAGATTTCCAGAACTCTTTTCATCTTGTAAAACTGAAGCTTCATACCCATTAAATAACAACTCTCTATTCTTCCCCTACCCCAGGCTCTGGTAATCATTCTCATGCTTTCTATTTCTATAAAATTGACTACTCTAGATACCGTGTATAAGTGGAATCAAGCAATATTTGTCTGTTTGAGACTGGTTTATTTAATAGCATAATGTTTTCAAGGCTCATCCATGCTGTAGCATGTGAAAGAATTGTCTTTCTTTTCAAAGCTGAATAATATTCTATTGTTTGTATATACTGCATTTTATTTATCCATTTATTTGTTGTTGAACATTTAGGTTGTTTTCACCTATTGGCTATTATAAATAATACTTTTATGAGCATAGAGGTGCACATATTCCTTCAAGACCTTTCTTTCAGTTCTTTTGGGCATATACCCAGAAGTGGGATTCCTGGATCATATGGTAGTTCTGTTTTTAATTCTTCAAAGACACACCATCCAGTTTTCCATAGCAGTTACATCATTTTATATGCCCATCAATGGTGCATAAGGGTTCCAGTTTCTCCACACTTTTGCCATCATTTCTCATTATTATTATTTTTGATAGTAACCACCCTACTGGGTGTGAGGTATTCATGCTACTTTTGTTTCTCCTTTCCAGAGCATGGGAATAAACCTCAACCTCAGAATCTGTTATGGGAAACGTAGAGTTGTGGTTAAGCCTTCAGCTACATACTTACACTATCTGTATTCTAGTAAACTATGCACTGTTGGCCCCATGGTTCACATAACTTCATATTTCCCCATTCTCAAAGACACACCAGGGAGACAGCAGCCCAGGCACTAGCATTGCCATCTTGATCTGGGTTCACATTTATGCCCATGAGTAGGATGAGCAAGATTGGACTAGAGTACAAAATGGGGATTTCACATTCAATGATAGATACTTTTTACAGTGTTCTCTAAAGCAATGTACACATATTTAAAATATTTGCTACATTCCTACTGTGCAAAGTGCAATATCTGAAATAAAAAAACTGTTTAATGAATATTTATTTATCACTGTAGGTGGAAGAGAGGGAGAAATGATAGGAAAAAGAACTAAGGCAAATGAGAAAGGCAGGGAGGAATGGTGGAAAGAATAAAATAAGGGAAAAGAGGAAGGAAGGAAGAAATGGGGAAGGAAGGAAGAAATGGAGGGAGGGGGAGGAAGGAAAGAAGGAAGGAAAATAAGTCTATTGGTTATAATTTTCAGGTATGGAGTCTGGTTAAAATGTAAAAAATTGTTACCCAGGTGATTTTGAAGAATAGAGAATAACTGGTGTAGTCTAAGGAAATAAGTTCTGGGAAGGTCAGGTCCATGAGAAATACCAACATTTTAGTAATGGAGAGAGAAAGAGACTCCAGTAAAGAGAAGGAAGAGCAGGAGGTAAGGAAATAAGAGTAAAACCATGAGATTGTGGTGTAATGGAACCCAGGGAAAAGAAAACTTCTAGAAAGTCATATTTAACACCATCTAAGGCTCTCTATTTTCTTCCACTGATCTATGTGTCTGTTTTTGTGCCAGTACCATACTGTCTTGATGACTATAGCTTTGTAATAGAGCTTGAAGTCTGAAATTGTGATGCCACCAACTTTGGCTTTCCTTTTCAACATTCCTTTGGGTATTCGGGGTCTTTTCTGGTTCCATATAAATTTTAGGATTATTTGTTCCATTTCTTTGAAATAAATTGCTGGTATTTTGATGCAGATTACATTAAATATGTAGATTGCTCTAGGTAGCATAGACATTTTCACAACATTTGTTCTTCCAATCCATGAACATGGAATGTTTTTCCATTTCTTTGTGTCTTCCTCAGTTTCTTTCATGAGTACTTTATAGTTCTCTGAGTACAGATTCTTTGCCTCTTTGGTTAGGGTTATTCCTAGGTATCTTATGGTTTTGGGTGCAATTATAAGTGGGATCAACTCCTTAATTTCTATTTCTTCTGTTTTGTTTTTTTGCCTTTTAAAGATTTTATTTATTTATTTGACAGAGAGATTGAGAGAAAGCACAAGTAAGGAGTGTGGCAGACAGAGGGAGAGGGAGAAGCAGGCTCTCTGCTGAGCAGAGAGCCCGATGCGGGGCTTGATTCCAGGGCCCTGGAATCATGACCTGCACCGAAGGCAGCCGCTTAACCAGCTGAGCCAACCAGGCGCCCCCTGGTTTTTTGTTGTTGTTGTTTGTTTTGTTTTTTGTTTTTTGTTTTTTTGCATTGATTTTATATCCTGACAATTTACTGAATTCTTGTATAAGTTCTAGCAGTTTGGGAGTGGAGTCCTTTGGGTTATTCACATAAAGTATCATATCATCTGCAAAGAGTGAGAGTTTGACTTTTTCCCTGTGGATTTGGAGGCCTTTTATTTCTTCTCTTTGTCTGATTGCTGAGGCTAGGACTTTCTGTACTATGTTGAATAGCAATGGTGATAGTGGACAGCCCTGCCATGTTCCTAACCTTAGGGGAGAACCTCTCAGTTTTTCTCCATTATATCACCTGGGATTCACTTCTCTGCACCTCCTACATTGCAGAAAGTCATCACTTTTCTATTCATAGAGTTGCAGCTATTCTTTTCTTAGATCTCTGGTTGAGTTTGTAGGTGTTCAGAATGATTTGATAGCTATCTAGCTGAAATCTGGGGCCAGACAAAATTAAGGTCTCTTACTCCTCCACCATCTTGGACCAGATACTCCTTTGTCCAATTTTAAATTCTAATTATTTGTTTCTTTGCTATTGAGTTGTATGAACTGAGTGCTGTTTGCCGTAAGCCCTGCCCCCTTTCTCAGTCTATCTGATCTCTAGTGGTTGAGCCCAACAGATTCCCCTTCATGAGCCAAGGGCCACCTTGGAAGTGTTGTGCAAACTTGGGGAGCTGAATGTCCACCTTGGGCTCTCTTTTCCCACTGGAGAAACCATAGGCCCAGGGGAGCTCTTTCAGTATACTACTGTGTTGGCCTGTGGGAAGGGTGATGTGGTCAAACTGAAACTTCTTTTCCTACCTTTCCAATGTGGTCTTATGTGGTCTTTCTCTGTCTCTGTGGTCCAGGAAGGTGCTTTAGCATCACCCCTGGGGTTTGGGATTTTCACAATGGAGTCTTTTCTATGGATAGCTTCCAGTCAGTCTTCTTATAAGAGAGACTGAAATCATGAACAATCTGTGTCATCATCTTGATGATGTCACCTCAACAGTGACTCTTTCTAAAGCACTGGGTAGCTCAGTCCCAAGGATGTTTGCATAGAAGAGAGGCAAGCACAATGTAACAGTGCACCATTTTGCAGATTCTTTTGGCACCAAATTGTCTCAGTTATGATTGGATGAATGGACCCATGAGTCGGCATTTCATGTTTGGGTGATGCAAATAAAAAAAAAGGCATCAATTCTCAAAACTTGTTTCTCTTTGAGAGTTAGCTAGTTGGATAGCAAGGAATTTTGTGATAATACTGTCAGCTGGCAGTACTATGGCAAATTGAGAAACCTCAGGGTGACCTTTGATGGTTGGCTGGGGAAAAGCAGGTCCATCTAGGACTTAGCCTGTATCACTGTTACTTGAGTCACTTTCACCTGCATCATTCACCGTGGAAAATATATATGCCACAGGGATTTGACCTCAGGCTGCTCAAAATGCATACTTTTTCTGGTTTCCATGGAGATGGTTTCAGTGAGGCCAGCTCGGGTCATGTACAAGGTTGTGTCTGGGGAGTATATTAGAATTGTGTCTGTGACCAATTTCACTCCTTTTCCAGGACAAAGCATACATTACTCTTATTTGGTGCTAGAATAGTTGGGAGGCATGGAAGAGGCCAAAGAGCATGTCTTGGTTTTTGAAATGGCCAAGCCTTCTCTGAATTGTAGGAGAACACTTGTCAGAATACAGACATAAAGCAGGAATATTGAGAGCTGGAAAGGAGGGTAAATTTTGTCATAAACTGGAAAAGCTAAGCAGGAGAGGAGCCACAGATGTTGAAGAGCAGTGTGAGTAATAAATTATCTGGAGGTTTAGTGATCAAGGGGTTACCCTGTCTGGATTGCCTCAGAGACACCTGCCATCCACTGGAGAAAGGGACATTCAAGGCACTGTATGAGTTCCATCTTCTAGATTAGAACAGGAGCTTTTAAGGGGCATAAAATATACCTGGAGTTGGCAATTAAGCAATTGGGAATGGGAGGAGAGGAAGGAGTGCCATGTACTGGGGCAAAGACCCAACTCAGAATAGGGTTTTGAATGATAGAAAATGGGGATAGTGAAAACTCTGTGTTCTATAACACACTGATACTCCCCCAGGTCTATTATGGTTCATATATTCTATTTTCCAGTATGATCTTCAGTAAAACCTTAAACAGGGAAGATCCTGTTTCTGTAGTATTCCCTTGCCATGCTTAAAGGGAGAAATAGAAAACATGATGGGGGGAGAGGGGGAGAGAGAGAGAGAGAGAGAGAGAGAGAGAGAGAGAGAGAGAGAGAGGACTAAAACCCCCAAGGTCTTAAGCCAAAGAAGGGAATGTAGCCAGAAGCAGTTGATCAATAAAAAGACCTCATCAAACTACCCTGACAGCTGGTTAATAGAGAACCATAAGACCAAGATAAAGACACAGAAGAGTCAATCAGAAACGAATTTTTATGAACACAAACCAAAAATCTATTCCTTTCATGAATGGCCTATGGTGCTTTGGTGTGCTGAAAAGTAACTTCTTGTAGTTCTGTGTGAAAGTAGACACTAATGTGAAGCCGAATAGCTTCATATTTGCTAACTCATTGAATTCCGACAACAGTTCCAGGAAACGGGTACTGTATTTATATTATCACCTTAGATATGAAGAAAATTCATCAGATGGGTTAAGAGTCCCAGATAGGTGAAGTGATTTACCATATATGATATAATTAATAAGTGAAAGAGCTGAGTTTCTCTGGACATTTTTCTCTGGATTCCTGGTTAAATGCTCTGTCCTTTTGACCACAGCCTCCTCATACTGTTCCCCATAGAAATTCCAAATGTAAAAGGCACATTTTATTATTATTATTTGCCCCAGGGGTACAGGTCTGTGAATCATCAGGTTTATACCTTTCACATCACACTCTATAGCACAAACCGTCCCCAATGTCCATAACCCATCCACCCTATCCCTGCCCTCCCACCCCCCAGTAGCCCTCAGTTTGTTTCATGAGATTAAGAGTCTCTTATGGTTTGTCTCCTTCCTGATCCCATCTTGTTTCATTTTTTCCCCTCCCTCCCCCCTACGACTCCCCACCCTGCCCCTCAAGTTCCTCATATCAGAGAGATCATATGATAATTGAAAAGACACATTTTTTATTTTTTTAATGATTTTTTATTATGTTAGTCACCATACAGTACGTCATTAGTAAAAGACACATTTAATGAAATAACGTTACAACTGGCATAAGTGGGCAGGTTGGCTACTTAAGACAGGCTACTATAAGAAACAATTGCCTTACTTTTTTTTTTTCATGTTTAAGACCTTGCCTTACCCCTCAGACTCAATGATGGGTACTGCTTTTCTGGCTCTGACTTCCAGCTTTCCTCACTGATCATAGTTTAAACTCTTCTTCATTGCTTTGCTTTAGGTTGATCTGGGTAAACACCTCATTGAATTCAGACAAGTCTCAGAGCTCTACAATCTAAACACGCTGGCTCCTTTGGCCATGAGCTCTGTTGGATTCACTCCAAATCCATATGTAGCACTTGTGGAGGTAGGGCCTTGGTAGACATGTATCTTATGTAACAGGTAAGCCAGAGTTATTCCTGACTATGCTATTGAGATGTTTTGTTTTGTTTGCTGTTGAGGTTTTTTAGAGTAGTGAGGTAGACAACCTCTCCATAGTTCCTAATTAATCAGGGATATCTAGGTCTAATGTGGAAGCAGTTGGAACTAGCTCATAAACAAGAAATTAAGATATGCTAGAGAGATGGACATGAGTGAAAATTGGGGGAAAGAATGTTTTAGGAAGAATGGAGCAGGTTGTTATATATTTTTTAAAGTTTTTATTTGAATTTAAGTTAATTAACATACAGTGTAATATTAGTTTAGGTGTACAATACAGTGATTCAACACTTCCATACATCACCCAGTTCTCCTCACAACAAGTGCTCTCCTTAATGTCCATCACCTATTTAGCTCCTCTCCCACCCACCTCCCCTCTGGTAACCATCAATTTGTTCTCTGTAGTTAAGAGTATGTTTCTTGGTTTGTCTCTCTCTTTCCCTTTGATCATTTGTTTTGTTTCTTAAATTCCACATATGAGTGAAATCATATGGTATTTGTATTTCTCTGACTGACTTATTTCACTTACATAATACTCTCTAGCTCTACCCATTTCATTGTAAATTGCAAGATTTCATTCTTTTTTATGGCTGAGTAATATCCATTGTATATATACCACTTCATCTTTATCCATTCATCTGTCAATGGACTCTTGGGCTATTTCCATAATTTGGCTATTGTAGGTAATGCTGCTATAAATATTGGGATGCATGTATCCCTTCGAATTAGTATTTTTGTATTCTTTGGGTAAATACCTAGTAGTGTGATTGCTGGATCATAGAGTAGTTCTATTTTTAAGTTTTTGAGGAACAGTGGCTGCACCAGTTTACATTCCCACCAACAATACAAGAGGGTTCTCCTTTCTTCACATCCTCACCAACACCAGTTGTTCCTTGTTTTTGAATTTAGCTATCCTGACAGGTATGAGGTAATATCTCATTATAGTTTTGGTTTGCATTTCCCTGAGGGTAAGTGATGTTGAACATCTTTTCATGTCTGTTTGCCACCTGTCTGTCTTCTTTGGGAAATGTCTATTGATGTCTTCTGCACATTTTTTAATTGGGTTATTTGTTTTTTGGGTATTAAGTTTTTTAAGTTCTTTATGTATTTTGGATACTATCCTTTTATCAGATATGTCTTTTGCAAGTATCTTTTCTCATTCTGTGGGTTGCCTTTCAGTTTTGTTGATTGTTTCCTTTGCTCTGCAGAAGCTTTCAACTTTGATGTAGTCCTAATAGTTTATTTTTGTTTTTGTTTCCCTTGACTCAGGAGACACATCTAGAAAAAGATTACTATGGCCAGTGTCAAAGAGGTTACTGCCTACATTCTTTTCTAGGATTTTTATGGTTTTAGGTCTCACATTTAGGTCTTTAATCCATTTTGAATTTATTTTTGTGTATTGTATAAGAAAGTGGTCTAGTATCATTGTTTTGCATGTTGATTTCCAGTTTCCCCAGCACCGTTTGTTGAAAAGACTGTCTTTTTCCCACTGGTTATTCTTTCCATGTAAGATTTACATTAATACATGAATACTGTAATGGATGCTATGTGTGCTGTCCATATACCCCATTTCCCCTCTCAGGACCCAGGTGCTTATTACCCTATTTTGCATGTTGACAGCTCAAATCTGAATTCCTCCCCACAAAATTGCTTTCAAACAAATAGAGAAACTGGTTCTAATATTATGACTTCCTCTCCAGGGGTAGCCTGTATCCACTGACTGGTTGAGGTAGGAGTCTATAGGCCCAACTCCCTTGCCTTAATGTATGCCAACTTTCCAAGTCCATCCCAGCTCTAGAGCGCCCAATAAAATTGTCTGAGTCCTCATTGTGACTGTATCATGATTCAGCTTTTCTCTCTCTTCAACCTGTTTCCCTCACTCCTTTGCAAGTGTTGTTAAGCACACTCTCCAATAAAGGTCCTATCTGCAAATCATGTTTTCAGAATCTGAACTCTGGGGAACCCATCTTGTGGGAGTTAGTTCCAGATGTGGTTCTGGGAAGCAGCACTAAAGTAGGATTTTCAGTTAGATACTTGCTGGCTATCTGACAAATAAGAACCCATCACTGATGGTAGGTGGAACACTGATAACCCCTGTCATGCATTTGTTAAAACTTTCAAGGGTGGTGAACTAGGATGGGATATTAATGCAAGACACCTACTAGTAGGTTCAATGCCTTCAGGACTTGAGAGATATGGGGGTAATAGTAAATGCGAAGACTAACATTGGATGGCTATTATTGGAGTTATTGATGTTTGGAGAAAGATACTCAAAAGCTGAAAATGATTAAGTACTAATTAAAGGCTGGGGCTCCTGGGTGGTGCAGTCAGTTAAGCTTCTGACTCTTGATTTTGGCTTAGGTTGGGGTCTTGGGGTTGTGAGATGGAGCCCAATGTGGGACTCTGCTCAGGGTGGAGTCTACTTGAGATTCTCTCTCTCTCTGCCCCCCGAAATAATAATAATAAAAATCTCTAAAGGCTAAGTGTGCAAGCCAGAGATCCTCCTTAGCAGCCTCATCTCATTATATCCTCATCCCTTAGATCCTCATCTCATTCAGCCTGACAGACAAAAACTGAATATCAGCCCCAGTACTGAATTAAAAAGTAACAGAGCAGAGAATGTTGAATTCTCAGTCCTGGCAAATTTGCTCTGCCATGCTCAAGGTCCTGACTCAGAAAAAAATCTTAGAGGAGGATATTGGTATCAATATGCACAAAAACTTTGCATCTAAAGACTCCCCTGCACATTCTTAGTCTGCAAAAGTGACCCTATCCTCCATGTTAAGGGTCGATGTTTGTGGACAATCTCAGAAACGCAAATTGTGCCCTCTTGACCTGCTCCTAGAATCTACACTCACCTCCTCTTTTTTTTTTAATTTATTTTTTTTTATTCTTTGCCCCAGGGGTACAGGTCTGTGAATCATCTGGCTTACATCTTTCACAGCATTTACCAAACCACAAACCCTCCCCAATGTCCACAACCCATCCACCCTATTCCTACCCTCCCACCCCCCAGTGACCCTCAGTTTGTTTTGCGAGATTAGGAGTCTCTTATGGTTTATCTCCTTCCCCATCCCATCTTGTTTCATTATTTTTCCCTCCCTACCACCCATGACCCCCCACCCTGACTCTCAAGTTCCTCATATCAGAGAAATCATATGATAATTATCTTTCTCTGATTGACTTATTTCGCTCAGCATAATACCCTCCAGTTCCATCCACGTCATTGCAAACAGCAAGATTTCGTTTCTTTTGATAG
>LNAC01000230.1:19570-44535 GCA_002007465.1 Ailurus styani | reverse complement strand
ATGGGGATTGCATTAAATGTGTAGATTGCTCTAGGTAGCATAGACATTTTCACAATATTTATTCTACCCATCCATGAGCATGGAATGTTTTTCCACTTCTTTGTGTCTTCCTCAATTTCTTTCATGAGTACTTTATAGTTTTCTGAATACAGATTCTTTGCCTCTTTGGTTAGGTTTATTCCTAGGTATCTTATGGTTTTGGGTGCAATTGTAAATGGGATTGACTCTTTAATTTCTCTTTCTTCTGTTTTGTTGTTGGTATATAGAAATGCAACTGATTTCTGTGCATTGATTTTATATCCTGACACTTGACTGAATTCCTGTATGAGTGCTAGCAGTTTTGGAGTGGAGTCCTTTGGGTTTTCCACATAAAGTATCATATCATCTGCAAAGAGTGAGAGTTTGACCTCTTCCTTGCCGATTTGGATGCCTTTTATTTCTTTTTGTTGTCTGATTGCTGAGGCTAGGACTTCTAGTACTATGTTGAATAGCAGTGGTGATAGTGGACAGCCTTGCCGTGTTCCTGACTTTAGGGGAAAAGCTCTCAGTTTTTCTCCATTGAGAATGATATTCGCTGTGGGTTTTTCGTAGATGGCTTTGATGATATTGAGGTATGTACCCTCTATGCCTACACTATGAAGAGTTTTGATTAAGAAAGGGTGCTGTACTTTGTCAAATGCTTTTTCAGCATCTATTGAGAGGATCATATGGTTCTTGTTCTTTCTTTTATTAATTGCTGCTGTTCTTCTCTTCGATCTCAGATAGAATTTGTAGGTGTTCAGAATAGTTTGATAGCTCTCTGGGTGAATTCCTGGGACCTGATGATAATTGGTCTCCTACTCCTCCGCCATCTTGCTGCTCCTCGACTCACCTCCTCTTTTTACCACCAGACCAATAACTAGCATTTAAGTCACAACATAACCCACCCAGGGAATTGCTAGTCTTTCTAGGATAGAGAAGGAATTATACCACAAAGCAGTTAGAGTACCTAGTCAATATTTATGTATAGTAGCTAAGAGAGTATGTATTGGGTTGGTTTCTGACATTGCTGGATAAGGTGTAGGATGGAACATAAATTTGGAGAAGAGATGTTTTTAAAATATGGGAGTACTCCAATGATACAGTATTTAATATCTTGGTAAAGATACCAAAGACCAGTCCTAAAGTGCTGATACATTAGCTGTTAGGAACTTGAATAAAGCAGTGTAAAGGAAGAAAACCTGAACTGCTGTGGCAGATGGTGAAAAAAGGAATCAAGGCTCAAAGAATTGAGCATGCTATAGTACATTCTACATATACTCTAGAGTATACATATTATGTAGGGTGGAAAACTTATCACATAATTGTGTTCTTTAGGAGAGCCCTGAGAACATTCCATTAACCAAAGCAAAAAAGATTTGCACTGACAGCCACTTTGAAAAACAATACGGATGTTCTTTAAAAAATTAAAAAAAAATCACCATATGATCCAGTAATTCCACTACTGGGTATTTATCCAAAGAAAACAAAAGCATTAATTTGAAAAGATATATGCACCCCTATGTTTGCTGCAGTATTATTTACAATAGTCAAACTATGAAAGCAACCCAAGTGTCCATCCATAGGTAAATGGATGAAGAAGAGGTGATACACACACACACACACACACACACACACACACACACACACACACACACACACGAATATTGCTTAGCTATAGATTGAATAACATCTTGCCATTTTCAACAACATGGATGAATCTAGAGGGTATAGGCTAAGTGAAATAAGTCAGAGAACGATAAATACCATATGATTTCACTCATACATGGAATTTAAAAAAGAGAACAAATTTGCAAAGGGAAAAAGAGAGAGAGAAATCCAGAAATGGACTCTTAACTATAGAGAGCACACTGATGGTTACCAGGGGGGAGGTTGGGGGGGTATGAGTGAAATAGGTGATGGGCATTAAGGAGTGAACTTGTGATGAGCACTGGGCGATGTATGGAATTACTGAATCACTATATTGTACACCTGAAACTAATGTAACACTGTATGTTTATTATACCATAATTTAAAAATTAATTAAAAAATAAAGGAAAGAATGTGGGGGTGCCTGGGTGGCCCAGTCAGTTAAGCGTCTTTCTTTGGCTCTTGTCATGGTCCCAGGGTCTTGGGATCAAGCCCCACGTTGGGCTCCCTGCTCAGTGGGGAGCCTGCTTCTCCCTCTGCTTCTCCCCCTGCTAGTGCTCTATGTCTCTCTCATGTTCTCTGTCTCTCTCAAATCAATCAATCAATCAATCAATCAATCAATCTTTTTTTAAAAGGCATGTGCATTTTGCAGTCATTGTATGTAGTGTCTTATAAATATCAAGGCTATTTCATTGACAAGGTTGATGAAGATTTCTATATCTTAATGAATTCATGTCTTTTTGTTCTATTAATACTGAGATGAGTGTTCACATCTCAAATATATTTGGGCATTTGCTTTATCTCCTTTCAGTTTTGCCAGTTTTCACTAAATATATTTTGAAGCTCTATTTTCTGGGTGTATACACATGCAGGATTTCTAGAGTTTCTGGATTAATTTACTCTTTTATCATTATGAAATTCCCTCTTTATCTCTGGTAATAATTCTTGTCTTGAACTCTATTTTGTCTGATAGTAATACATGTTCTTCAATTTTTTTGAAAAGATAGGGGTATGAATAGTTTTTCCATCCTTGAAGTTCTTTTTTTATTGAGGTATGACTGACATACAGTATATTAGCCTTAGGTGTGCAACATAATGATTTGATATTTGTATACACAGCAAAATGATAATCACAGTAAGTCTAGTTAAATATATTACCATATGTATATACAAAGTTCTTTTCATTGTGATAAGAACTTTTAAGATTTACTACCTTAGCAACTTTCAAATATGCAGTACATTATTAACTATAGTCACCATGCTGTAAAATACATCCTTTAATAACCTGTTTCTTTGTATCTACAGTGTGTTTCTTGTAGATTGCATATAGCTGTCTTTTGAAATCCCATCTTAAAATATCTACCTTCAATTGAAATGTTTAGAAAATCTACATCTAACATAATTTCTACATTGTTAGCTTCTTACCATCTTGCTGTTTCCTTTCTAATTTTTAAAGTATAAACCAATAAGATAAGTTTTATTTATTTTAATTTTTTAATTTTTTGGGAAAATTTGTATTGTCTATCTCAGGCCAAACGCTTTATTGTTTTTTTTAAAATTATTATTATTTGCCCTAGGGGTCCAGGTCTGTGAATCATTAGGCTTACACCTTTCACAGCACTCATCATAGCACAAACCCTCCCCACTGTTACTTTCTAATTGTTCTGCATGTTTTTTGTTCATTCTCCTTTCCTTAATTTTTCTTGATTCTTTTTTACTGCTCCATTTTATCTCCAATTGGTTTATTACTTATAATTATTTTATTTTTAGTGGTATCTCTGGGGTTTAAATATGCATCTTTAACTTATCATAACCTACTTTCAAATACTGTAATACTATACCACTTCATGTATAATATAAAAATTTTTTTTTTTTTAAAGATTTTATTTATTTATTTCACAGAGGGAGAGAGATCACAAGGAGGCAGAGAGGCAGGCAGAGAGAGAGGGGGAAGCAGGCTCCCCGCTGAGCAGAGAGCCCGATGCGGCCTCGATCCCAGGACCCTGAGATCACGACCTGAGCCGAAAGCAGAGGCTTTAACCCACTGAGCCACCCAGGCGCCCTAATATAAAAAATTTTAAAAGAGCATATTATCAACTCTTCCTTCACATCTTTTGTGTTATTTTGCATTTTATAGTTACACATGTTATAAATTCAACAATAAATTGTTTTTAGTTTTGATGTAAACAGCCAATGAAATAAAAAAACATAGAGCTTTATTTTTTATTTTTAAAATTTATTTATTTTTTTTTTTGCAGTGACCCAAGACTCACTGTTTGTGTACAACACCTAGGACACACCTTTTTTTAAATAGTTACTCATATAGAGATGACCCCTAATTTCTGATGGTATGACTTAGGATTTTTTTACTTCACCATAGTGTGAAAGTGATATGCATTAAGTAGAATCTGTACTTCAAATTTTGAATTTTTGGAAAAAAAACAAATTTTGAATTTTGTTCTTTTCTTGGGCTAGTGATATGTTGTACAATACTGTCTTGTAATGCTGGGCAGAGGCAGTTAGCTCCAAGCCAGCCACGTGATCACAAAGGTCAACAACAAATACACAGACAACAATTCTGCACCCATACAACCATTCTGTTTTTCACTTTCAGTATAGTATTTAATAAATTACATGAGCTATAAAGTAGGCTTTATGTTAGATGATTTTTACCCCACTGTAGGCTAATGTAAAGGTTTTGAGCACATTTCAGGTAGGCTAGACTTAGCTCTGATATTCTGTAGGTTAGGTGTATTAAATGCATTTTTGACTTAGAATATTTTCAACTTATGATGGGCTTATCAAGATATAACCCCATCAAGAGTTGGGGAAATTCTGTACAGTTTCTGGTGCTGTTCATTCCTTTGTATATATCTAAGATTTTAATCTGCTCTCATTTCCTTCAGACTAAAGACCTTCCTTTTATCATTCTTATAGCTCAGGTCTTATGGTATCAAACTGATTCAGCTTTAGTTCATCTGAAAAATTTCTTTCTTTTTGTTTTCACTTTAAATAATCAATTGTATTATCCACCACCAGGATCACCCATACCCCCACCCCTCTCCCCTCTAAAACCCTCAGTTTCTTTCTCAGTCTCTCATGGTTCATCTCCCCCTCCGGTTTCCCCCAATTCATTTTTGCTTTCTTTCTCCTAATGTCCTCCATGTTATTCCTTATATTCCACAAGTACTTGAAACCATATGATAATTGACTTTCTCTGCTTAGCTTATTTCACTCAGCATAATCTCCAGTCCCATCCATGTTGATGCAAAAGTTGGGTATTCATCCTTTCTGATGGCTGCATAATACCCCATTGTATATATGGACCACATCTTCTTTATCCATTCATCTGTTGAAGGGCATCTCAACTCTTTTCACAGTTTAGCTTATTGTGGACATTGCTGCTATCAACATTGGGGTACATATGGCCCTTCTTTTCACTGCATCTGTATCTTTGGGGTAAATACACAGTAGTGCAATTGCAGGGTCATAGGGTAGCTCTATTTTTAATTTTTTGAGGAATCTCCACACTGTTTTCCAAAGTGGCTGCACCAACTTGAAGCAGTTGTAAGAGGGTTCCCCTTCCTCCACAACCTCTCCAACATTTGTTGTTTCTTGCCTTGTTAATTTTTGTCATTCTAACTGATGTAAGGTGGTATATCAATGTAGTTTTGATTTGAATTTCCCTGACGGCTAATGATGATGAAGATTTTTTCATGTGTCTGCTAGCCATTTGTATGTCTGCATTGGAAAAGTGTCTGTTCATGTCTTCTGCCCATTTTTTGACTTGATTATATATCTTTTTGGTGTTGTGGAGCACTGGGTGTTATAAGTAAATAATGAATCTTGGAACAGTGCATCAAAAACTAATGATGTATTTGCATGGTGACTAACAACAATAAAAAATTATAGGAAACAAATAAAAAATCAATTGTATTGACATATAATTTACATATCATAAAATACATTCATTTAAAGAGTTCAAAGAATTTTGATGAATGTATATTCCTGTGTTACCAACACAGCAATCAATATATAGTAAATTTCCATAACCCCAAAATTGTCTTTGTGCTCACTGCAGTTAATAATACTTCCCAACCCCAGGAATGCATATCCATTGATCTACTTTCTGTCACCATAGATTGTCCTTATTTTTTCTAGAATTTTACATAAGTGAAGTCATTCAATATGTGAATTTTTCTTTTCACTAGCTTCTTCTACTCAGCACTTTTTTGGATCTACCCACATTTTTACATTTTGCAAATGTAATTAAAGTCCCAAATCAGTTCACTTTAAGACAGGGAGTTAATACTTTAAGACAGGAAGTTAATACTAGATGAGACTGTATTTTATTTAAATTCCACTTTGATTCCAATTGACTGTTGTTAATATATTAATAAATTGATTTTTGTATGTTCAACTTTATCTTCTGTACTTACTAAATTCACTTGTTAATTCCAAGAATTTTATTTTTGTAGATTCTATAGGATTTTCTATATCCACAATTATGGTGTTTGCAAATAAAGACATTTTACTTCTACCTTTCCAATCATAAAGACTTATACTTCTTTTTCTTGTCTTATTACACTGGTTAGACTGTCCTGTTGAATGCTGAAAGGAAACAGTGAGACTGAACATTTTTAGCTTTCCTGACTAGGTGGACAGCATAAAGTCTTTTATCATTAAATATGATGTTAGCAGTAAGTATTTTATAGGCATTCTTTATAAAGTTGAAGAAGCCTCCTTATATTCCTAGTTCACTGAGAGTTTTTATCAGGAATAGGTGTCGAATTTTATTAAATGACTTTTTTTTATCTTTAGAGATGATATTTTCTCTGCCAATGTTGTTGTCATAGTCAGTTTGAGCTGCTATGACAAAAATATTACAGACTCCATGGGGTCTCTTTTATAAGGTCACTGATTTCATTCCTGAGGGCTCCACTCTCATGACTTAATCACCTCTCAAAGGCCTCACCTCTTAATACCATCACAATGAGGGTTAGTTTTCAACAAATTAATTTTTGAAGTTAGCTCAGTATATCATTATAGTACAGACTTCATTATGGATTATTTTGAGTGAAAATGGATACTTCAGAAGTTCTCAGTTAACATTGGCTTTCTTACTAGAGTACAAGTGACCTTATTCCCCCCCCCACCTTCATTGAGATATAAGTGATATATAACATTGTGCATGTTGAGGGTGTAAAATGTGATGATTTCATATGTGTATGTGTTGCAAAATTGTTACCAGAGTAAGGTTAGTTAACACATCCTTCACCTCACCTTGTATAGTTACCTTTTCCCTTGTTTGGTAAAAACTTTTAATATTTACTGTCTTAGCAACTTTCAAGTGTACAGTATAGTATTGTTAACTATTCTCATTATGCTGAATATTACATCCCCAGAATTTACTCATCTTATAACTGGAAGTTTGTATCCTTCAACCAGATCACCCATTTTCTCCACCCCCATGCCCTGACAATTCCCCATCTACTCTCTGATTCTATGAGTTTGATTTTTTAGATTCCATATATAAGTAAGATCATAATCTAATCTGTCTTTCCACATCTGACTTATTAGACTTAGAATAATAAGAATTATTAGACTTAGAATAATGGCCTCAAGGTCCATCCATGTTGCCACAAACATCAGGATTTCATTTTTTTAATGGTTGAATATTTTACACACACACATACACACACATGCATATGTGTATGATCACATTTTCTTTATCTTTTCATTTGTCAGTGGACACTTAGGTTGTTTCCATGTCTTGGATATTATAAATAATGCTTCAGTGACCAGGGAGGTGCAGACACCTCCTTGAGATAGTGATTTCATTTCCTTTGGATATATATTCAGAAGTGGAATTGTTGAATCATATGGTAATTCTATTTTTAATTTCTTGAGGGACCTCCATAACGTTTTCCATAATGGCTATACCAGTTTACATTCCCATCAACAGTGTACAGAGATTCCATGCCCATTTTTAAATTGGGTTATTTATGGGTTTTGGTTGTTATTGAGTTATAAGAGTTACTTATATATTCTGGTATTAACCACTAATCAAATATATGGTTTGAAAATATTTTCTCCCATTCTGTAGGTTGCCTTTCCATTTTGTTGATTGTTTTCTTTGTCATGCAGATATTTTAAGTTGGTGTAGTCCCATTTTATTTATTTTTGCTCTTGTTGTCTGTGCTTTTGGTTTCAGATAGAAAATTGAGGGGGCGCTTGGGTGGCTCAGTAGCTTGAGCTTCAGTTCAGGTCATGATCTCAGGGTCCTCGGATCGAGTCCTGCATGGGGAGTCTACTTCTCCCTCTCCCTCTGCTCCTCCCCACTGCTTGTGCCCCCCCATCTCTCTCTCAAATAAATTAATTAATTAAAAAAAAGAAAATTGAGTAAATTTCTTGAGAGCGATAACAAGTGTTTATCATAAGTTCAAAAGAATGAGTTAACTTTTCTATAAAGTGTGAGTCTTTGGCTGAGATTCACCTTTTCTGCTTTGGATTTCCAATTGTTTCAATACTATTTATTTTTTAAAATGCTATCTTTGGGCGCCTGGGTGGCTCAGTGGGTTAAAGCCGCTGCCTTCGGCTCAGGTCATGATCCCAGGGTCCTGGGATCGAGGCCCACATCCGGCTCTCTGCTCAGCAGGGAGCCTGCTTCCTCCTCTCTCTCTCTCTCTGCCTGCCTCTCTGCCTACTTGTAATCTCTCTCTCTGTGTCAAATGAATAAATAAAAAATAAAAAAAATAAAATGCTATCTTTCCTCCAGTGAATTGCTTTCACACTTTTGCCAAAATAATTTGGACATATTAGTGTATATCTATTTCTGGGTTCTCTATTTTGCTTCATTGATCTATGTGTCTATCACTCTGCCAGTACCATACAGTCCTCATTACTGTAGTTATATAATAAATCTTGAAATGGGATAGATTGATTGCTCCCACTTTATACTTTTTCAAAACTGTTCTTAAGCTATTCTAGTTCCTTTGACTTTTCATATAAATTTTATAATAATTCCTACCAAAAATCCAGGCAAGATATTTTTGTAGGCATATTGTTTATAATATCTCTATATAGTAGATATAGTCTACAAAATATCTTGCTTGGGTTTTGGTAAGAGTTATGTTACATACGGATATCAATTGGGGAAAGACTGACACCTTTATTCTTTTGAGTCAATTCATAAACATGCTATATTTCCCCATGTATTTAGATTTTTTATTTCCTTGTGTAGTTTTTATCATATAATTTATTTACATGTTTTTAGGTTTACATCTAAGTCTTTCACTTTTTTCATACTGGTAGATGATATTATCTTTTTAAATTTAAATTTTGATATCCAGTTGTTCACTAGCTATTTGATGGAAATTTGATCATGAAAGAAACAGTGTTTTCTCCTTACTGGAATAGCCACTCTGGCTAGGGTTTGCCTTCTCTGTATGGCATGCTTCTGCCAAAACTGCCATTCATGGACTCACAGAATTCCTTGTGTACCATAATGGTGTTCCACACATCATTGCTTCTGATCAAGGAATTCACTTTGCCTCAAAAGAAATGTGCCAGTGGCCCTTGCTCATGGATTTCACTAGCCTTATATTCCTCACCATCTTGAAGCAGCTGGCTTGATAGAATGATAAAATGGCCCTTTGAAGCCTCAATTGCAGTGCCAACTAGGTGGCAATACCTTGCAGGACTGGGGCAATATCCAGCAAACTGAATATGCTCTGAATTAATGTCCAATATTTAGTAGTATTTCACTGATAGTTATGATTCACGGGTCCAGGAATCAAAAGGTGGAAACAGTAGTTGCACCACTCATTTTACCCTTAGTGACCCACTAACAAAACTTTTGCTTCCTGTTCCTGTGTGCCAAGCCAGGTGGCAAAGCTATGGCATTTACCAACCTAAGCTTTGGTCTGTGTTCTCCCAAGCCTACTAGACTGTAATGGAGTCATCCAAATTCCAAGGCTTGCAGGGCAGAAGTCAGTCCCCTGGGGGGGGGCCTCCCAGGAAAGTTGGGGTGCTGGATGTGCAAGCCATATTTTTCCCCTTCCCCCCAAAACGCCAGGAAACTGAGGGTCTCTTTTTGATCATATGGCATTGCACCAGGAGCAGGGACTTGGACAAAGTATTTCACCACCAGCTTCAAATCTCCCCACCAACTTCAAGGAGTCTGGTTTCACAGTCACTCAGAGTACAGGAACCTTTCACTTTATTATTGGATTTCTTAGAAATCAAATTTATCCATGAATTGTTGCTAAATTGGTATGTTTGTCAGGGGAAGGATGGTCCAGAGCTTCCTACTCTGCCATCTTGCTGGTGTCACTCTCAAGGTTTTTTTAAAGCTTTATTAGAATGGATCAAATATGAGCCTTACTCTAGCTTTATTTTAGCTTTACTACTAGGATAGTATAGGCTGGAAAATGCTCCCTCTTCCAAAGAGATATTCACTTCTAAATCCCCAGAATCCATCAACATTACTTTTTATGATAAAAGGGTGAATATGACTGTATATGTAAAATATGTGATTGAGTTTGGGATCTTGAAAGGCGGAGCTTATCTTGACTTATCTGGAAAGATTCCAAATGAAATCACATGTAGTCTTATAAGAGAGAGACAGAGAGAGTTTAAACACACACACACACACACACACACACACACACACACACACATATACATATACACAGGAGAAGGTGATGTGGAGATGCAGGCTGAGATTAGACTAATGCAGCCACAAGCTAAGGAAAGCCAAGTTACCCATTAGTCATAGAAGCCAGAAAAGGCAAGGGACATATTCTATAGAACCTCTGGGGGAAGTGCAGGCCCGATGGCACATTGATTTTGTGCTACTGGCCTCCAGAACTGTGAAAGAATAGATTTCTATTATTTTAAGCCATCAAGTGTGTGGTAATTTGTTACAATAGCCATAGGAAACTAAATCTTCTGAAATCTGAGTGCTCCAGGTTTCGGTAAAATTTATCTATTTTAGCTGGATGGAAGTGAAATGTGTCCCATCTCTGTGTGTGAGCACTAGAAATTATTCAACTGAAATCTCTGTATTAACTGTTATTTGCCTAGCCTTTGGCATTTCACCCTATGTACGCACATCTTAGTATTCAATAGCTTAGTCTCAGGGAACCCTTAGCAGATTTCTGGTATGATTTCTTCGCTCTCATACTCCTCTTTGAAAATTCCAGCTGCCTTAGCTTCTATAAAACACAGTCTCTGTCTTCTCAACTTACTCATACTGTTTCACTCTGCTTGGCTTCCCTCTACATATGCCACACTTCAGAAAGTGCCTGCAGACAAAAAATAATGATGTGATTATAGGGCCCATCTCAGGGTCAGTTGGGGAATATTATAGCTTGAAAACTAGCATATAATGGAATTATAGCAGAGATATTCAAAGTCATCTTTAAGAGTGAATATAGGCAGAAAACTTACTGAAAGCATTAATAAGGGAAAAAATGTGTCAACCCAGAGTTGGTTTGATCCTGTTGAAGACACCCAAAAGGAGATGAATTAAAAAGGAAAATGTTGGCAGGGAAAATTCTAAAATTGTTCAGGAAAGAATGTGTCCAAGAGTTCTATATCTTAACTTCTGGTAGTTTTAACTAACATGAAAAACCAAGAGCTTCAGGGACCAAAGATAGCTAATGCAAGAGGAGGTTATTTGAATTAGAATTCAGACACTTGCTGTGTCTCTTTTTCCCCCCCAGTGCTCTTTGATGAAGTTACAGACATGGTAGGTAGGTAGCACTGAAATATTTTGACGTTATCACACTACTTCATTACCTTTTTCTTTGGTAGAGGCAGGTCAGAAATTTGACTTGTGGAAAAACAGTGTCTTCTGGAAGATTTTTCTGAAAGTATGCTTTTTTCTTTCTTTTTACTTTTTTTTACAATGTGATATTTTGTTTTTATTTTTATAAGTAATCTATACCCCCCAAATGGGGTTCAAGCTCCAGATCTTATTTATTTATCTATTTATTATTATTATTATTATTATTAACATATAATGTATTATTTGTTTCAGGAGTACACATCTGTGAATCATCAGTCTTACACAATTGACAGCACTCCCCATAGCACGTACCCTCCCCAATGTCCATCACCCAGCCATCTCATCCCTCCCACCCTTCTCCCCTCCAGCAACCCTCAGTTTGTTTCCTGAGATTAAGAGTCTCTTATGGTTTGTCTCCCTCTCTGGTTTTGTCTTGTTTCATTTTTCCCTCCCTTCCCCTATGATCTCCTCTCTTGTTTCTCAAATTCTTCATATCAGTGAGATCATGTGATGATTGTCTTTCTATGGTTGACTTATTTCTTTTAGCATAATATCCTCTAGCTCCATCCACATCATTGCAAATGGCAAGATCTCATGTTTTTTGATGGTTGCATAATATTCCATTATATATATATACATACCACATTTTCTTTATCCATTCATCCATTGATGGACATCTGGGCTCTTTCCATGGTTTGGCTATTGTGGACATTGCTGCTATAAACATTGGGGTGCACATGCCCCTTTGAATCACTACATTAGTATCTTTAGGGTAAATACCCAGTAGTGCAATTGCTGGATCATAGGGGAGCTCTATTTTCAACTTTTTGAGAAACCTTTGTACTGTTTTCCAGAATGGCTGCACCAACTTGCATTCCCACCAATGGTGTAGGAGGGTTCCCCTGAAAATATGTTTCTGTGGACCATAATTTTCTCAATTGGTTTGGTAGTATCCCTGCCAAAAGTCTAGCCCTTTCTCTGTGATGTACTCCAGTTTTCCTTGCTAGTTTGTTCAGTCTGTGTGGGGGTGGGTAGTGAGCCTAGGTTCCCAGAGAACAGACATTCTAGAGAATGGTGGAAAGTAAAATGTATGCAAATGAAGAGTGCAGTTGGCATCAAAAGAGCATGGCAGTTGACTATCACCTCAAAAAGTCCCAAGTAATCATCCTTTAGCATGGATGGTAGGTACTTGCCTATACACAGTTATATAGAATTTCTCATATGAATATCCTCCCCCAATATGTATCAGTCCTTGGCTTCAAGCCTTTGTGAAGATCTTGCAGTTCTCATAGTACTGACCAGTTAGTGGGTATTAGTTGTTTTGTGGGTAGAAAACATGGTTGCTTTGTAAGATTATGTTGCAGCCAAACTCTTCTGAGTTGTCAGTAGATAGGACATGAAAAGTTATTCCTCAAAAATTTGTTGTGCTCCATTTAGTCATTAACTATGGATGCCATTATGAAGGGCCTTAAATTGTACTCTTCAAATTTGGTCTTAGAGTTGGAAACTTCAAAGATCCTGGAAGCTAAATAGATCAATAATTTGAATTATTATCGATACAAAAGGATTGAGAACAAGAATAGGGATAAAGTGTGCCATCTTTAGTGAGGGAATTCCATAATCACCAGACTGAAGTTACGGCAGTGGAAAGATAGCAAGTTAAAGATAAATTCCAATGTTGTGGAATCCTAGAGACACATATAGGGACTATGGGCAGGATATTATAACCTTGACTTACCAAAGTTATTTCTTGTTTTAGCTACTGGTCCCCCAGATGCTATTATATTGGAGGATGTAATAATAGATATAACCCCCTCAGAAGCCTATATAAACTTTAATCAATATCTTGAGTGATTATTGCACATAAAAGTGTCTTTGCATAATCATGGTGTTTGAGGACAGGATTTCTTTCTTTCTTCTTTTTTTTTTGTTTCTTTCCCCCCCAGCTTTATTGAGGTACGATGGACAAATAAAAAAATATATAATTCGGTTGTACAATGAGATTTATTTTAAAGGTATACGATATGATGATTTAATATACATATACATTGTGAAATAATCACCACAATCAAGTTAATTAACACAACATTGCCTCACATTGTAGCTTTGTTTTAGAAGCTCTAATATGTGCAAGATATTCTGCTAAGCCCTCAATATTGTATGATGTTATCACTCCTTCATATTATATTACCCATTTACATCTTTTATGTTGTCTCATTTACTCTTCACACCAATCTATGAATTAGGGACCATTCTTACACTGATTTTGCAGGTAAGGGAACTGAGGCACAGAGTGCAATAAAATTGCCAAGTACTGTGTTGAAGACTATACCAGTGGCTATCAACCAGCAGTGGTTTTGTGCCCCCATTCCCCCCAGGGAACATTTGACAATGTCTGGAAGCAATTTTTGGTTGTCACATGATGTTGGGAGTGCTTCTTCTGGCATATAGTGCGTAAAGACCAGGGATGCAGCTAAATATCCTACAATGTACAGGACAGTGCCCCCAGACTTACCCCCGACAAAGAATTACCCAGCTTGAACTGTCACTAGTGCCTGGGCTGAAAAATCCTATTGTAAACAAGTGATCTACTTTACTATTTTTTTTGGCCTTTTTCTTAAGATTTTTAAAAAATTTTATTCAGTGATCCAAGATTCATAGTTTATGCACCACACCCAGTGCTTCATGCAATACGTGCCTTCCTTAATACCCACCACCAGACTCACCCATCCTCCTCCCCCTCCCATTCATAACCCTCAGTTTGTTTCTCAGAGTCCACAGTCTCTCATGGTTCATCTCCCCTTTCTATTTACCCCAATTCACTTTTCCTTCCCTTCCCCTAGAGTCCTCCATTTTATTCCTTATGTTCCACAAGTAAGTGAAACCATATGATAATTGATTTTCTCTGCTTGACTTATTTCACTCAGCATAATCTCCTCCAGACCCATCCATGTTGATAGAAAAGTTGGGTATTCATCCTTTCTGATGGCTGAGTAATATTCCATTGTATATATGGAGCACATCTTCTTTATCCATTTGTCTGTTGAAGGGCATCTGGGCTCTTTCCACAGCTTGGCAATTGTGGACATTGCTGCTATAAACATTGGGGTACATATGGCCCTACTTTTCACTACATCTGTATCTTTGGGGTAAATACCCAGTAGTGCAATTGCCAGGTCATAGGGCAGCTCTATTTTTAATTTTTTGAGGACTCTCCACACTGTTTTCCAAAGTGGCTGCACCAACTTGCATTGCCACCAACAGTGAAAGACGGTTCCCCTTTCTTCACACCCTCTCCAACACTTGTTTCCTGTCTTGTTTATTTTTGCCATTCTAACTGGTGTAAAGTGGTATCTCAATGTGGTTTTGATTTGAGTTTCTGTGATGGCTAGTGATGATGAACATTTTTTCATGTGTCTGTTGGCCATTTGTATGTCTTCTTTGGAGAAGTATCTGTTCATATCTTCTGCCCATTTTTTGACACGATTATCTGGTTTTTGGGTGTTGAGCTTGAGAAGTTCTTTATAGATCTTGGATATCAGTCCTTTGTCTGTAGTGTCATTTGTGAATATCCCATTCCATGGGTTGCCTCTGTTTTGTTGACTGTTTCCTTTGCTGTGCAGAAGCTTTTTATCTTAATGAATCCCAAAAGTTCATTTTTGCTTTTATTTCCTTTGCCTTTGGAGATGTGTCTTGAAATAAGTTGCTGTGGCCAATGTCAAAGAAGTTACTGCCTATGTTCTCCTCTAGGCAGATGACATGATACTTTATATGGAAAACCCAAAAGACTCCACCCCCAAACTACTAGAACTCATACAGCAATTCAGTAATGTGGCAGGATACAAAATCAATCCACAGAAATCAGTTGCTTTCTTATACACTAGCAATGAAAATATAGAAAGGGAAATTAGAGAATTGATTCCATTTACTATAGCACCAAAAACCATGAGATACCTGAATAAACCTAACCAAAGACGTAAAGGATCTGTATTCAAGGAACTACAGAACACTCATGAAAGAAATCGAAGAAGATACAAAAAGATGGAAAAGCTTTCCATGCTTGTGGATTGGAAGAATAAACATTGTTAAAATGTCTATACTGCCCAGAGCAATCTATACTTTCAATGCCATCCTGATTAAAATTCCACCGGCATTTTTCAAAGTGCTGGAACAAACAATCCTAAAATTTGTATGGAACCAGAAAAGACCCTGAATCGCTAAGAAAATGTTGAAAAAGAAAAACAAAGCTAGGGGCATCACGTTGCCTGACTTAATTCAAGTTTTACTACAAAGCTGTGATCACCAAGACAGCATGGTACTGGCACAAAAACAGACACATAGACCAATGGAACAGAGTGGAGATCCCAGATATGGACCCTCAACTCTATGGTCAAATGATCTTCAACAAAGCAGGAAAAAATATCCAGTGGAAAAAAAGACAGTCTCTTCAATAAATGGTGCTGGGAAAATTGGACAGCTATGTATAGAAGAATGAAACTTGACCATTCTCTCACACCATACATAAAGATAAACTCGACACGGATGAAAGACCTCAATATGAGGCAGGAATCTATCAATATCCTGATCTACTTTACTTTAAAAAAATTCTTTTTTTTTAAAGATTTTATTTATTTATTTCACAGAGGGAGAGAGGTCACAAGGAGGCAGAGAGGCAGGCAGAGAGGGGGGGGAAGCAGGCTCCCCGCTGAGCAGGGAGCCCGATGCGGGCCTCGATCCCAGGACCCTGAGATCATGACCTGAGCCGAAAGCAGAGGCTTTAACCCACTGAGCCACCCAGGCGCCCTAAAAAATTTCTTTTTGCCAGTCAAAAAAGGTTTTTTATTTTTTTCTTCCAAGATTTTATTTAAATTCAAGTTAATTAACATAGTGTAGTATTGGTTTCAGGAGTAGAATTTAGTGATTCATCACTTACATATAACACCTAGTGCTCATCAAAAGTGACCTCCTTAATCCCCATCACCCATTTAGCCCATTCCCCACTCAACACCCCCTCCAGCAACCCTCAGCTTGTTTTCTATCATTAAGAGGCAAGCCATAACTGACTCTTAACTATAGACTTTCTAAATAGAGGGAGGCCTATTAGTCTGTTCTTTCCATTTTTGTTTTTGGCTACACCCAACTTTTAGTCCAGCACCAGCGTGGATTTTCTCTGCTTGATCATTTTGTTTAATTATAGCTGGAGATGGAGGCCCCCTCAAGTTATCACTTTGCATAATTTACCAGGAAATGCTTGTTAGGGCAGATGATCTGGCCTCAAAACCTGACTATCTAGGCCATTTGGTAAAAATCAAATGATTCTAGGAATGTAATCTTCCTAGCATTGTACCAGTGCCTGATACTTAGTAAGCACTCTAATAATTGTACAGCTACCACAAGCTGAGCTTCTGGGTCTGCCTATTACAGGGGCCTGATGTACTTCTGCCACAAGTTGTTATCTATATATAATTGGAAGGACTTGGTCTCAGGTTTAGGGAAACAATTCAAGTGCTTGATGTAATCATGAGCCCTACCCAGATTAATCATATTCCCACATAGTTTTGCCTTAAATTCTGAAAATTCCTTCTGATAAAGTGGCATATTTGTCTGGAATCCCAGGTAAGGAAGTGACAGGTGGTGTATGGCCATAGTGAGCATAGCTAGAACTTAAGATGGAAGTCCAGTATAAGATGAAGAACATAGATTTCCTTACGATATAGTGAGGTACTTGGATCTTACTCTGTAAAGGCAATAGACCAGGAAGTGGATATGAGCAGTAACACACTGATAATACTATTTTTTTGTTATCTCATGAGCATTTCAATTCAATTATCTCTGTACCTCCCAACATGGGACATCTAAGAGAGTGTCCATTTAAACTAGGATGACCTTGGTATCTGGTTACCAGTATAAGGGCCAGAGCATGCTACCCAGAATTCTGTTATAAAATGCCCTCCCCACTGTCTTTTGAAGGTAAGGGTGAGAAATGAATCTTCCACTCTCACCTGAGACCCGAGTTAGTATACCAACAATTTTCCAGTGGTGGAGGTAGTACTTGTGAACAAAGTGATTAGCCTTGCTTTAGTGTGCATTCAGAGGCTAGTGTGTCCAAGAGGCCTCTGGCATGGGTTCCTTTATTTCTCTAGTTTTGCAGACACATCTGTGTTCATGCCCCGAGGCTTGTTATTTCTGAAAAAAATAATAGAACTCTGACCAATCCATCTTGTAGTTTCCCCTGAGACTTGCTGAGAATCCAGATCTGCGGGGCTTACTTTTTCCACTTAATGAATGGCATTATAGGTTATCTTCTACCTGGTGGGGCTACAGAAGAAATATATTGCAAGCTCAACTCTCCCCATTCCCTGCCAGAATCTGAAGTACCTACAGTCTCTCCTCATCTGGGGTTCCATGTGGTTTGTGAATTTCTCCCAAAGCGAGAGTGACAGAGCAACGGTGTTGGTTGAGAGCAAAAGTCCCTAGTTCTGTTCTCTCTTTGCCCCTAAATGTACCATGCTGAACACTGGAGG
The DNA here is from genome assembly GCA_002007465.1 of Ailurus styani. Lineage (NCBI taxonomy): Eukaryota > Metazoa > Chordata > Mammalia > Carnivora > Ailuridae > Ailurus > Ailurus styani. Next base: position 26,550 of record LNAC01000230.1, on the reverse strand, counting down.
GCACCCTTGTGCCATTAGAAGTTCAGAGTTCCAGGTATCAGTAGAACCTGCAGCAACTGTGTGGAATGAAGAAAATTCTCCCCGGTTTCCTGAAAGATTTATCAGATGGTGCCATTGAGGCTTGGGCTGGGTTTGGTGAAATGAGGAAGAAGATTACTGTTTGGGAATTCAGGTAATGGTGGCCTAACTTTTTAGGCATAGCTCCTTGGGCCATGGGTGTGAGAGGAGACATTAAAGGAGCCAATTAACAGGGACATATATACTTTCAACTACCAGCTGCGTGCACATTTCAAAATATATATTTCCAGATATTTCTTCTGAGCTTCAGGTATATATGCAACCAGCACCTGGATGTATAGTCACCTGAATGTCCATTAGACATCTTCAACTCAAAATTTCCAAAATGAAATTAGTGTTTTCCTTACTCTCTTCACCACCCACTCTCCTCACACTTACAACCTATGCCAAAACCTTACCTACCATACTCCTTCTTTGCCTCACAGACTTGTTCATTTTCCAGTGTTCCCCATCTTAGTAAATAGTACCACCTTGTTCAAGTCATCAAACTGGTAGTATCATCTTTGACATATTCTTTCTAATCCAATTACCCCATTCATTTCATTCTATTTCGTAAATATCTCTTGAATTCACAGTTTTCCAAATTCCTCATCACTGGCTACCACTAGATTACTGCAATGGTCTTAAAGACATTCTCCTCACATGTAATGTTGACTTCTCCCATTTATTCTCCACCCAGCAACAAGAGCTTATCTCAAATGGAAATCTAACCACGTTACTTCTCTGCTTGAAATCATTTAATGGGCACTTTTAGCCTTCGGGATAATGTTTAAATGCCTTAGCATGAGATTCATTCATATTTCTTTGGGAGCATCTATCCTGTGCTGTGTACTATGTTAGAGACATTAAGGATGAATTCATGAACAAAACATACAATCTCTGCTTTCAAAAGCTTCATTATTATGGTCATAACATGTGTGGAGCTAACAATATAGTGCCACTGAAGGCCACATGTGATCTGGTTCCTGTTCCTTGCTCCAGCCTCTTGCCATTCTCTCTTCTGTTCTATCTTGCCATCTCCTCACTACTCCTTCAAACTCTGTAGTCTAGCCAAGCAGAGCTACTTGCAGTTTGTACATGCTTTTCCTTTTTCATGCCTTCCATCATTTGGATAGGCTATTTTCTTTTTTTTTAAATTTAATTTTATTTTTTCAGTGTTCCAAAATTCATTGTTTACGCACCACACCCAGTGCTCCATGCAATACATGCATGCCCTCCTTAATACCCACCACCGGGCTCACCCATCCCCCCACCCATCCCCCCTCCAAAACCCTCAGTTTCTCAGAGTCCATAGTCTCTCATGGTTTGTCTCCCCCTCCCCCGATTTCCTTCAATTCACTATTTCACCTGCCACAACTTCTCCAACAGATAAAATCTTATTCATCCTTCAAATCTCATTTCAGATGTCGTATCTTACAGGAAGCCCTGTTTGGTTACCCTTATCCTGCCTGTTGGATGTCACTGTAATCCTCTAGAATCTTGTGTTTACCTCTGTCATAGCATTTTCCATACTGCATTGTAATTGTTTACTTCTCCCCCCACCCTTTTTGTGAGAACCTATTTCACACAGACTTTACCCCAGAGTATAAGTAGAGAGCACTTCAAGTTTCTCATGTTTGCCATCTCTCACTTTGTCTTTGTTGCCAGCGAGTACTTGGACTTATTGAACTCAAGGTCTTTAACCCAGTTGTAACTTGTGGCCTTTTGTTCAGTGTCTTTCATTTTAAGTTGCTTCCCCCAGCACTGTTTTTTAGAAGTGCAAGGGATAGACCATCTGCCTGCTTTTCAACATTCCAGGCTGGGAATACTTTTCCCAGCAACTAGAAATTGAACAATGATGATGTAGGACTGAAAATGGTACTCCTTCACCTCTGACTTTCTAAACAAAGCTTGTTTAAAAACAGTTATTCTTCAGTTCGTCCAGTTATTCTTCAACTTGGAATTTGAGGTAGACATACATTGACTTCCTGTACTCAAAAGACTAAAGATGAAAGCAGACTTTTCCATTTAAATTACAGTGTCATACCCTTTTGCTTATGCAGGGTTCCAGTCATATTTTAGTATTTCTTGAATGATATTCTGTATGACCTCCTAGAATTGGGACAAAAGTTATGTTTGAATGATGTGCTCATTCAAACTTCCATGTATAGCTTCACACCACATTCTACTCTAGATGGTTTCATCTAGTTCACCATTAGAGGAACCAGTTTTATGTCTCCCACCAGAAGTACATCTTTCAGTGTCCCAATAGTTGAATTTCTGGGGTCTAGCTACTGAAGATTTTGCTTTTAGAGGAGCTCCTTACATGATGGGATTGGAGAGGCTTCTTCCATTTGGTACTTTTTCAGGTAGTTGTATGTGAGGCACAAGGAAAAATATGGATATAACATATTCATATAAGACATACAGGATGATATAAGGTTTATTTGTATGTACAGTATGGCAACCAGTAAACACATGATTTGAGAAGTCATTTATGTGTGATGTGGTTTTATTTGCCAGGCAAATGCAATCTTATTTGAGGGACAGCCTCTGCCATTGGTGTAAATCTAGTACCAGTCAGCTCAGTGGTGGGACAAGAGACAGGGAAGGTTCTCCACACCATGTGATCTAAAACACACAGAGTACTTAAAGCACAGTGGCTTATTTAGTGATATTTGGGGAGTCACATGTCTAAAATGTGAGTTGCATGACTTCAGTGCAAAGGCAGGAGCAGGCTGTGACAACTATAAAACTAGCCCTGGAAGGGGGCAGCCAAACCTGGCAAAAGCATTACATGAACACTGAGATAATAGCAAAGATGCTATTAACAAAACAATGGAAACAGAACTAGCTACCATTTATTGAGCATTTACTATATACTAGGAGGTGTTCACCACCTACCACCTATACATGTTTTTGGTATTTCACTTAAACCCAACAATAGCTCTGGAAAATAGATTTGGTCCTCTTTTTACACAGGAAGAAATTAAAACTCAGTGAATTTATGCCAAACCATGCAGATACTAAGAGGAGGACTCTCTTACTCCAAAGCCACGCTCTTTCTGTTAGACTGTACAAGTTTCAAGAATACTCAATGAGTTTTATTTTATTTTATTTTATTTCCTAGTTTTATTTATTTATTTATTTTTATTATTATTTGCCCCAGGGGTACAGGTCTGTGAATCATCAGGCTTACACCTTTCACAGCATTTACCGTAGCAAAAACCCTCCCCAATGTCCATAACCCAGCCACCCTATCCCTACCCCTCCCACCCCCCAGTAACCCTCAGTTTGTTTTGTGAAATTAGGAGTCCCTTATGGTTTGGTTTGTCTCATTCCCGATCCCATCTTGTTTCATTATTTTTCCCTCCCTACCCCCACGACCCCCCACCCTGCCCCTCAAGTTCCTCATATCAGAGAGATCATATGATCTATGAGTTTTATATGCATTTAGTTCTAATCTTTTTCCTCTTGGCTTTTACCAGAAGAGGGATCACATATCAGCTGTAGAGCAGAGTAATAAGGAACTGCAGGAAGATGTACGATTCAAATGAACTAAAATCCCATTTAGTCACCAAGGTTTCTCAATTATCCTCAACCAAACGTTTCTTTAGGTCTCTCCAATACATTTCCTCTTCTCTGTGTCCACCTCTGTGTAGATTCTCTTATCTGTACTATTGAAATAACTTTGTAAGTAGCCTCTCTGCTTCCAATATCTCCTCCTATTTTACCCTCCACAGATATCCCGTAGTAATATTTTCAAATCAAGTCATTCCCATCCTCAAAACTCTTCAATGAATACCCATTGCCAAAAGAATTGAAAACACCAATAATTAGGCTCCTCATAAATTTTCCAGCCTCATATGCTATGCTTTCAACCATAACAAACTCCTATAGTTTTTCAAGCACAGTATACTCTATTAAAACATTGGAATCTCTCTCTATCTTAATTTCGCCTGAATTAATTCATTTCTTTTTCTATACTTAGACTTTACACAGGCCATTGTTTCCTACATGAAGGCTTCTAAGTATTGCTAAGATGAGCTATCACAACTATATGGATTTGTACTTCTAAATACTTATGGCTTTCAAGCTGTCTTTGACCCTCTATGCTGTATGATAATCTGATGTTTTCCTAGAGTACTACTCTCTTCTCCCTTTCCCACAATAGCTTGTTGGAACATCCACAAGCCTTCTTCCATCTTCTACTTCATCACTTCTACCTTCACTTTCAGTAATTGACCTCCTTACTATTCTAGAGAATAGAAGTCTTTCTCTTCTTCCTACAAACATGTACATGTTTGACCCATCACTAGCTACTTCCCTCCTGCCTCAGTGGAAAAGTAGCGTCATTATGCCTTAGAAAAATCCTTCTACCTGTGCTCTGGGTTTCATTTCCTTCCATTTGCTCTAGACTCAAACCATTTGCTTTGTTTTGTTTTTAACACCTCAATTTCCTTTTCTACTGACTCTTAGCCTATACATATGTTCAAACTTTTTCCCACTATGCTATCCCTTCTCTGGCATTCACTTTCTATCACAGTTCAACCTTTTGAAAAACGTAGCAATCACTAGCTATAATCTTCACTAATCAGGAAGGGCCTATGAAAAGAAGTTAGAGATTCAGGAACTAATATGTGTGGGTCATGTATTTATGTTGAGGGACAGAATAAAAATGGATGTTAGGTAAGGACAGAGAAAGAAGTAAAGGAAAATAGTAAAAGTGGAAGGGCAGCAAAAAACAACTGGAGTAAACTAGTAGTTACTGAAAGAAAAAGACAACATGGGTTTGCTTCATAAAACATCTTCAGAGCAGGAAAGGAGGGACATGGACTTAAGAAAATAAATACTACAGGTTCCCTGAAGATAGAGTCCAAGACACAGAAGTAGGAAGAACAGAGATATGGGTAATAGAATTTCAGATTGATTAGAGAGGAATGTCTATTTGTTTCTTTTTCTCCATTAACTCTTTCTTGTATCTGAAGTTATCCTTTTTTTCTTCCTACCTCCCTTCCTGCCAGAGCTAATTATTGCATGTATATGGTTAGCTGATTCCACCTCTTGATTTTTCAGAATTTCTCTTCAGTAGTTATCCTCACTTCACATGCTACAATTTTTACCTATATTTTTATTCACCTCCCTGTTTCCCTTCCCTTCTACTTCCTTCCCTTCCCTCTTTGCCTCCCACTCTTCTTGCCTTTATTTCTCTCTCTCTAAATACACACGCACATACATATATATCCATATATGTACATATATGTGTGTGTGCGTGTGTATATCCTACTTTGTACCAAATTCTTTTCCTTATGCCTGCAATCACACAGAGGATTCTCCAGTTCTAAGAACATTCATCCCTTAATCCTGATAAATTCATGAGTTGTCTCATTTCTTACCTTCCCTTTATCACAAAACTTCACTGAAGAGTAGTCTACAATTGCTGCCTCTACTTTCTCACAATACTGTCTAGCTTCTGTACCTTCCAGTCTACTGAAACATCTTATTTGAAGATTACTAACGACTTCCTAACTGTCAAACTTAATGCTTCTTAGAACTCATCCTCTTCTATATCTTGGAAACATTCGGCATTGGTAAATACTCCCTTCCTTTAAGTTCTTTTTTCTTACCCACAAATAGTTTATCTGATTTCTCTATCTCTGCAACATACTGTTGCTTGCTTATAGTACTTGCCCATTATTCATATGACATGGCTTTGAGTTTTCCTATTATTGAAAAGGAGAGACTACAACAGAGGATTTTTGGTAAAATATCATCATGTAAATGTTTGAAAGATAGGAGATCTGAATTGGAAGACATGATGGAGTATATCAATTAGGGAGAAGAACAGCTTGGATTTGTAAATTAAGGATGCGGTGTCCTCTCTTCATTCTTCATAAAGTAGAGTGATTTTGGAGTAGAGGGACATTTCTTTTTATTTATTTATTTATTTATTTATTTATTTATTTAACATTTTTTTAAAAGATTTTATTTATTTATTTGACACAGAGAGAGAGTTTACAAGTAGGCAGAGAGGCAGGCAGAGAGACAGGGAGAGGAGGAAGCAGGCTCCCTGCCGAGCAGAGAGCCCGATGCGGGCCTCGATCCCAGAACCCTGAGATCATGACCTGAGCTGAAAGCAGAGGCTTTAACCCACTGAGCCACCCAGGTGCCCATAGAGGGACATTTCAATTTCATCTCAGAAAAGGGAATAAGGCCAGAGATAATTGGAAATTTACCAGTGAAGCTGAATACTTAGAAAATTGTGCGCAAAAATGTAGACTTGAAAGATTATTTGGAAGCATATGCTAGTATTTTGCAGTATGCTTACATAAAAGGGAATAATCCAGTAAGGTTGACAGGATTTATATTCAAGAAAGAGTAGAGTCTGACATATAAAATGAAAGATAGCACTTTTTCTGATCATGTAATGGTAATAGCTGAAATTAATTTCTTAAAAGCTTGGAAATTTGGCAGAGGTAAATGGGAGATGAGCAAATTCCTATAAGTAAGAAAAAGCATTGAAAATGATGAGGAATGGTCAAGGAGAGAGAAGCCCAGCTTTCGTTTCAAGCTGTCAGAAAGGATTGGTACAGATGAAAAAAATTATTTGTAGGAAGCTCTCAAGGAAAGAAATGAAGCCACATGTTTTAAAGAGAAAAATAGATATTTCCTTTTTTTAAATTTTTTTAAAAATTATTTGCCCCAAGGGTACAGGTCTGTGAATCATCAGGCTTACACCTTTCACAGCACTCACTATAGCACAAACCGTCCCCAGTGTCCATAACCCATCTACCCTATCCCTACCCTCCCACCCACCAGGGACCCTCAATTTGTTTTGTGAGATTAAGAGTCTCTTATGGTTTGTCTTTTTCCTGATCACATATTGTTTCATTATTTTTCCCTCCCTACCCCCCACGACCCCC
>LNAC01000230.1:0-19343 GCA_002007465.1 Ailurus styani | reverse complement strand
GCCATATGATAATTGTCTTTCTCTGATTGACTTATTTCGCTTAGCATAATACCCTCTAGTTCCATCCACACCATTGAAAATGGCAAGATTTCATTTCTTTTGATGGCTGCATAGTATTCCATTGTGTATGTGTGTGTGTGTGTGTGTGTGTATATATATATATATGTATATATATATACACACACACACCACATCTTCTTTATCCATTCATCTGTTGATGGACATCTAGGTTATTTCCATAGTTTGGCTATTGTGGACATTGTTGCTATAAACATTTGGGTGCATGTGCCCCTGAGGATCACTATCTTTGTTAGATATTTTCAATTTTAGAACAAACTAATGGAGAGCAGAGAAAAAGAAAAAAGAAATTGGAACAGAAATAGGGAAATGAAAGAGAAAATGACAAATGTTGCAATAGATGAAGAGTCTGGGTGATATCAGGAAGAAAGAAAAGCAAGCAAGGCTACTAACATTTTCTCATGTGGAAGAAGGGAAGACGGTTGTCCTGTGTTTGAGAGATTATAGACAGATAGGTTAAGGTGACTTGAGGTCAGTTATGAGAGTCTTTTATGGAGCTGTAATTCAGGGATGGATATAGGCTAATACAGGGGCACACAAAAGCAAGCAGAAAATGAAAGAGTGACTCAGCAGCAGACTTCACAGCTTAAGTGTGAGTGACAGTCATGAACAAGATGTTGAGAAAATCTGAATCTGCTTCTGGTATGGATGTGGTATAGTGGAAAATCTACATGCTCTCAGGTCAGAGATGGTTTTAGTCCCACTTCAAATACTTACCAGCTGTGCTGACTTGGGAAATTCTCTCAGTTTCCAGATCCTTGAATTTCTCATCTGTAAAGTGATTTCACATTGTTGTGAAGCTTAAATAAGACAATATTTGTGAAAATATCTTGAGCAAAATTTAGATATTATTATTTTAGGACTTTTTTTTTCCATGAGCTGAGCAAACATTTATTTGTGGGTTTCCTTTCTGCCTCAGCTTTATTGAGATATAATGGACATGTAACCTTGTGCTCATTTAAGGTTTATGACATTACTGTTTTTTTATATTGATATATTACAGAATGATTATATCTGTGGGTTTCTATAATAGATAGAATAAGAAGGAAATCACCGATATGATAAAAGAGAAAGCAAATGATATACTAGCAAAGAAAAACTTAGAAACTGGAAGTCACTGACATTACATATATATGTATTGTATATAAGCAGTTTTATATGTTATATATATAACATATATATACATATATAAAATCACAAGTTACCAATGGCACTTCGTTTTTCTTAAAAATAAGAAAAATAATATGGCATGACTTGTCCTGTCATCTGGGTAGTCAGTTTGAATTTTTTTTTTTTACTTTATTTGTTCAGTGATCCAAGATTCATTGTTTATGCACCACACCCAGTGCTCCATGCAATACGTGCCCTCCTTAATACCCACCACCAGGCTCACCCATCCCCCCTCCCCCTCCCCTCCGAAACCCTCAGTTTGTTTCTCAGAGTCCACAGTCTCTCATGGTTTTTCTCCCCCTCCGATTTACCGAATTCACTTTTCCTTTCCTTTTCCTAATGTCCTTCATGTTATTCCTTATGTTCCACAAGTAAGTGAAACCATATGATAATTGACTTTCCCTGCTTGACTTATTTCACTCAGCATAATCTCCTCCAGTCCCGTCCATGTTGATACAAAAGTTGAGTATTCATCCTTTCCAATGGCTGCATAATATTCTATTGTATATATGGACCGTATCTTCTTTATTCATTCGTCTGTTGAAGGGCATCTGGGCTCTTTCCATAGTTTGGCAATTGTGGACATTGCTGCTATGAACATTAGGGTAAATATGGCCCTTCTTTTCACTACATCTGTATCAATCCACAGAAATCAGTTGCTTTCTTCTACACTAACAATGAAACTGTAGAAAGGGAAATTAGAGAATTGATTCCATTTACTATAGCACCAAGAACCAGGAGATACCTTGGAATAAACCTAATCAAAGAGGTAAAGTATCTGTATTCAAGGAACTACAGAACACTCATGAAAGAAATTGAAGAAGAAACAAAAAGATGGAAAAGCTTTCCATGCTTGTGGATCGGAAGAATAAACATTGTTAAAATGTCTATACTGCCCAGAGCAATCTGTACTTTCAATGCCANATTTCACTGCCATTTTTCAAAGTGCTGGAACAAACAATCCTAAAATTTGTATGGAACCAGAAAAGACCCTGGATCGCTAAGGAAATGTTGAAAAAGAAAAACAAAGCTTGGGGCATCACGTTGCCTGATTTCAAGCTTTACTACAAAGCTGTGATCACCAAGACAGTGGTATTGGCACAAAAACAGACACATAGACCAATGGAATAGAGTGGAGATCCCAGATATGGACCCTCAACTCTATGGTCAAATGATCTTCAACAAAGCAGGAAAAAATATCCAGTGGAAAAAAGACAGTCTCTTCAATAAATGGTGCTGGGAAAATTGGACAGCTATGTATAGAAGAATGAAACTTGACCATTCTCTCACACCATACACAAAGATAAACTCGAAATGGATGAAAGATGTCAGCTTGAATTCTTCAGCAGAGCTGTTTCCCTTCTTGGGGGCTTAGGGCTTCCTGGGGAAGAGGATGAGCTTGGAACTGTACTCCTTCAGCCACTTCACATTGGCCTGCAGCAATTCCGTGGACTTGTTCTGCCTTTTTGGGTTCACTGAGATTCCAATGGTCCATGCCACCTTCTTGTGGAGGCCAGCTACCCATAACTTCCATGCTGAAACCCCTGCCAGTTTGCACTGTGGTGTGATACCTCACCATGGAGCACTTCAGGGTGGGCTGGATGGGACTGGATGTGGGCACTCCGGGCCATGTGGTGTGCCTTGGCTTGCAGGCCTTGAGTCTGTGGATCTTCTCTGCTGGCTGGTTGAACCATGTGGCCATGACACTGCCAGTCCTTGTGGAAGTGGGTTTTCAACATCATGCCATTTGGACTGGGTGCCATGGCTGCTGCCTATAGGCTTCCTCTAAGGGAGAAAAGCCAGCAGGAAAACAACAATATATGTATTTTTAAAGTTTTTATTTTAATCATCTGGTGCTCATCAGGACAAGTGCACTTGTTAATCCCCATTACCTATTTCACTTATCCCCTCCCTCCTCCCCTCTGATAACTATCAGTTTGTTCTCTATAACTAAGTCTCTTCTTGGTTTCTCTCTTTCTCCTTTCCCCTTTGCTTGCTTGTTTGTTTTCTTAAATTCCACATATGAATGAAATCCTATGGTATTTTTCTTTCTCTGACTGACTTATTTCACTTAGCATAATACACACTCTTGCTCCATCCACTTTGTTGCACAGAGAAAGATTTCATTCTTTTTTTATGACTGAATACACACACACACACACACACATTTTCTTTGTCTACTCATCTATGGACACTTGGGCTATTTCCATATCTTGGTTATTGCAAATAATGCTACTATAAACATAACCCTTTGAATTAGTATTTTTGTATTATTTGGGCAAATACCTAGTAGTGCAGTTGCTGGATCATAGGATAGTTATATTTTTAACTTTTTGAGAAACTTCCATGTTTTCCACAGTGACTGCACCAGTTTGCATTCCCACCAACAGTGCAAGAGGTTTCCCCTTTCTCTGCATCCTGGCTAAAACCTGTTGTTTCCTGTGTTTTTGATTTTAGGCATTCTGACATGTGTGAGGTGATATCTTATTACAGTTTTAATTTGCATTTCCCTGATGATGAGTAATATTGAGCATCTTTTCTTTGAATTACTCATTTATGTATTTTTGATACTAATCCTTCATTGGATATGTCATTTGCAAATATCTTGCATTCAGTAGGTTGTCTCTTCGTTTTGTTGATTGTTTCCTTCACTGTGAAGAAACTTTTTGTTTTGATGTAGGCTCAGTAGTTGGTTTTTTTTTAAATTTTGTTTCCCTTGTCTCAGGGGACATATCTAGAAAAAAGTTGCTGTGGCCAATGTCAGAGATATTACTGCCTGTGCTCTCTTCTAGGATTTTTTATGGTTTCAGGTATCATATTTGGGTCTTTAGTCCATTTTGAATTTATTTTTGTGTATAATATAAGTGGTCCACTTTCATTCTTTTGCATATTGTTGTCCAGTTTTCCCAGAACCATTTGTTGAAAACACTTCTTTTTCCCATTGGATATTTTTTCCTACTTTGTCAAAATTAATTGACCATATAATTGTGGGTCTCTCTCTCTTTTTTTTTTTAAAGATTTTATTTATTTATTTATTCGACAGAGAGAGAGATCACAAGTAGGCTGAGAGGCAGGCAGAGAGAGAGGAGGAAGCAGGCTCCCTTGCTGAGCAGAGAGCCCGATGTGGGCCTCGATCCCAGGACCCTGAGATCATGATCCGAGCCAAAGGCAGAGGCTTTAACCCACTGAGCCACCCAGGCGCCCCTATAATTGTGGGTTCCTTTCTGGATTTTCTATTCTGTTATATTGACCCACATGTCCATTTTTGTTCCAGTATCATACTATTTTGATTACTACAGCTTTGTATTATAATTTGAAGTCCAGAATTGTGATACCTCCAGCTTTGCTTTTCTTTTTTAAGATTGCTTTGGCTATTTGGGATCTTTAGTGGATCCATACAAATTTTAGGGTTGTTTGTTCTAGCTCTGTTAGTATTTTGATAGGATTTCATTAAATGTGCGGATTGCTTTGGGTAGACATTTTAGCAATATTTGTTCTTCCAATCCACCAGCATAGAATGTCTTGCCATTTCTTTGTGTCATCTTCTATTTCTTTCATCTGTGTTTTATAGTTTTTAGAGTACAGGTCTTTCACCTCTTCAGTTAGGTTTATTCCTAGGTATCTTATTATTTTTGGTGCAATTGTAAATGGGATTGTTTTCTTAATTTCTCTTTCTGCTGCTTCATTATTGGTGTATAGAAAAGCAACAAATTTCTGTAGAATGATTTTGTATCCTGTGACTTTGCTGAATTTGTTTATCAGTTCTAGCAGTTTTTTGCTAGAGTCTTTCAGGCTTTCTTACTGATTTTTATTTTTAATTGTGTTATGTTAGTCACCATACAGTACATCCAGGTTTTCTATATATAGTGTTATGTCATCTGCAAATAGTGAAATTTTACTTTTTCCTTACTGATTTGGATGCTGTTTATTTCTTTTCTTTCCTCTTCTTTTCTTTTCTTTCCTTTTCTTTTCTTTCTTTCCTTTTTGAGAGAGACATCATGTGTGAATGGAGTGGAGGAGGGACAGAGGGAGAGAGAGAAAATCCCAAGCAGGCTCCACACCCAGCACAGAGCCCAATATGGGTATGATCCTACATTCCTGAGACCACGACCTAAGCCAAAATCAATAGTTGGTGCTCAAGTGACTGAGCCACCCAGTTGCCCCTACTTTTTATTTATTTTTGTTGTCTGCTGTGGCTAGGACTTCCAGTACTACATTGAGTAACAATATTTTTTAGAAAAAAAATTAAAGCTCATAGTGGTACTATTCATGATGCATGAAATGCAACAGTATGTCTAAAGGGAGTAACAGGTGATGAGTCAACTTCAGAAATCATGAAAGGAGACAGAGGACATTCATCATATATAAATAAACATTAAATAAATGTTATATTTAAATAAACAAAGTATGATTTTATATGCCACACAAAGTTATACTGGGTCAGAGAAGGGGGCTGTCATACATGAATAAAACATAACTATGTGACTCTAGACCCTACTCTCTCTATATCTCTATGTGCTCATTGAATGTTGAAAAGAAGTGAATGATGTTCAGGATGAGATTACCCAATACTTGAGGCCCTTTATTATATCTGTGGTAAAGGCCCTCCTTCTGAGAAAGTACACATTGAAAGTAAATGAAATTGCATGTAAAAATGAAAAAGGAAGGGTTACTCTAATGACCCAAATTTCTTCCAAATCCTTATTGCTAAATACTTAGTTTAGTTCTGCATTAGGTCTCAGATTATTAATAGCCTCCCAATAGACCCTATGTCCAATCTTAAACCTCTTCAATCATATTGTACTTTTGTTATAAACAAAAAGTTTAAAAACACAATTCTGAACATGTTACTGGTCTGCTCAAAAAATCTTTAATGGTTCCGCACAACCTAAAGCAAGGCTCAGCAAACTTTTTTCTGTAAACGGCCAGATAGTAAATATTTTAGGCTTTGGGAGCTACACACAGTCTTTGTAGAATAGGCTTCTTAGTTGTTGTTGTTTTTTCTTACAATACTTAACAATTTAAAAACCAATCTTAGCTCATGTGCTGTACAAGCCAAGAGCTGGATTTGGCCCTTCAGGCCATAGTTTGTTGACGTGTAGAGTAAATAAAGTGCTAACTCCTTAATATAGCATAGCAGTCTCCCCATAATCTGGCCTACTGCTTTCTTCTCAAATTTTATATATTGCCAAAACACTTCCCACACCTTCTGCTGTGGGAATTAAATTGTTGGCACTATCTGGAAGTACACCAAGCTGGGTTTTGCACTTCTGTACTTGTTCATATTGTGTCCACTAAAATTGTCCTCCTTTATCCAGCTGGCAAACTACTCCTCTTTCAAGACTACTAAAGGTGTCATCTCTTCTATTAAATATTTCCTTATTTAGAATTGCTCTCTGTAACATGTACAAATATGGATCACAGTATCTACAGCACTTCACCGTACTTATTTAGTTCCCAACTCCAATGTGAGTCTCTCAAAGGCAAAAATGACATACTTGGAATTGTATCTTTAACATACAATAGCCATTGAGTAAATGTTTGTTAAATGAATGGCTCTAGGCATTGTGTTAGGAAGTCATCCAAGACCAGCAACAACATAAAGAGAAATGAAGAGAGATCAGCAGCCCTCTGAATTGTGCATGACCCACACACAGAACCACGTTATTACTTTTGTTGTCCGTAGAGAAGCTCCCTGATTCCCACTCTTACATCTTGTGGAGATTTCCCCATACACTCATCAGGGCATAAGGTTGGTTTTACAGATCCTCATGGCAGACTTTTTCTTGAAGCACTAATGCCATCTAACAGTGCCTGTGTTTTTAGAATCCACTCAAAACCTATCTTCCAATAAACGTACTTTAAAAAATATTCCTAGGGCTTTTAGTATTATTAGTGATAGAATGGTGACCTAAATAGGTGTTGTTGAGCTGCCTTTGGAATGTAGCTACTCTGTCTCAGTGGGGAAAACGTGCTCTGAGTTCCAAGCTGATGACTTATGAGTTAACTTTTGGACATAACTCATTCCTAAGTTTGGGGCTGTCTCTACTTAAAATATATCAAGGATAGGTCAGAGGAACTGGAATAGGAGTCAACTAGATTAAAAGTAAAGCCATAAAAGTGAGAGCCAAAGAGAAATATGATATAACTGTGTTTCTAAAGCTGGAGAATGGGGTGGTGAGGCTCCTTGTTGTACACTCTGGAGAGGACAATGCATAAAGGAAATTGGCTTTGAAAAACAAATTATAGGTGTATTTGGCAACTTCCAGAAAACTGCAATAATATCTTAGCAATCTATAAAAAATCGCTATTCGATAAATAGTAATAAATAACAATTTATTGAATTCTTATTATGTGCCAGGAACCATTCTAAGAATTTTTTTCATTATGTTCGGTTAGCCAGCATATAGTTAGCCATCATTAGTTTTTGATGTAGTGTTCAATGATTCATTAATTGCAAATAACACCCAGTGCTCATCACCACACATACCCTCCTTAATATCCATCACCCAGTTACCCCATCCTCCCACTTTCCTCCCCTCTGTAACCCTCAGTTTGTTTATTGGAGTCCAGAGTCTCTCATGGTTTATCTCCCTCTCTGATTTTTTCCTGTTCAGTTTTCCCTCCCTTCCCCTGTGGTTCTTCATTTTATTTCTTATGTTCTACATACGAGTGAAGCCATATGATAATTGTCTTTCTCTGCTTGACTTATTTCATTCAGCATAATTCCCTCCAGTTCCATTCATGTAGTCATCCCTTCTGATGGCTGAGTAATATTCCTTTGTCTATATGAACCACATCTTCTTTATCCATTCATCTGCTGAAGGGCATCTCAGCTTCTTCCACAGTTTGGCTATTGTGGACATTGCTACTATGAACATTGAGGTGCATGTGCCTTTTCTTTTCACTACATCTATATCTTTGGGGTAAATACCTAGTAGTGCAATTTCTGGGTCATAGGGTAGCTCTATTTTTAATGTCTTGAGAAAACTCCATACTGTTTTCCAACGTGGCTGTACCAGCTTGCACTCCAACCAACAGTGGTGAAGATGTAGAGAAAGGGGAACCACTCTAAGAATTTTATACAAATTATCAATTACACACACACACATAAACATACAGAATAATTTCTTTACCCCTACCAGGGGCAAATGGACTGTGAAGGCTACTGCCTGATTTTATAATTTTCTGCCTAACGATTTTATACACACACACATATGCACACACACACACACACACACACACACACACTGATCAACTTTCAGAAAATAAAGAAAACGGCCAAGGATAGAAAATAGTGTGATCAGATATCCATCTACCCAAGAGAAGAGTGTGGGAGGAAAGAAAACTTTAGAAGCAAGACATAACTACCTTCTCAATGTGCTATGACAGAAAAATTCCACAGTCAGTCAAAGTTAAGATGAGAAAAAGAATCAACAAATTACCATAATACAAAGTGTACAATACATGTTGGCTGCCAACAATAGAAAGTGTATATGGCATCTTATTAAATATGAGGAAGAAGGAGAAAAATAATCACAATCTTGGTCATGAAGACTCTTGCATAGAGCAGAAATACTAAAGCTCATGAATGTGTATGAGAAGTGGGAGTAGAAATGGCCAGAGGGTCGCTAAGGCACATCATGGAAGAGAAGGCAGAGAAATAGGAGAAGGCAAGAGAATAACAATTTCAGTTTAGACATTTTTGTAAGAAATTGATATGATGGAAATTTAATATTTGTAGAAGCAATGTTGAGAAAAGATTTATTTTTATGTATAATATGCAAACTACTTTAAAATAAGAAATTGTAAGTATAAGCTAGAATAATTTATTTAAACATGCTTTTTAAAGGATAAAGTGCTTTATACATAACAAAAGATACTTCTTGCCATGAGAAGTTATCACCTAAATATGGGAATTAGGGGTTATTTGTCCATTAGATTCAAATTGGGGTGGACACCTATAAAATGTGATATGAGGAGCAAATGCTATACAATGGTTGTATAACTAGTGTGCTAAATATGAATTTTATCCACTTTGTGTGGCAAGAAAGATATTTGGTCAGAAAAATCTCGCTCTTTATACCTCAGAAAAGAACCTGTCCCTGATGGACTACTATAGCTGTAGCATTCACCTTTGCATATCTCCTACTATTATTCTCTCTCTGTATTATTTTGGACACATTCAAGGCTTTAGGTCATAGTGTGATTTGACAAAATGTTAACATTTAACTTTGTTAAAGAGTGTCTAGTAGTGGGGCACGTAGGGGCTCAGTTGCTTGAGCGACTGCTTTCGGCTCAGGTCATGATCCTGGAGTCACAGGATTGGGTCCCGCATCAGGCTCCCTGCTTGGCAGGGGGTCTGCTTCTCCCTCTGACCTTTCCCCTCTCATGTTTGTTCTCTCTCATTCTCTCTCTCTCAAATAAATAAATAAAATTAAAAAAGAGTGTCTAGTAGTGGTCTTATAGAATTTTCACCAAGATTTTTATGTTGTTTGTTTTAAAAAACATAAATTGAAATTTTATGGACCAAGTTTTCATAGTTTTTCCTGCACATTGAAGAGGTTTAAAGAGAGCCATTAGGATTTTTTGTTTTCTTTGGTAACATCCTAAGTGTAGCTTTTACATCCTTATTTCTCAAGGTGTAAATGAGGGGAATTAAAATGGGAGTAATTGCTCCATAAAATATTGAGAAGAATTTGTATTCTTATGGGAAGTCTTTTGACTGAAGTTTCAGGTACATGTAGATGGCTATACCATTAAATATGGTGACCACAGTTAGCTGGGGTCCACAGGTGGAGAAAGCTTTGAGTCTGGCCTGAACAGAGTAGATCCTCAGCATGATAACTACACTGTGGAAGTAGGAAATGAGGACAAAAGTGAAAGGCAGGGGCAGTGTGAATATACTGACAACCAGACCCAGACTCTGACTGACAGGTGTGTCAGAGCAGACGAGCTTCAGCAGGGCCTGTATCTCACAGGTAAAATGGTTGATGGTATTCTGTCCACAATAACAAGCAGGTTTTGCAATGATTGATAAGACTGCTACTAAAAAGGCATTGGCCCAGGTTTCCGAGGCCAACTGTAAGCAAACCTGACTATTCATAAAGGTAGTATAATGCAGGGGATTGGAGATTGCAACAAACATGTTATAAACCATGAAAGCAAAGAAGAGACATTCTGTTAACCCTGGAAAGAGGGATGTGGTCATCCAGGCATAACAGCTGGTATAGAAAATGGTGGGGAAGTCTCTGAAGCATTGGGCCAAGACATATGGTTCCCAGCTGGTCGAGTAACAGATACCAAGGAAGGATAAATTACTGAGGAAAAAATACATGGGGATATGAAGTTGAGAGTCCCATCTCACTACAACAATAAAAAAAAAGCTGTTCCCAAACATTGTGATCAGGTAGAAAAACAGCAGTCCCAAGGCCATCTGGAGTTGAAGCTGTTGGGAAAATTCAGTGAGCAGCCCCCTTAGAGGCATTGTCTCTAGACTGCCCATTTCATTATCTCAAGTACTGGGAAAGACAACAAAACAAAATGTCACCTATGTTAGGAAGTAAGAGGAATACCATCCTAGTAGCTTGTTAGAGTTCATGTTCTAGACTTCTGATTAATTATTGTGTGTTATTTGTTTTACTGGGGTTGACTCAGCTGCTCAAGTATCCCATGATGAAAATACAGGTTCTCTTTGCTTTCCTACATTGTAGAAACTTAAAAGGTTAAGTTGTTTGAACTGTGTTAGATCCCAATAGAGGTACTTATACCTGATCAAGTAAGACAGTCATTAACATTGAGTTAAACAAAATTATTTCACTCATAAAGGGGCATTGCTAGATGATTGACTTTGTTCTTGACAAAGGAAGAGACAAATACGCTACATCTCCCCACCAAACATGTACATTTATAGACAACTTTATTGAAGTTGGTTCATCGATTAACAAACAACAATTTTTAACTTTAAGCTCAGTGATCCAATTGTGAATGCTTGAAATACTTATCTGTTTTCAACTCTTTTTTGCTTCTTCTATGTCATATTAAAACCACATATGGATAGCAAATTAGAAAGTGTATATATGTAGCTAAAGCAATCAACCAATTCAATGGAAAAACAGCACCAGCCAAAATGTCATGAAATAAATGAAGTGACTTGTGGATTTACTAAAATCTCACTTTTTGTTCAGTCGTTCTGACATCTGTCTTCAATGACGGAAACTTACTATGCGCAGATCCTACTCTCTCCATATAATTCCAAACAAGAGCTTAAAGAGTGATGGGAAAATTTTATTGATAAAAGATTTTATGAAGACAATGGTTACCAGAAATTTTGAAGAGAGACTACTCAAATTTTAGAATACATGTTTCCAGAAGTGTAGGAAGGAAGGAAGGAAGGAAGGAAGGAAGGAAGGAAGGAAGGAAGGAAGGAAGGAAAGAAAGAAAGAAAGAAAGAAAGAAAGAAAGAAAGAAAGAAAGAAAGAAAGAAAGAAAGAAAGAAAGAAAGAATGGACAAGACAGAGCACTGTCAGTTTTCTGTGATTTTGGTAAGGAGTAAAAGAGATGACCCATTGAAATCTATTTTAGCTTTAGGATTTTCTTATTAAGACATAGAGTCAAATCTCTCCATACTGTATTGTTATATTAGTGCTGCATATAATTGGGTAATTGTTCATACCAAAAAACAGAATGTTAAAATATAGTAAGTGAGGGAGTCAGTGGAATCTAAGCCTAAATTCTGGTTCAGCCACTAATAAGCTGAACAATCTTGAGAAAGTCAGTTTCCTCATATATGAGATGGGAATATCACCTAGCCTCTTGCAGGACTGTTCCAAGAGTAAGATAAGATTATATCTGTAAAGAACTTAGCACATACCTGGCACAATATTTAGCCACACAAGCTATGTTAGCTCTGTTCTCACTTTCACATCCCAGGTAGACCTTTCCTTCAGCTTGAATTTCATCCTTGCAAACATGTGCCAAAATGTCATTTCATCCTACCTTTCTTTGTGAGATTATCATGTTATCAGAAATAATACCATCTGAAGTTTTAGGTTCGAGCAACTACGAAACAAAGTTTGACTGCGTAAGTCATTAAAATTTGTTCCTGATGGTAGGTGGGAGAAGACACATAAAAAGATGAAAATTACTCACTGACTTAGGGCTGGAGGACAGCAACAGAGAAGTGCACCTCATTCATAACAGAAGCATTTTGCAGTTGGCAACACCCCCACAAATGACTAATCTCCAAGAAGAAATTTGATTCCTTCAACTGCAAGGAAAAGAAGTTTAATACAAGCAGCTGTGGTAATAAATCTTCCTATCAGTTGTGGTTATAAGGGTGGAAAATCTTGAGTTAACTGTGCTGGTGAATCATGCACATTTATTTCACTTGTTAAATATATTTTCCTTTATTTACACAGAGATGGCTTGTAATAAGGCTACCATGAAAGGTTGGTGCCCAAAAAACAATAAAGAAATTCACTGTATGCATACATAATGATAATATAGTTCATGTCAGTTCACGACATGCAATTTTTCTTTGCCCGTACAAATATGAAAATGAAATTTCTTCTTGAGGTGTCCAAAATTCTGTTACTTTGTTCCCAGCCACAGAAAAAATAAATTGAGGAGATGCCCTTTATGAATACATCTAGCCATTTTTAAAGTATTGGTATTTTTAATATAAATATAATTTTAAAATATCAATATTTTTAAAATATTGCCAAAAATGTATGGTGTACTTACAGACTAAAAATATTTAAGTAGCATTAAAAGAAGACACAATTCAAATGCAAGAAGGAGCTTTAGGAATTTGGATAATGGTGTGGTGATTGAAGAATTCGTGACCTCAGTCTTGAAGAATAATTTCCACTTTTGGGATTTAGGGGATATCCCTGCTTTGTAATTTACTTGCCTAATACAAACATAGAGAGAAAAAAAAAACAAAGAAGGAGGAGGAAGCTTCCGTTGTATTTTGCTTATTAAAATAATGTTCACTTTCCTCCTAACCTAGTTAATAAGAATTTCAGTGAATGTTCCATATAGCAATGATTCTGGTCGATAAATAGGTGGTGTTGGGTAACCACAGCCAGCCTTCCTCAAAGAGAAACTTTCTTCTGTCTGAGCCGTTCTTCATTAATTTACTTTCTTTTCTGCTAGCAAATGAAATGTTCAGGTGGTGCTATGAAGAATTTATATTGAGGAATTTTGGAAAGCAAGATATACATCATAGGATGATTGCATAATTTTTGTGTTTGCTGGGTTCTGCAAATGATACGTTGTGTTGGTCAATTCAGTTCTCTTCCAAGTATGATTGTGGGTTCAACAGAGATTAGATGAAGTTTTATTTTTATTTAGGTTTTTTTTTTTAAAACTTAAGGGACTTTAGACCCTTAAAGTAAGAAGTAAGACTGAGTGTACACTTCAGAGGCTGTAAGCCCCTGGATTTAGTGACCATATCTGGGTCACCTCTGCTTTCTCTGGCATTCTACTTTACACAGAGGAAAGTCTTGAAAAATGTTTGCTGAAATAAAAGCTCCTTATGTCACTTTGATTGAATGGATTCTTCCATTAAGGTGTTTTTATATTGCATTTAATTATACTGTTTGGGGCCATCTGACCCTGAATAACTTTTTCCCCTGAAATTTGTACTCATCAATTTTTGGCACCAAATGAATGTGTTGCCCGATAAAGCAGTGCTCTGTAGAAAGGCAACAGAAGAGGAGGACTTTCAGCCAGACAGTCACTTCTTATTGGGCATTTGTGGTTCACTCCTTCCATAGAGGGTTGATGGTAAGGGTCTGCTTATGTGCAATACTCATTCCTCAAGAATTTTCTTTGTGATTCTATCCAATGGAGCTTCTCACCCCCAGATATTAAAAATATATTAAGCTTATGTGGAAATTCACAAAATATGAAGGAGGATAAGATGGAGAACATTTACAAGAGCATACAAATTGGGAGAAATTGTAGTGTCATCCAGGAAATATTTCACAGAGGACACGGTTGATGCTTCCCTAATGAAGATTACAGAACTGGCATAGAGGCAAACTACAGTAGGAATGGAAGGCTTCAGCTGTCCAGGCATCTGATGGAAGTCTCATTCTGTTAAAAGCAGAACATCTGATACATTTGGGATTTGCCTTACTGACAATTTCATTTCTCAGAAGGTTAAAGAAGCTTTGAGGGGAAATGATGCTATGGCCTTAATTATGATAGAATGGACCAGAATCTTGGGAGAAAAATGACCGTATCATCTGGGAGTTCATAAAATAAAGAAATTCTATGGCTAATATTTCTAAAAGGGAAGTTGGCTGTGAGGCCATAGATCTCTTTTCTCTAAATCTTTTAATTTCAAATTTCTTAAAGTCTCTGATGGTAGTTTGACAAGAAACAGAGACTCACAAGAGATTTAAGATGAAAATAGACCTTTTTCACTTCAAGTACACAGCACAGAGCATGGAAACAGCACAGACTCAGCTCTCCTGGGTGTAGACAATATTTATCCAGAAATCTCATAAGGTCTAATTGACAACAACTTTCTTGCCTTATAATGAGAGTCTACTAGACCCTCTACTAGACCCTTGCATACTGATCTGTGTGCCTCACTCTGAAAGTTTACTAGGTAACCGAATTTTACTTATGTTGTGGATATTTCTTCTTCAGAGCTTTTGATGTGTATATGGAGGGATTCAATCTAGGCTTCATGGTCTTGTAGAATAATTCATTCATTTATCCATTCAACAAATATTTATTGATTTCTTATTATGTGTCATTTCTGTTCTATTTGCTGAGGATATAGCAATGAACAAAAGAGACAAGACTTCCCTTCTTATTTAACTTGTATTCTGTGGGGATGAGGCAGAAAACAAGTAACAAATAAAGTAATTTGGAAAGTAATAACTGTTAAGATGGAAATGAAATGGTGATATGAAAGAGCAGTGGAACAAGATTGTTATTATAGGTGTTTGCTTTCAAGGAAGGTGCTGTTTGAATGGGTACCAAAGTAACTTTGTGAAAATTTAGGGGAAGAGTTTGGGGGAGAGGGAAGAGTAAGTGCTAAGACTCTAAGGCAAAAACAGGTTTAGGGGCGCCTGGGTGGCTCAGTCGTTAAGCATCTGCCTTCGGCTCAGGTCATGATCCCGGAGTCCTGGGGTTGAGCCCGGAGTCAGGCTCCCTGCTTGGCGGGAAGCCTGCTTCTCCCTCTCCCACTCCCCCTGCTTGTGTTCCCTCTCTCACTGTCTCTCTCTGTCACATAAATAAATAAATTCTTAAAAAAAAACCAACTCCCCCCTCCAAAAAAAAGTTTAATTGTTTCCCAGATAGGAGGTAAGTGTAGCTGAACACAGTGTAGGGTGACCAATCTTCCTGGTTTGTCCTGGCCTTTCTTGATTTTTACCACTGAAAGTTTCATGTCCCCAGAAACCCTTTAATTCCTGTGTCAGGTTTAGGATTACCACAGAAACTCATTAATGATATCAACTTCACAGAGCATTTTTCTCCAAGCTAACCATGCTGTGGTCCTTCCACCTCAATTCAGATGACGTAGTTCATTCCAAGACCTCTCAATAACAAACCCAGATTTACTCCTGAAAATACCTAGATCTACTCCTGATTTTTTCCCCATGTCCTCTTGAAGAGCAGTTCTTTGAAGCAGACACCCTTCTGAAAGCATGGAACCACCAATGTCCATCACAGAGAAACTACAAGTTGTTGCAGCATTCTTGCACTAATCTTGCACATCCTAAGATAGCCAGTTATTTTTAATAGTATTATGTTTAGCAAGAAAGTAAGGCCCCTAACGTTGATTTTTCCACACAAACTACTCTCAAACCAGTTATCTCATTTCCTCTGTGACTGTACAACTGATTTTCTTTTAACCTCAAGGCTCAGCTTTATGATTTGCTAAGCAATGCTTAATCTTGTTCAGTTTGGCTTGGAGTTCCCTTCCATTGAAATTGTTTTGTATGCTAATTCTGGTATCCAAAACTTTTCTTAAGCACTTTTTACTTTCTTTGTGTCACTCAAAATTTGGTGAATTTGTCTTCTGGGTTTTTAACTAAGTCATTTGACAAAAGTGTTGAACAGAGCAGGGCCCAGGGTATGTCACTGGAGATACCCTTCCAACATAGCATTAATCAATATATTAAGGGAAATTTCTTTAAGCAGGTATTAAATGTTAAAATTTCAAGCCTACTATGTTACCTATGATTTGGGATATGGCATGTAATCATGAGGCCAAAATATTACCTAAAGATAAAGTTCTTCTCATTTGCTCTTGCAGATTACTGGCAATAAAAGATGATAAGACTGGAAATGTGGCTGAAACAGGTAAAGGACAGTAGGTACATCTGGAAGGGAGCAAAAGAACCCTCAAAGCTGGTTCATATGGGCTTAACAATTTGGGAAAGAACAGAAGAGGAGGGGGCTTGAGGAGAAATGAAGAGTTAAATGTCTGAGCCTTTTATTAAAGTTTTTTATAATAATGCTACAGCTATAGAAAATATATAAACAAATGGGTGTGATTGTCTTCCAGTAAAACTTCAATTAAAAAACCACACAGTGTACCAGATTTGATGACCAGGCTGTAGTTTGCCAACTTCAGCTTTAGATGATTCAGAATCACCTTTATAGAAATATCCTCATCCATGTCTATGTGAATCCAGGAAAACAGTTTCCACCCACTACCCTTCTTCCTCCTCTGTTAAGTTCTTCCAATTCTAAGATTCCACACATAGGTTGGGATCCCCTTAACTTCTCTTTTGTCCTGGCTTCCTTTAGGATTCTTTTTTTAAAATTATTATTTGCCCCAGGGGTACAGGTCTGTGAATCATCAGGCTTACATCTTTCACAGCATTCACCAAAGCACAAACCCTCCCCAATGTCCATAACCCATCCACCCTATCCCTACTCGCCCACCCCCAGTAACCCTCAGTTTGTTTCATGAGATAAAGAACTTATCAAACTCAACACCCATAGAACAAATAACCCAGTCAAGAAGTGGGCAGAAGACATGAACAGACATTTTTCCAAAGAAGACATCCAAATGGCCAACAGACACATGAGAAAGTGCTCAACATCACTCGGCATCAGGGAAATACAAATCAAAATCACCTCACACCAGTCAGAATGGCTAAAATCAACAAGTCAGGAAATGACAGATGTTGGTGAGGATGCAGAGAAGAGGGAACCCTCCTACACTGTTGGTGGGAATGCAAGCTGGTGCAGCCACTCTGGAAAACAGTATGGAAGTTCCTCAAAAAGTTGAAAATAGAGCTACTCTATGACCCAGCAATCACACTACTGGGTATTTACCCTAAAGATACAAAGGTAGTGATCCTCAGGGGCACGTGCACCCAAATGTTTATAGCAGCAATGTCCACAATATCCAAATTATGGATTCTTTCTTTAAAAAAATACTTTATTTGAGAAAGAAAGAGAGAATACGAGCAGAAGTGGGGAGAGGGACAGAGGGAAAGATTATTCCTTTTATTTAAACAAAGGTTTTATTTATTTATTTGAGAGAGATAGCATGTACAAAAGTAGGGGNGTGAGATTAGGAGTCTCTTATGGTTTGTCTCCTTCCCCATCCCATCTTGTTTCATTATTTTTCCCTCCCTACCCCCTACGACCCCCCACCCTGACCCTCAAGTTCCTCATATCAGAGAAATCACATGATAATCGTCTTTCTCTGATTGACTTATTTTGCTCAGCATAANACAAACTGAGGGTTACTGGGGGGTGGGAGGGTAGGGATAGGGTGGATGGGTTATGGACATTGGGGAGGGTTTGTGCTTTGGTGAATGCTGTGAAAGATGTAAGCCTGATGATTCACAGACCTGTACCCCTGGGGCAAAGAATAAAAAATAAATACATTTAAAAAAGTAGGGGGAGGGACAGAGAGAGATGAAGACTCCCCACTGAGCAGGGAGCCCAACTTGAGCTCCATCCCAGGACCCCGAGATCATGAACTCAGCTGAAGTCAAACGCTTAACTGACTGAGACACCCAGGCACCCTGGATTATTTCTTCCAATCTTTCTCTTTTATGATCTGAAACATCATAAAGCTAATCTAAACTAAGAGATAGTTTAGATTTTGCATGCCATAGATCTCAGTAGCAACTACTCAGCTCTGCCATTGTAGCACAAAGCAGCCTTAGACATTATGTAAACAAATAGGCATAGCTGGACTCTAATAAAACTTTATCTAAGAAAACAAGTAGTGGACTGCTTTTGACCCACATGCTGTGGTTTGCCATCTGCTGATCTAGATGGGAGGCTGACTATTCCTGAAATCATATCCTCTAGCCTGCACACCACCTCGTACTTTTTTCTTGTTCAGAAATGTTGTTTTGAAAATTATTTTATTATTATGTTCAATTAGGTAGCATATAGTACATCATTACTTTTTGATGTAGTGTTCAATAATTCTTAAGGAATAGCATGGAGGACCACAGGGGAAGGGAGGGAAAACTAAATGGGAAGAAATCAGAGAGGGAGACAAACCATGAGATATTCTGGACTCTGAGAAACAAACTGAGGGTTACAGAAAGGAGGGGGTGGGGAGATGTGGTAACCGGGTGATGGGTGTTAAGGAGGGCAAGTGTGGTGATGAGCACTGGGTGTTATATGCAACTAATGAATCATTGCATTTACTTTTTTGCATTATACTAATTGGGAATTACCCATCCCCCACAGGTCACTGCAAACAGTGGTTCCCTAGACATCTGCAGGGCTTGTGTCCTGTTTCTAAACAACACTCCTTTGTGGCACTCTGTGTCCTCTGAATCCCTCATGCAACTAAGACCTAGAAACAACCTGTTGATCTCACACTCCCCAATCGCAGAGTCCTCTGAGGAGATTGTTTTTAAGCCTGCCAGGTTTCATATCTCCTGCTCCTGGAGTAAAATGTCTGCCAATTTAATTATGAGGTGATGGCAATTGGCAGGGATTAGCACCCATCATGTAAAAGTTCAGGTTCTTTTCAGTGAACACAACTCCTACCTGGACGCATTGACAGCCATTTGCCAAAACGGTCTCATCTCCTTCTGCACCAGAGGTTATGAGCCTCCCTGGATGACTGAAGGCACTGCTGG
>LNAC01000229.1:2628720-2717306 GCA_002007465.1 Ailurus styani | reverse complement strand
AATTCCTGGGACCTGATGATAATCGGTCTCCTACTCCTCCGCCATCTTGCCGCTCCTGATGTCTTTCTCAATTTTTTTAATGAGTGTATTATGGTTTTCAGAGTACAGATCCTTTGCTTCTTTCGTTTCCTAGGTATGTTACGGTTTTTGGTGCAATTGTAAATGGGGTCAATTCCTTAATTTCTCTTTCTTCTGTCTCATTGTTAGTGTATAGAAATGCAACTGATTTCTGTGCATTAATTTTGTATCCTACCACTTTGCTGAATTCCTGTATGAGTTCTGTCAGTTTTGGGGTGGAGTGTTTTGGGTTTTCCACATGTTATCTGTGAAGAGTGAGAGTTTGACTTCTTCCTTATTGATTTGGATGCCTTTTATCTCTTTTTGTTATCCGATTACTGAGGCTAGGACTTCTGGTACTGTGTTAAACAACAGTGGTGAGAGTAGACATCTCTTCCATGTTCCTGACATAGGAGAAAAATTCTCAGTTTTTCCCCATTGAGGATGATATTCACTGTGGGCTTTTCATATACGGCTTTTATGATATTGAGGTATGTACCCTCTATCCCTACACTATGAAGAGTTTTAATCAAAAAAGGATGCTGTACTTTCTAATACTTTTTCTTCACCTATTGAGAGAATCATATGGTTCTTGTTCTTTCTTTTATTAATGTAGTGTATCACATTGATTGATTTTCAGATTTTGAACCACCCTTGCAGCCCAGGAATAAATCCCACTTAGTCATGGTGAATAATCCTTTTAATGTGCTGTTGGATCCTGTTGGCTAGTATCTTGATGAGAATTTTTGCATCCATATTCATGAGAGGTATTGGTCTATAATTCTCACTTTTGGGGCATCTTTGGTTTTGGGATCAAGGTAGTGTTGGCCTCATAGAAAGAGTTTGGAAGTTTTCCTTCCATTTCATTTTTTGAAACAGCTTCAGAAGATTAGGTATTAATTCTTCTTTAAATGTTTGGTAGAATTCCCCTGGGAAGCCATCTGACCCTGGACTCTTGTTTTTGGGGAGATTTTTGATTACTACTTCAATTTCCTTGCTGGTTATGGGTCTGCTCAGGTGTTCTCTTTCTGCCTGTTCTAGTTTTGTTAGTTTATATGTCTCTAGGAATGCATCCTTCCTTATAGATTGACTAATTTGTTGGCATATAGTTGCTCATAATATGTTCTTATAATTCTATTTCTTTGTTGTTTGTTGTGACCTCTCCTCTTTGATTTGCGATTTTATTTTTGGGGGTCCTTTCTCTTTTCTTTTGGATAAATCTGGCCAGGGGTTCATTGATCTTACTAATTCTTTCAACGAACCAGCTCCTGCTTTCATTAATCTGTTCTACTGTTCCTTTGGCTTCTTTTTCTTTGATTTCTTCCCAAATCTTCATTAATTCTCTTCTACTGCTGGGTTTAGACTTCATTATCTCTTCTTTCACCATCTCCTTTAGGTGTAAAGTTAGCTTGTGTATTTGAGACCTTTCTTGTTTCTTGAGAAAGACCTGTATTATTATATACTTTCTTCTTAGGACTGCCTTTGCTGCATTCCAAAGATTTTGAACTGTTGGTTTCATTTTCATTTGTTTTCATGAATTTTTTTTAATTCTTCTTTAATTTCCTGGTTGATCCATTCATTCTTTGGTAGGATGCTCTTTAGCCTCCATGTATTTGAGTTCTTTCCAACTTTCCTCTTGCAATTGAGTTCAAGTTTCAAAGCATTATGGTCTAAAAATATGCAAGGAATGATCCCAATATTTTGACTGGTTGAGACCTGATTTGTGACCCATATATGATCTGTTCTGGAGAATGTTCCATGAGCACTCAAGAAGAATGTGTATTCTGTTGCTTTAAGATGGAATGCTCTGAATATATCTGTGAAGTCCATCTGGTCCACCATGTCATTCAAAGCCCTTGTTTCCTTGTTGATCTTCTGCTTAGATGATCTGCCCATTGCAGCGAGGGGTGTTAAAGTCTCCTACTATTACTGCATTATCACCATTGACGCATTGCTTTAGTTTGGTTATTAACTGGTTTATATCATTGTCTGCTCCCATGTTAGGGGCATATTTACAATTGTTAGATCTTCTTGTTGGATAGGCCCTTTAATTATGATAAAGTGTCCTTCCTCATCTCTTATTACAATCTTTGGTTTAAAATCTAAATCTGTCTGCTATAAGTTTTGCCACCCCAGCTTTCTTTTGATGTCTATTGGCATGATAAATGGTTTTTCACCCCCTCTCTTTAGATCTGGAGGAGTCTTTGGGTCTAAAATGAGTCTCTCACAGACAACATATTGATGGGTCTTGCTTTTTAATCCAATCTGATACCCTGTACCTTTTGATTGGGGCATTTAGCCTGTTTATATTCAGAGTAACTATTAGAAGATATGAATTTAATGCCATTGTATTACCTTTGTATTAACCATTTGTTAATACCATTATACATAATACCACTGTATTAACAGTGTAAAGTCACTGTTTCTGTATATTGTCTCTGTTTCTTTCTGGTCTGTGTTAATTTTGAGTTCTCTCTTTGCTTTGAGCATCCCCTTTAATATTTCTTACAGGTGTGGTTTAGTGATCACTATTTCTTTTAGTTCTGTTTCTCCTGGAAGCTTTTCATTTCTCCTTCTATTTTGAATGACATCCTAGCTGGATATAGTATTCTTGGCTGCATATTTTTCTGAGTTAGCAACATGACTATATCATGCCAGTCCTTTCTGGCTTGCCAGGTCTCTGTGGATAAGTCTTCTGCCAGTCTAATGTTTCTACCCTTGTAGGTTATAGACCTCTTGTCTCAAGTTGCTTTCAGAGTTTTCCCTGTCTCTGAGACTTGCAAGTTTCACTATCCTATGTTGAGGTGTTGAACTATTTCTACTGATATTGAAGGGAGTTCTTTGTGCCTCCTGGACTTGAATTCCTTTTTCCTTCCCCAGATTAGTGAAGTTCTCCTCTGTAATTCACTCCAATATGCCTTCTGCCCCCTGCCTTTCCTCTTCTGGGATCTCAATTATTCTAATATTATTTTGCTTTACGCTATCACTTATCTCTCAAATTCTCCTCTCATGATCCAGTAGTTGTTTATCTCTCTTTTTTCTTAGCTTCTTTATTCTCCATCATTTGGTGTTCTATATCACTAATTCTTCTGCTTCATTTGTCCTAGCAGTTAGAGCCTCCATTCTTTATTGCATGTCATTAATAGCCTTTTTTATTTCAACTTATCTAGATTTTAGTTCTTTTGTTTCTCCAGAAAGGGATTCTCTAATGTTGTCTATGCTTTTTTCAAGTCTAGCTAGTATCTTTATAATCATTATTCTGAACTCTAGTTCCAATGTCTTACTTATGCCCATACTGACTAGGTCCTTGGCAGTCAGTACTGCCTCTTGTTTTCTTTTTTGAGGTGAGTTTTTCCATCTTGTCATTCTGTCCAGAGAAGAATAGATGAGCACGAAAACAAAATACTAAAATGGCAAGAATGACCCCAGAGGAATATATACTAAACAAATCAGAAGAGCACCAAAACCAGAAAAAAAAAATTTTTTTAAAGAGACTCTAATCTGACATGTGAACAGAACAGAGCAATACACTGGATCCTGTGTATATTTTGGTTTGCTTGTTAGAAAACTAGATCCCAAATTGTAAAGAAATAAAAAACTTATATATGTACAAAAATTAAATTAAGTACATTGAAAGGATAGAATGTAACTATAAAAATGAAAATTAAAAGACCCCCCCCCCAAAAAAAAAGAAGAAGAAAGAGTATAAACAGACATGTGAACAGAACAGAGCAATGCACTATATCCTGAGTGTATTTTGGTCTGTTAGAAGAAACTATATCCCGGGCGCCTGGGTGGCTCAGTGGGTTAAAGCCTCTGCCTTCGGCTCAGGTCATGATCTCAGTGTCCTGGGATCGAGGCCCACATTGGGCTCTCTGCTCAGCGGGGAGCCTGCTTCCTCCTCTCTCTCTGCCTGCTTCTCTGCCTATTTGTGATCTGATCTCTCTCTGTGTCAAATAAATAAATAAAATCTTTAAAAAGAAAAAGAAAAAGAAAAGAGTTAAAAAGTAAAATTGAAAGACTAAGAATCATGGGAGAAAAGCCATGAATTCTATGTACTATTTTCCCCTAGTGCTGGAGTTTTGCAGTTCTCTGTGATTGATAAACTTGGTCTTAGCTGGATGTTCTTGCTGGTCTTCTCAGCAGTGACCTGTTGTGCTGTTTCTCAAGTGTCTTTGCCCTGGTCGGAATCCCACCGTCGTTGCCAGGGGGCCAGGCTAAGTAAGGGGTTCCAGCTTGCTCTGTGTTGCTTTTGTTTCTTGAAGGCTTTCCACACAGGTTTAGAGGATGAGAATGAAAATGGCAGCCTCCCAATCTCCAGCCCCAGACCTGAAAGCTCGGGGCCCCACTCTTCACTGTGCCCTCAGAGAAAAGCAGTCAGTCCTTCCTGTCTCCCTGGTCTCTATCCACACTCCGTGCTCACCTAGCCTGGGACCAAGTGTTTCTATCTCAGGCATGTGACCCCATTTTAAGACTCCAAACCCTTAAAGTGCACCCCCATGCCACTCCTCCTGGGAGGAGGTAGGGGGGTTCTCTACACAGTTCTGCCATAGGCTGGGCCCCTGCTCGAGAACAGTCACCCAACAGAGCTGTGCTTCTGGTATAATGACAACCCCAAGCTGAGAGCCCACCCCTGGGCTCTCTGATTGGAGTAGGCTTTCCTACTTCAGTGCCTGGGAACCCTGTCACACTCAGGCACCCTGGTTTTCCTGTGATCCTGAGGATCCTGAGACCAACCACACTGACCTACCTAGGATTCCTCCCCGCTTCACCACCTGAGCGCCTTTCAGGTAGGGACGGCCCTCAGTGGAGCAGACTTCTAAAAGTTCTGATTTCATGTTCCAGGGCTATATCACTATCCAGTAGCCAGCTGACGGAGGCCCCCTCCCCACCATTTATCGTTCCATATATCACCTTGGATTCACTTTTCTCCACCTCCTACCTTGCAGAAAGTGTTTGCTTTTTTCTTTTTTCTTTTTCTTTTTTAAAGATTTTATTTATTAGAGTAAGAGCAAGCACAAGCAGGGGGAAAGAGGAAGAAGCAGGGGGGAGAGGGAGAAGCAGGCTCCCCACTGAGGGGAAGCAATCCCAGGACCCCAGGACCATGACCTGAGCCGAAGGCAGATGCTTAACCAACTGAGCCACCCAGGCGCCCCAGTGGGTGCTTTTCTATTTGTAGAGTTGGCAGCTGTTCTTAGATAACCGGTTGAGTTTGCAAGTGTTCAGAATGATTTGATAGCTCTCTAGCTGAATTCCTGGGACCAGACAAAACTAAGGTCTCCTACTCCTCCTCCATCTGAACTATCTCTAGGACATTTTGTTTGAAAGAGACATTTATTGTATATTCTTGATAGAGGAACATTGTGAGGTTAGAAGTGCTGTGTGCACATGAAGCAAACCCAGAGTCTGCTTTGGATCACCTTGTAGTTCATGAATAATCCTAAATGTCTTTGTTTCTCTCTCCATGGAAGGCACTGTCCCGCTGAAGATAAGGGTGCTCATCACACAGAAAAACAGGAATGCTAGAATTGCTCAAATTGTAGCATTTATTATATATGGCAAGGTCTAAAGTACCCTGAGTATTGCCTGTTCAATTATAAAACAAGATTAAAGTTGTGAAGTTGTACTGTGTGATTTTTTTTCCCTATTATGTCAGAAGAGGCAGTGAGAAAACATGCAACATGCAAATACATCTTTGTGGATACTCTGTTTAATATTTTGTTGAAAGAACAGAATGTGAGTTTCCTGATTGACTGTGCCTACTAGTTGGTGCTCTCTGTAAAAGACCAGGAAATGTAGTTGAATTAACTATGTTACCAAGTCTCTAAATCTATCAAATCCTACCTCCCCTGGACACCTTCCCTAATAATATTTTTAACACCTAAACAGACAGACCACCCTCCGAAATACACAATTCTTAACTCTGTGATCTATCTTAAGCTAGTTTGCACCTTTTTTATGGAACTACTCTATTATGATATTTTATATAATTTTCTTACCACTCACAGCATTATAGATGCTGCTGCTTTTTTTTTTTTAAGATTTTATTTATTTATTTGACAGAGAGAGAGACACAGCAAGAGAGGGAACACAAGCGGGGGGAGTGGGAGAGGAGAAGCAGGCTTCCCAGTGAGCAGTGAGCCCGATGTGGGTCTCAATCCCAGGACCCTGGGATCATGACCTGAAGCGAAGGCAGACGCTTAATGACTGAACCACCCAGGTGCCCCTAGATACTTCTTTATAGCAGGGGCTATCTTGCCCTCAGTCTTGGAATTGTCTGAAGCACTTCCTGGCATGAAAGTAAACAATAAGTGCTTAGTAAATATTGGTTGGAACAAAATGAGCTGGCTGTTTACATATTCATTAAATTAAATGTTCTGGTTATTCTCAAGCATGTGAAAGATATGCAAATCTACTCTATGGCTGTGGCCTGTTGCCTAACCTAGGTAGGCAGATTGCAACTCCCTTAATTTCTTGTTGACTGTTCAGGAAGTTTTTGTTTGTATTGAATAGAAGTCAAACCTATTGAGTTTTTTTGGCACATGGGAAGTTGTTTACAGCTTCTCTTTTTCATTAGTGCCATTGTTCAATGGGACCTGCCTGAGGAGTGTACTGTACAGCAGTTTACATGAAGCATTCATTTATTCATTGGCTCACCCATCAGATGACTCACATATTGCTTGTGCCTTTTAAATAAACGTGGATGTGTGCAAGCTTGAAATACCCTAATGTCAGTCCAGCATGTTTCAAATTATGTAAGTATCTTACCATATTATTTATAACTTTTAACACCACCTAGTAGATCATCTGTCGCTCAAACATAAACAAGGAGCTATGAAATGTAATTTTTAAAAAAGATTTTTAAAGGAGATTCTGCTGTAATTATTATAGGGAAATTTGCAACCATTATATAGAGAAAAAATACACTCACATATCAGCATTACTTAGTAGAGACCTATTTTTTGGGTTTTCTTTTTTTGTTTTTTTGTTGTTTTTTAAGGTTAAACATACTATGTAACAAAATTAGGGCATCAAATTAATTTTCAATACTATCATGAAACTGGTTTTAATTCATCTAAGAGTATATAGGTTAAATATCTTCCAAAAGAGTCACAAACAGGAATGCCGCTTACACTACTCACAGATGGAAAAGGCTTTCTCCTACAGGTTTTAATGACTTCTTCATAAAAACTATTTATGTAAAGCTTAGAGTTTGATGTTTAGTAATGCCTTTTTACTAATGAAGGTTGTTTTGTTAGAGGTAACACTGAGGTGAAATTATCTCATCTTACTAAAAAGTTTTCAAATGAAACTGTTAAGAGTATTAGTAATTTCTCTCTGGGTGGCCATCCTGTTGCTGTAGAACAAGGCAACATCTCATTAGAAGTT
Source organism: Ailurus styani (assembly GCA_002007465.1). Classification (NCBI taxonomy): domain Eukaryota; kingdom Metazoa; phylum Chordata; class Mammalia; order Carnivora; family Ailuridae; genus Ailurus; species Ailurus styani. Next base: position 2,709,860 of record LNAC01000229.1, on the reverse strand, counting down.
GTTTGGTCTGGGTGAGGTAATGATACTGTTATCAGATTGTTTTGCTTCATAGAAGCATATACTCTCATCACTTTAAAAAAAATTTTAAGTAACGTTATTAGTTTCATTAAAATGGCCCTTGCTTCTTGGAGGGAATGAAAATAATACCAACAAGAAAAACTAAAAATTACCCAGTGGCCCATTGCTATTCAGTTTTCCATCTGAAGATTCTTTTAAAAATCTCTACACAGAAATTTAAAGGCATTTTACATAAAAGAAATATTCATACTTACTGTTGTTACTTTGCCATGAATATCTATGTCAGCAAACATTAATCTGTACATGCTGTTGTAGTAATTTTAGTATTGCTTTGTTTTATAATTAGTACCATCTTGATGAAGACTTAGCTTGTTTTCAACTTTACAATATTATCCACTCACATTTCAGTGGCCAGAAAGGTCCAGAAAGGTTGATGGTTACTCTGAATGGGTGGTGCACATCCCACAAACATCTCCGTGACTTATACTTATGTGATAAAATTAAAATCTGTAGTTTATTAGATGACTGTTTCATGATTGGCACCTATAAACATTTGTATACACAGGCACAAATGGCAGAACTCCTTGGTGACACAGCCAGCACCCCTCCAACCCCACCGCTCTGGAGCCCCCCTGCAGAAGCCCACCGCTTACTCTGATTGTGGTTAAATTCTCTGATCCTGGAACTCTCTGATTCCCAGTGTTTTCCCCACCTCCTTCCCCCCCCCAACCCCAAAATTCTGCAGATGCTGCATTCTTGCTCTTATCCTTCTGTTTTCACAGGCCATGAATTAGTTTATTCTCTTGTAGAATATCCTTTGTCATACACAAACTTATTCAGAGTCTTCCTTAATCTCTTTCATTCTTTCTTCCTCTCTTCTGACTCTTATCCAGTTATCTTCTTACCCTGCCTCCTCTTTCACTTTCTCTCTCCCCCCTCTTCCCCACCCTTCCCCTAACCTGTTCTTTTCTCTTTCCACTTTCCAAAGACTGATAAAACACCTATGTGCAAGAGAAAAAGATTCCATAAATTCTGGAGTGGAATTAAATAGCATTAAAATAAAAAGTTATGTTTAGAACCCTTCAAATGGAATGAATCCAAAGTGTTTCCATTGAATGAGTCTTCAAGTACCCTCATTTGAGATATATTCGATATTTGATACATTCTGTATTTATTAACCCATTCCCCTCATCCTCCTCCCCACGCCACTAAAGGCAAGTTCTACAAAGGCAGAAATTTGTTTTGATGTATTCCCGTTCTTGACAAATCTAGGTGTTAGTTGTTAGGTGAATAAGTGAATTGTAGGTAAAGCAAAATTTATGGCTTTCTTTTATTTTTCAAATGGGTATTTTCTTTTAAAGCTTTCATTGCAACTATATTGTTTTCTGGTTTTTAGGTTTATTTCCATTTCAATATAAGGTATTTTAAAATTTATGGATTTTATTGGCTGCTCTTGGGTAACTTGGAATTAAATCACCATTTATTCATTGTGTGTACAGACAGTTTATTCTGAAACTGATTTAACATGAACTTTGGAATACGAGCTGCAAGAGGAAGGCCTCCGTAAAGCAGTGTTAAGAATTAGTGCAGGGGTGCTGGCGTGGCTTGGTCAGTTAAGCATCTGCTTCAGCTCAGGTCATGATCCCAGGGTCCTGAGATCAAGTCCTGCATTGGGCTCCTTGCTCAGCAGGGAGTCTGTTTCTCTCTCTACCTGTTGCTCCCCCTGCTTGTGCGTGCATTCTCCCTCTCACACAAATAAATAAATTAAATTAAATAAATAATGCAGATAGAGGTTTGTGCCTCTTAAGAATCTTAGGCAGTTTATCAATGTCCATAAGATGTAATTTTGTGTGCTCATGAATTTTCTTCTCACTAGCACTTGTGTTTTTACTAACTGTTCCTTGTGTTACATCTTGCACAAAACTTAACCATTGCATGCGAGTTCAGTAATCTGTAAATTTTTTCAAGAAGTAGTTTTGCAAGAGACATTGCCTACACTTAGAAAGTAACCCTACATTTGGGTTGTAATATAAACAAGCTATTGGGAAAGCCATGTGGAAGAAGGGGAAACCCAGAAAATAAACAGTGACAGTATTCCAGATAAGTCTGGCTAGGCAACCGATCAAAGAATGTGATGTTATATCAAGATGAATATTGTACTTATGTAAAAGATTAATGTTCTAATAATCATGATAAAGAAGTTATTGTTAAAGAAAAAGACGTTTTTAAATAAAAACGTCTTGGGTATACCTCTATACATTTCTTCCTACCTCCTTTCTCCATTCTTTTCTCTTCCCTCCGTGAGACTGCCCAAGTGTTCTTCTTAAACTTCAACTGAGGTTTTGATGTAGGGAAAAAAATTTGTTGTTTTACTCTTTCATGTATTTTTTCTTTCTTTAAAGCAGATGATATTGAGGGTCTAGAACCAAGGGATTGTTTCTAATCATTCGGGCAAGTTGATTTTTATCCTTGTTTTTCTTTTTATTGTTTTATAGTTGAACTTAATCATAAAGTATTCTTATATCTTCGGTTATACTTCCACTCAAAATTAGGATAGCATTATTAAACTGTCTTTCTCACTCAAAAATCAAATAAGCCTGAAGATGTTGAAAATTGTGCTGTTTATTTTTAAAAGAAAGCAAACAATAAGAATAAGGCAGGAAGACAATAACTGACAGTTTATTTTCCTAAAGGATTTCCTACTTTTTCCTACTTTGTCATTTATGTCTTGCAGAGAGGTATCTTAGTACGGATGTTTCCCTTGTCTTAGTACAGATGTTTCCATATATGTGAATTGCCAACCACTTTAAATTTGAGATGGCTGCCCCTAGAACTCTGGAGAATGAAAGTTGCTTTTAAGATCATAGAATCCAGGTGATGTGATGAACACCAGGTGTTACATGCAACTGATGAATCGTTGAATTCTGCATCTGAAACTAATGATGTACTATGTTGGCTAATTGAATTAAAAAAGTAAAAAAAGACCCTAGAATCCTTTTTTTCTGAGTGTCCATTTATTTGGAGAAGACATTTTCAGAACTGTCCCGGTGCTTTCCTTACTGTGGGCCTGGAGTGGGTAGTCAGGTAGTGCTTATGCAGGCAGTGCTCAGACTGCCTGGCTTTGGATTTGGTTTTAAGTCTGCCTGGAAAAGTGACTGCAGTGGGACAGAATAACCCCCAAAGCTGTCCATAACCTAATCCCTGGAACCTCTGAATATTATTTTCTATGGTAGGAGAGATGTTGCAGACATGATTAAGAGAAAGATTTCGAGATGAGATCATCCATTTAGACTCAGTATGATCACAAGGGACCTGATAAGAGGGAGGCAAGAGGGTCAGAGAAGGAGATGCAGTGATGGAAGGAGAGGTCAGAGAAGCCTCTAGAAGCTAGAAGGGAGGAGAATCATTCTCCCCGCCCCCCGCCCCAGGAAGGAATGCAGCCCTGCCAACACTTTGATTTTCTGCAAGACCCATTTTGGACTTTTGGCCTCCAGAACTGTAAGATAATAATTTGTATTGTTTTAAACCACTAAGTTTGGTAATTTGTTATAGCCACAATAGGAAAGGAACATAGTGACTTTGGGTAAATTCCTTAAACTCTTGGCCTGTTTCTCCATTTTTTTTTTGTAACAGCTTTATTGGGGTATATTTTTTACATATTATAAGATTCTCCCATTTCAAGTATACAATTCAATGATTTTTTAGTAAATTTGTTGAGTGATATAAACATCACAAATCAGTTTTGGAACATTTTTACTCCAGTGAGACCCCTCAAGTTCCATTCACAGTTGACTCAGTCTCCAGGCAGCATCTAATCTACTTTCTATCTCTCTAAATTTTCCTTTTGTTGACATTCCATACAAACGGAATCACACAGTATGTGGTATCTAGCATCTTGTTTTTTCACTTTGCATAATGTTGCTTTATTTCTAACAGAACAATAGTTATACCAGCATCTTCCTCCTAAGGACTGTTTTAAGGATTAAATCAGATTATGGATTCAAAATGTTTAGCATAGTGTCCAATACATAGTAAGTACTCAATAAATATTCCTTTTTTACTTCTTCCATGTAGCATTCTCCTTGTTACTTTTTTCCAGTTTCTGAACAAATACACAAAAATATTTTTAACATATATGCTCCTCTTGCTCTCCTAGTCCCATTTATGTTGTGAGGAATGTAAGTCTTCTAATTTATATGTTAAACTGATTTTTTGGAGTGTGACATAAGAACCTGAACACCATGCTTGCTCCTTTTATTTATTTTTTAATTTTTTTTAATTTTATTTATTTATTAGTGCATGCGAGAGAGAGCATGAGAGGGAAGAAGGTCAGAGGGAGAGAAGCAGACTTCCCATGGAGCTGGGAGCCCGATGTGGGACTCAATCCTGGAACTCTGGGATCATGACCTGAGCCAAAGGCAGTCGCTTCACCAACTAAGCCACCCAGGCACCTGCTCCCTTTTTTTTTTTTTTTTTGAATGAGAGAATATGTTTTATGGTCTAGGTGGCTAACCTACAATGTGAACTTTTTTTTTATTTTTTAAGTATAGTTGACATACAATGCTACATTAATTTCAGATGTACAGCATAGTTATACAACAAGTTTATAAGTTATGCTATGCTTACCACAAGTATGTAGCCACCATCTATTACCATATGGTGCTATTATAATGTCATTGACCATGTGCCCCATACTGTACCTTTTATTCCCCTGATTTATTTATTCTAAAACTAGAAGCCTACATCCCCCAATTCCCTTCATTTTGCCCATCCTTCCCTCTTGCAACCATCAATTTGTTCTCTATATTTATGTGTCTGATTCTGTTTTTTGTTTGTTTACTCATTTGTTTTGTTTTGGGTTTTTTTTTTTTAGATTCTACATATGAATGGAATCATATGCTCTTTGTCTTTCTCAGTCTGAATTATTTCACTGAGCATTATACCCACAGGTTCATTCCTCTTGTCTCATATGGCAAGATCTCATCCTTTTGTGACTGTGTAATCTTCCGTATATATGTATATATAAATATTATATTTATTATATTAAGTTATATATATGTACACACACATCATATCTTCATTCATCTATTAATGGACACTTAGGTTGTTTCCATTGTTTAGCTATTGTAAATAATGCAAAAAACATAGGGGTGCCTATGTCTTTTCAAATTAGTGTTGTTGTTTTCTTTGGGTAAATACCCAGTAATGGAATTACTGGATCATGGGGTATTTCTATTTTTAATTTTTTGAGGAAACTCCATGCTGTTTTCCATAGTGGCTGCACCTGTTTGCATTCCCATCAAGGGTTCCTTTTTTTTCCCCACATCCTTGCCAACACCTGTTGTTTCTTGTTAATTTTAGCCATTCTGACGGGTATGAGGTGATATTGCGCTGTAGTTTTGATTTGCATTTCTCTGATGAGAAGTGATGATGAGTATCTTTTCATGTGTCTGTTGGCCATCTATACTTCTTCTTTGAAAAAATGTCTATTCATGTCTTCTGCCCATTTTAATTGCATTGTTTGTTGCTTTGGTGTTGAGTTGTACAATTTTTTTTTATATATTTAGGATCATAACCCTTCATCAGATATGCCATTTGCAAATGTCTTCTCCCACTCAGTAGGTTGCCTTTTTGTTTTGATGATGGTTTCCCTTCATGTGCAAAAGATTTTTATTTTGATGTAGTCCCAATAGTATATTTTTGCTTCTGTTTCCTTTGCCTCAGGAGACATACCTAGAAAAATGTTCCTGTGGCCCATGTCTGAGAAATTACTACTTGTGTTCTCTTTCAGGATTTTTATGGTTTCAGGTCTCACATTTAGGTCTTTAATCCATTTTGAGTTTATTTTTGTGTGTGGTGTTAGTAGTTCAGTTTCACTCTTTTGCATATTGTTGTTCCGTTTCTCCAACACCATTTGTTAAAGAGACTGTCTTTTCCCCAATTGTATAGTCTTGCCTCCTTTGTCATAGACTAATTGACTATATAAACATGGGTTTATTTCTGGGCTTTCTGTTCCATTTATCTGTTGTGTCTATTTTTGTGTTGGTACCATACTATTACTGCTTTGTAGTATATCTTGAAATCTGGGATTGTGATAGGTCCAGCTTATTTCTTTCTCAGGATTGTTTGGGCTATTTGAGGTCTCTTATGGTTCCATACAAATCTTAGTATTGTTCATTGTAGTTCTGTGAAAAATGCTGTTGCTATTTTGGTAGGGATTACTTTGAATCTATAGATTGCTTTGGGTAGTATGGACACTGTAACAATACTAATTCTTCCAATCCATGAGCATGGAATATATTTCCATTTGTTAGTATCACTTTCAATTTCTTTCATCAGTGTTTATCGTTGTCAGAGTTACAACATCAATTTTTAAGGCACAACTTTATTTCTTGGGGATTGCCTTTTTTCAGATAGATTGTATAAATGCTCTGGTTTTACTTTAAAATTATGAGGGGACTTTTATCTGATGCCCTGCTGCAGCTGAAACTGAGAGGAAATGTAAAGAGTAAGGAGCATCCAATCTTAAGAAAATCTTTGTGAAAGTTACAAATCTGTGAGGGGATGTTAAAGAAGCACTGTGGAATTTCTTGAGCTTGTACTGATTTGACCTGACAGAGTGATATCCCAATGGGATTTTAATCAAGAAAGTAAGAGCTAGAAAAGTGGAAAATGGGGGCGCCTGGGTGGCTCAGTTGTTAAGTGTCTGCCTTCAGCTCAGGTCATGGTCCCAGGGTCCTGGGTTTGGACCCCGCATCGGGCTCCCCACTCCTTGGGGAGCCTGCTTCTCCCTCTCCTACTCCCCCTGTTTGTGTTCCTGCTCTCACTATCTCTCTCTCTCTAAGAAATAAATAAAATCTTTAAAAAAAAAGGAAAGTGGAAAATGGTGGCAGTGGGAATAACAAGTAATAATTACTTTTCTTGGAGTTATCACGGCACTTTGGACATATATATTATGTCCCTGTCATCTTTTGTGTAGTTGTTTAAACCGGTTAACATTAGTCTTTTCTCTCTACTCTCCCTGATACCGCTTGTAAACTTCTTTTGGGAAAGAATCTGATTTAACTGTCTAGAAGTGTCAGTGTTTGCCTAGCCTCTGGTACTTTGATTAATTGTTGGACAGATGAATTGTTGGATTTATGGATAGATAGCTGACAGTTTAGTGCTTAGAAAAGTATTCTAACTCTACTTGGTCAGTAGCATTCTCCTGCATTCCCTTGGGCTTCCCTAACGGAATAGATAAATAAGTTCATGAATCCATTTTCATTTTTGCTACTGATAAAATATTTACCTTTTTGGAAAATTGACAGAATGTCTTTTGGCTGAAAAATACAGAAATGTGTATGTAGTACCTTATAAGGTATTATGTGTTGTCCAAATTAAGTTATCTTATTTTGGATTTTCTCAAGACCCACTTTGGTTTAGCTATTGGCAGACCAACTAAACTCAGGAAGTCTAACATTTTATTCTTTTATGCATAAGCATACCAACTTCTATCTAATTTTTATTATTGTAAGTTTAATATCAACTATCCTTAAGAATAATGTTATTATTTTTTTCACTATTGTGATTGAAACCATGTATCAATATATCTAAAATAAATTGAAACATATCTAGTTATCCGGTAGAAAGTTTTCAAAAATTATGTATCCACCCAAATGCTTAGTAACTTGATGTCAAACATCTGGATATTTGAAAGTATCTAAGCAATTCCTGTAAGATTTTCCATTTTATCCAAAATACCGATTTGTAGATACACATGGTTGGATAATTGTTGATGTAGTAGTCTAGAACTTTCATCTAGGAAATTTTATGTTCTATTAGTGCTTTTGAGTAGAAATGACTAACTCATTGACTGGATTATAAGTGGCACTCTTAATAAACTTTGCAATGAGAGGGGGAAAAAATGGAAGGCGACATACATAACATAAATTGAATAACTGGAGGGGCGCCTGGGTGGCTCAGTGGGTTAAAGCCTCTGCCTTTGGCTCAGGTCATGATCTCAGGGTCCTGGGATCGAGGCCCACATCGGGCTCCCTGCTCAGCGGAGAGCTTGCTTACCCCTCTCTCTCTCTGCCTGCCTCTCTGCCTACTTGTAATCTCTCTCTCTGTGTCCAATAAATAAATAAAATATTTTTTAAAAATTGAATACCTGGAAACACCAGCATCAATAGTTCTTAAGAAGGAAACATTGCCAGGGGTGGGGCCAGGTACAAAAACAATTCTGGAAATTTTTGTTTCCACTGCCTCACCTCAATTCTAAGAAACATTAGGAGCTTTATTATTGAATGTTATCTCTAAAAATCATCTTCCAGCTTTTCATTTCCATTAAATTTTCATTCAAACATATCAATGTGTAAGTCAATTGCAGTAGATTCATAGATAGGACAGTACACATTGGGAAACTTTTACACCTTTTAAAATGGTTATTAAATTTGGCCTCCAGCGTTTGCTTTCAGTAATAGTTTTTTTCTTTTGCAAAGAACCACATAAGGGGGAATGTTCCAGCATGTCAGCATTTTTAATTGCAAAATAATAATAAGTTAAGGACATAATATTTGCGTAGAGTGTGTGTAGACAAGATTGGGCAATGTGATCTGGTGATAATGCAATGAGGAGCGTTCAGGCCTAGTTGAACAGTCAGATTCTGCGGGTGTGAATCAAATGATGACAGCCCAAAGAGAGGTTACAAATAAAGTATTTCAACACTCTTTATCTACTCAAGCCTTTTATTAATGATTTAAATTAGGACAGAAGACTTTATGATGTCAAAGTAGTCAATGAAACAAAGGTGAGAAGAGTAGTATGTTGAATAGCAAGTTTAGAAATAAAATATTGAAGAAGACTGTGCAAATGTTTCTTTTTCTATCATAAGTGAGAAAAATAGAGAATTAGCAGATATTTATAGTAAGGAATCAGGAACAGAAAGACCTGGTTTAATAGCCATTCCTACAAAAAAAAAAAAAAAACCCAACTAGAGAATTTTAGCCAATTGCAAGTTCAGTGTAAACCAATAGTGTTACTGTGAAAACTAAAATCTTATTCTGCATAATAAAAAACATTGGTATGGTTATTTATAGTTTGCAAGGTATTTTTTTTAAAAGTTGGATTTCTCGAGGCACAATTTACATAGCATAAAATGCATCCATTTGAATATAGAGTTCCGGGTTTTGACAGAATTCATCACCACCACCACAGTTAAGACACAGACCATTTCCATCATTCCGGACAGTTGTTTGTGTCCCTTTTAGTCAACCCCTACCCTCACCCCAGTCCCTGGTAACCATTTTTTTATAACCCCATATTTTTGCAAAGTATTTTTCATAGAACTTTTAAAAAATTCAATTCTCAGAAGATCCCTACAAAATTAATATTACCAACATGTCTATTTTATAAAGGAAGAAATGAGGGTTCAGTTCAGCAACTTGAAGTGGTGGAGCCAGGTACTGAACCCTTATTTTCTAACTCAGAATCTGAAATGCTTCCCTTGACCCTTCCACCTGGACCTTTGCTCCAAGAGTCACAGTTTTCTCTGCATCGTTCACTTACCTCTAGGTGGATCATGTATTCAAGGCCAGTATTGAACTTCAATAGTAACTTACTAGAGGAGGGTTTCTCAGTCTTTTTTTTTTTTTTACATTATTGTTTCCCTAAGGAGCCTTCTTAGATTTTTTTCTTTCTCTAATCACATCTTCCCCATCCCCCAGTTAAATTTTAACATCATGAATATGCTGTATATCTCTGTGTGTACTGTATGTATCTGTACTTTATGTATTAAAAAGAGTAAGGTTTTTTACCTACTGTAAGAACCATTTTGTCCATATTGGGGGCGGTATCACTCCCATTGAGAATGCTTAGATGGAGCAATAGTCTTCAGTCTTTGTCCCATCTGATGTGCATAACACATAACCCTTGAGTAGGAGACACATTCACAACACTGAAAATTTTACAGTAAATACCACATCAGACTTTTGACCTGATGTTCCTGAAAGTGTCTTCAGAACATGTAGGTAAGTAAAATCAGCTCTTAAGGGTAAACTTCAAATTTATTTAACAGGAAAAGTTAAATTATGGCTTATTTTAAAAATAATTATTTTGAAGTTTGCTTTTAATTTTACATCTAGACTTCATATAATAAAGGAAATAAGGTACTTCTAGGGGCACCTGGGTGGCTCAGTTAAGTGTCTGCCTTCAGCTCAGGTCATGATCCCAGGGTCCTGGGATTGAGCTTGCTACTCCCTCTCCCTCGTGTTTGCTCTGTCTCTCTAGTGCTCTCTCTCTCTCTCTCAAATAAATAAAATCTCTAAAAAAGGGGGGGGATAAGGTAGTTCTGTTGAAAAATAAGTGATCCTACTTTTGTTAAATGCTGTGATGCCTATCATACATAGCTTTAACATGTTAATATGAATATGATTATTGCAAATCTCTCTTGCCTCATCACTATCTGACTTTCATCAAGCAGTCGTAACTCAGGAGTCATGACAACCAGATGTCAGTGTTCTCAGTTGTCTTATGTGTAATGAGGAGGTAGATGCATTTCCTTTTTTTGTGAATTTTTTTTTGTGGTAAAATACATGCGAAATAAAATTTACCATCATAATACTTTTCTAAGTAAACAATTCAGTGATATTAAATACATTAACACTGTTGTGCAACCGTCACCAACATCAGTCCCCAAAACTTATTTTTCATCTTGTAAAACTGAAACTCTAAACTCATTAAATAGTAACTCCTCACCCCGGCCCTAACCCCTGCCAACTCCCATTATACTTTGTCTTTATGATTTTGACTACTCCAAGTACCTCTTGTAAGTGGAATTATACAGTATTTGTCTTTTTATGACTGGCTTATTTTGTATAAAATAATGTCCTCAATGTTTATTCATGTTGTAGCATATTGCAGAATTTTCTTCCATTTTTAAGGCTGAATAGTTTCCCATTGTACATATATACCACATTTTGCTTATCTATTTATCCATTGATAGTGGGATTGCTTCCACATTTTAGCTGTTGTGAATAATGCAATTATGAACATACGAATATCTCTTTCAGACCTTGCTTTCTGGGTTTTTTTGGTTATATGTCCAGAAGTGGAATTTGTGGATAATATGGTAATTCTATTTTTAATTTGTTGAGGAACTGCCATACTTTTTCTGATAGTATGTATCAGAAACTATACCATTTTATATCCCACCAACAGTGCACAAGAGTTACAGTTTCTCTACATCCTTGCCAACACCTGTTGTTTTCTGATTTTTGATAGTAGCCATTCTAATGGGTGTGAGGTGATATCTCATTGTCATTTTTATTTGCATTTTCCCTAATGATCAGTGATGCTGAGCATCTTTTCATGTGCTTATGGGCTATTTGTATATCTCTTTGGAGAAATGTCTATTCGAGTCTTTTGCTAATTGTTAAATCAGATTTCTTTTTTGTTAAAATTTAGGAGTTCTCTATGTAATTTGGATATTGGTTCTTTATTAAATATATGATTTACAGATATTTTCTACAATTCTGTGGGTTATTTACTCTGTAGATAGTGTCATGATGCACAAAATTTTTAAATTTTCATGAAGTCTAATTTTTCTATTTTTCTTTTGTTGCCTGTGGCTTATATGTCATAGCCAAGAAATTATTGCCAAATTCAATGTCATGAAGTTTTTGCTTTATGTGTTTTTATAAGAGTTTTATCATTTTAGATTCTTGGTCTATTTTGAATTAATTTTTGTATATGATGTTAGGTAGTGGCCCAACTTCATTCTTTTGCATGTGAATATCCAGCTTTTGCAGTACCATCTGTTGAAAGATAGTCCCTTTTGAATTCAGTGGTGTTAACACCCTTATCAAAACTCATTTGACCACATAAGCAAAGGTTCCTTTCTGGGCTCTTTATTGTATTCCGTTTGTCTGCCTTGATGCCAGTACCTCACTGTTTTGATGACTGTAGCTTTGTAGTATATGTTGAAATCAGTAAATGTGAGTCTTCTATTTTTGTTCTTTATTGAGTTTGTTTTGGCTATTAGGGGTCGCTTGAGATTCCATACAAATTTTAGGATGGGCTTTCTATTTCTTCAAAAAAATACTGTTGGAATTTTGATAGGGATTGCATAGAATCTGTAGATTGCTTTGGCTAATATTCACCTTTTAACGATATTAAGTCTTCTAATCTATGAATGTGAGATATATTTCCATTTATTTGTTTTTTAATTTCCTTCACCAGCATTTTGTACTTTTCATTGTATAAGTATTTCACCTCCTTGGTTATATATATTCCTAAGTATTTTATTCCTTTTGATGCTATTGCAGATGGAATAGTTTTGTGATTTCCTTTTCAGATAGTTCATTGATAGTCATTGTTTATAGAAATGCAGTTGATTTTTATCTGTTGACTTTGTATCCTACTACCTTTCTTAATTTGGTTTTTAGTTCTAACAGGTTTTGTGTAACCTTTGGGCATCTTAAGATCACATTATCTGCAAACAGTAAAAAAAATTTTACTTCTTGCTTTCCAGTTTGAATGTCTTCAATTTATAACTTCTCTGGCTAGAACTTCTAGTACTATGTTGAATAGAAATGGCAAAAGCGGGCATCCTTGCCTTGTTCGTGCTCTTAAATGAAAAACTTTCATTTTCTCACCATTGAATATGATGTTTGATATGGGTTTTTCATATATGGCAGAGGGAGAGGGAGAAGCAGGCTACCTGCTGAGCAGAGAGCCTGATGCGGGGCTCAATCCCAGGACCCTGAGATCATGACCTGAGTCAAAGGCAGAGGCTTAATCCACTGAGCCACCCAGGTGCCCCAGATCTCTGTGCATTAACGTATCCTGTGGCTTCACTGAATTCCTTTGTCAGTCCTAGCAGTTTTTTTGGTGGATTCTTTTGGGTTTTCCTTATATAGTATCATGTCATCTGCAAATAGTGAAAGGTTTACTTTTTCCTTCCAATTTGGATGCCTTGAATTTCTTTTTGCTGTCTGATTGCTGTGAATAGGACTTCCAGTACTATATTGAATAAAAGTGGTGAAAGCGGACTTCCTTCTCTTATTCCTGACCTCAGGGAAAAGACTGTCAGTTTTTCCCCACTGAGGATGATGTTTGCTGTGGATTTTTAAGAAATCTTTTTTATTAATGTAATCTTCATCCCCAATTTGGGCTTTAACCCATGACCCTGAGATCAAGAGTCACGTGCTTCACTGACTGAGTCAGCCAGGCACCCCAATCAAAAGTGCTGTGGGCCTTTTATATAGACTTTATTTTATTGCATTATGTTTTCTCTAAACCTACTTTTTTGAGGGTTTTTATCATGAATGGATGTTTTACCTTGCCAAATGCTTTTCTGAATCTATTGAAATGATTATATAGTTCTTATCCTTTCTCATATTGATGTGATGTATCAAGTTGATTGATTTATGAATATTGAACCACTCTTGAAACTCAGGAATAATCCCACTAGAATTGTTTTTTTAATGTGTATTGGGTTTGGTTTGCTAGTACTTTCTTGAGGATTTTTGCAACTATGTTCATGAGAGATATTGACCTGTAGTTCTTTTTTTGTGGTGTCTTTATCTAGTTTAGGTATCAGGGTTATGCTGGCCTCATAGAATGAATTTGGAAGTTTTCCTTCCTTTTCTATTTTTCAGAATAGTTTGAGAAGATAGTTAGTAACTCTTCTTAACTATTTGGTAGAATTTGCCTGTGAAGCTGTGTGGTCCTGGACTTCTTCTGTTTATTGGGAGTTTTTTGATTACTGATTCAGCTTCTTTTCTGGTAATCAGTTCAAATTTTTATTTATTCATGCTTCACTTTTGGTAGGTTCTATGTTTCTAGAAATTTATCCATTTTTTCTAGGTTGTCCAATTTGTTGGCATAAAATTTTTCATAATATTCTGTAACAATCATTTGTATTTCTGTGGTGTCAGTTATTATTTCTCCTCTTTCATTTATGCTTTTATGAGTATGCCCCCTTTGGATGGGTCTGTCTAGAGTTTTATCAATTTTGTTGATCTTTTCAAAGAACTAGCTCCTTGTTTCATTGATCTGTTCTATTGGGTTTTTTTAGTTTTTACATCATTTAAATCTGCTCTAATCTTTATTATTTCCTTCCTTCTGATGGTTTTAGGTTTTGATTATTTTTGTAGTGCCTTTAGGTGTAAGGTTAGGTGGTCTATTTGAGATTTTTCTTACTTATTGAGGTAGGTCTGTATTGCTATAAACTTCCCTCTTAGAACCACTTTTGTTGGGCGCCTGGGTGGCTCAGTGGGTTAAAGCCTCTGCTTTCGGCTCAGGTCATGATCTCAGGGTCCTGGGATCGAGGCCTGCATCGGGCTCCCTGCTCAGCGAGGAGCCTGCTTGCCCCTCTCTCTCTCTGCCTGCCTCTCTGCCTCCTTGTGATCTCTCTCCCTCTGTGAAATAAATAAATAAAATCTTTAAAAAAAAAAAACTTTTGTTGCATCCTAAAGGTTTTGAAGAATAGTGTTTTTATTTTCACTTGCTTTTATGCACTTTTTTCTTTCTTTTATTTCCTGGTTGACTCAATGGCAGTTTTGGTATCCAGTCTGGCAAACGTGGGGAATCTCTTGACTAGGTTTCAAGCCCTGGAAATATTCCTCCATGGCTTTCAACTTCACCCTCTTGTTTTTTTCATTCTTCTCTCTGAGTCATCCATGATTTTTAATGAAAGGCAGCATATATTTGCTGCTTATGTATTTACATTATAGGAGTTTTAAAAGGCTTCAGGTCTTACATTCAAATCTGTAATGCATTTTAAGTTGATTTTGTATATGGTGTGAGGTAGTGGTCCAGTTTCATTCTTTTACACATAGTTGTTCAATTTTCCCATCATTTATTGAAGAGACTGTCCTTTCCCCCATTTTATATTCTTGGCTCCTTCACCATAGATTAATTGACCATAAAAGTGTGGGTTTATTTCTGGACTCAACACACAGAGAAGGCCAGGTGAAGATGGAGCAGAGAGAATTTTAAGTGCTGGCCTTGATTGAAAATTGAAGTGATACATTTACTCCAAGGAATGCTACCAGCTAGTGTGGCCCTGCCTATAACTTAATTTCTACCCCGTGATACTGATTGCACTCTACTGGGCTCCAGAACCATGAAAGAATAAATTTCTGTTGTTTCAAGCAACAGTATGTGATAATTTGTTATAGCAGCCACAGGCAATTAATATAGATGGATATTAACACCTCAGTGTTGCTTTTTAAATGCATTTTCACTGGTTGTTCAATGAGGTTTAGTATCTTTGCATCATAAGATTACTGATGTCCAACTGTTTTATTCTATGATTTTTTCAACTCCTGTCCTTTTTTTTTTTAATTTACTTTCTTATTGATTAGTAGGAATTCTTTGCATAGCCTGACTGCTAATGTCCATGTTACTGAAGAAATACTCATGTCTGTAGCTGTGTTTCTACCTTATTGTGTCTTTTGCATTCAGGAGGTCTTTTGCACATTTTTTTTTCATTAGGAAATGTTTAAACATACCCAAAAGTGAGAATAGTATGTACTATAATAAATCTCCCATCACTCTGCTTCAACAGTAATCAGTATTTTTTTCTGGAAATATTCATATTTTTCTTTAAGTTTTGTACTTTTCATGCACCATCTAAGAAGTCCTTCAGTAAAGATTGTGTTGCTCTTGTTTCTGTGGCTGTTTCTGTCCTGATAAAATATTCATTCTTTTTGTTATAACACTTGTTTCAAATCACTTTTGCATTTTAATCACTACACTTATGTGTAGCAATTTCTAATATATACAAGCATTATGGCACCCATGTTAACCTATACCTTCTTCCTGAACATGTACTTTCTTATTCAGCACAAGCTATTGATACTGATCTTGTCCCAGAAATATCGTACATGTCACCATAGAGCTTGTTGAAAATTGCATGTGTCCTTATGAGAAGGTTGATCAATAATATAGGAGATATCAAAATATATGCCTGAGTCAGCCGTGCTATCATATTTTGTTTTTACAAAATAATTCCTCTCATTTTTTCCTCCTTATTTTTAGTGTGCCGCCTGGGCTTGAAGGCATGAAAGAACAAGACATCTGCAACAAGATAATGGCTAAATTACTAGAAAATTATAATACTCTGTTTGAAGTAGAGTATACAGCAAATGATAACCAGAGATGTGAAAACCTGGCTAGGGTTATCATAGTAAAGGTAAGTAAATTTGTCATATAATCTTCAGTATTGCTTATATTTTGAATGGAAGATATTTTATTTAAATTATTCTTTGTCATAAAAATGTCATGGACATAATATAGATTATTATTCCTGTGCATGTTGAATTCTGTTTATGAAATATGTTCTCTGTATCAAGTATTTAACCGATCTCTATTCCTCTAAAGTTGATGGATAATTGTGAATTGGTGTTTCCTTGCTGCTGTAAAATCATCTCAAAATCACTTATGTGACTGCTCGTCAATTTTTACAGAAGTCTGGAGTTACAGCAAGGATTTGTGCTTATGGCTGTGTTCAGGAGTGCTAGCTTACTGAGTAGATTGCAAATTCCTGAAGATAATATTACTGTGTCTTTTGGTCTCTCTTGTGTCTGGCACACTTTCAAATTCAACCTCAGATTTTAAGTCCCACATATATTGTCCCTGGCAACTATCATTGGTAAAGGGGAGTATATTTATAAGTTGTAAAGGAATCCCTGACATTACTTATCTCTACCTTTTTATACATTGGCTGATAATTTATAACCTACCCTTTACACATTAAGGAAATACATGTAGATCTCCAAAGAGAGTCTGCGGATAAACCAAATCAAATCCTCCAGGGAAGTCATCTTATTTTTTTCTCATTTATATTGAGACAAATCATGATGGAGTGGATATGGGAGGTTCCCTTAGGAGGTTTCCTGAAACTCATCGCGTTTACAGACTACATTATACCCATTGATTCATATGGCAACGAATGATAAAATCCATGCACTTGTTTTAGTCATTGAAGGGCTATTTTCATCTCTTCTTCCAGTTGAGACCTTGACTTTGAAGAAGAAATAAAAGGTAAAGAGTATCAAGTAGCACCCTTCCAAAAAAAGCAAAAGACCAAAAACTAGGTTTTCTTAACTAGGACTTATGTTGTTAATACAACTCCCCATAAGGAGTATAAGTACATCTGAAAAGAAAGCATTTATCTGGAATCTTGCCAAACTGATAAAGAGAACTCTAAATTAAAATTTGAGGGAAGGGTGGGCACCTGGGTGGCTCAGTGGGTTAAAGCCGCTGCCTTCGGCTCAGGTCATGATCCCAGGGTCCTGGGATTGAGGCCCACATCGGGCTCTCTGCTCAGCAGGGAGCCTGCTTCCTCCTCTCTCCTCTCTCTCTGCCTACTTGTAATCTCTCTCTCTGTGTCAAATGAATAAAAAAAAAAAAAATCTAAAAAAAAAAAAATTTGAGGGAAGGGAAAAACAATGCACAAATAAAATGAAAAAATGAGATAAAAGTATAACCTAAGTTGGAAGCAACTCGGTGGCTGAGAAAATGTGTCAGTGATTCATAAGAGAAAATATGGGGAAAAAAATACACCAGTTTTGCAACCAAAAAATTAAATTTTTTTAAATAGAAAAACTATCTTAAATTTGTTCCTCTGATTCCTATAGTACTTTCCAAAGGTCTCTTTTTAAAATATTAAAAAGTAATTAACTTTGTTTCAGCTGCATATCTGATAAACATTTTTTAACACTTGAACTTTTTGACTAGAGCTGATAAGGTAATAAGATAAGCCTAAAATATAATGAAAATAGAAAAATATGACCTAGGCAAGACAAACTTGCTGAGATGCAGGTATTAATTGGAATGTGCCAAGAGGAGGTTATGTGCTGTGCAAGTAAAATAATACCTGTTGAAATATGTGGAAGGAGACCCTGCTTGGAAATCATTGAGCTACTAGGTTTAAGTCTGGTGGAGAACTTAGCATCAGAGTAGGTAGACTAAGACATACACAGATAAGACATACAAAGAGTCAAATACAGATATCTTAGGTAGATGAAGAATGTGACTGCTACTCTCCTAATGTAAGTTTCAGATCTGGCCTAGAGGCAGATAAAGGTCATGGTTGGAAACTACATTTCTATACTATGGAAGTATCATTCTGCTAAAGCAAAATAATCGGTCCATTTTTTACTGATCCTCCTGATCCATCTCAGATGGTAGATTATGCTACAGGGGAGTATAATGTTCTGGACCCTAGTTACAGCCAGTAAGGATGAAATGAGGTTACAAAAATTATTTTAATGCAATATGCAAGTGCCATTTTAGGGTCTATAAAAAATAGCATGCTAAAAAAAATAGCATGCTAGCCACAGTTAGGTATGTAAACTTGGATATTGTTTAGAAAACAGATTTTTTTAATTCCTGAAATCATAGAAATGTTAGATACAAACCAAAAGGAAGCTGGGTTAAAAAGGAAATGGGGGGCACGCAATGAAATCATTAACATACTGAAAAATTGGAAGAATGGAAGGAAACTGAAAAAAATGTTCTGATCATTCTCATGAACGCAGCTTTTGGAGGGATGTGTACAAAAAGAAGAAACTGGCACAGGGCGCCTGGGTGGCTCAGTGGGTTAAAGCCGCTGCCTTCGGCTCAGGTCATGATCCCAGGGTCCTGGGATCGAGGCCCACATCGGGCTCTCTGCTCACCAGGGAGCCTGCTTCCTCCTCTCTCTGCCTGCCTCTCTGCCTACTTGTAATCTCTCTCTCTCTGTCAAATGAATAAATAAAATCTTTTAAAAAAAAAAAGAAGAAACTGGCACAAAACCATGGATAAATATACATGAATGACAGACACATTAAATGAGCTGGGAATAAACTTAGGCTCACGTAAACTACTATATAATTACTATATATCTAACTACTTTATATATCTCAGTATAGAAAAGGGATTTTAAGGGGAAGAAGTACTAAATGTATCCACTGACACACCTCTATGCACCCCAGTATGGGGAACGGAGCCATAAAGGGTTAAATGATGCTCTTCACAATAGCCTAGTGGATTGTATGGAGATTTGGGGCTCAGACAATGTAAATTTGATTACCTTTGGACCAGGATTAGAGACTTTGAATGTGGGTATGTGGATTGGCGTTAACTTTGGGGCAGTTCTCTACATTTGTCTGTTATTTTCAGTATTTTAATCATTGACTTAAATGAGTATATACTTGGCACATTTGCAAGTGAAATAAAATTAGAAGAATAGATCAGATTTTGGATGGCTGGATATGTAGACCAATAGGATGGGTGTGCGTGCGTGTGTGTGTGTGTGTGTGTGTGTGTGTGTGTGTGTGAGTGTGTATGCATGCAGCCATTTCTCTCTTAGTTCTTGCTTCAAACAAACAAAAACATCTTATTTGGGCTTGCAGCAAAGTGCTGAGGTCAGAGGGTTCCCTCCCACAGCTGCAAGGAATAGTCACAGAGGTCGGTCTAGACCACCATCCTTTTTAGGTAGTAGTTGACTTGAAGATTGAGACAGTTCTACCAAGGAGATGTTAGGCAAAGTATGCTGGGAGCAGAGGCCCTCTGGGAAAGATTGTCATCCCTGATTAAAAGGAATGATTTAAGTTAAGATCAGAGCTGTGGTTTGCCCCTGGGTATAGTTGACTGATGGTTGTGACTGACTAGGAAAATGCCCAAGGGAACTCTCTGGGGGTAATGAAAATGTTCGTTATCTCAATAGGCATATGGGTTATATGGGTGTATTTGTCAAAACTCATGTAACTTTACACTTAAGATATATCCATTTAACTTAATGTAAACTATTTTTTAATTTTTAGTTGGAAAGTAAGAAAGGTAGCAGGCCTTTGGGAAAGACGCCCATCTCTTCCATCCTGCTTTCAGATGTTATCATCTGAAGGTATGATGCTTGGAGCTACTGCCACCATCTTTGCCCTTGATAAATACATCACTGACACACTGAAGTTGGCAGCTAATGGAGGAGAAAGGCTAGGTTCCTCTTCATTGCTGATGTGCTGAACCAACCTGGAACACACAAACCTCTGGAGTTATGTGAGGGAAATAAAGATCCTCAGAGTATACACTAGCTTTAGTGGAGTGTTCTGTTTCTTGCACCAAAAGCATTATATCTGATACAATCAGTATAATTGCAAAGTGCTATACTTAGGTTTATAAAATGATTTGTACAAAGATAGCCCAGAGGAGACCAAAATTAATAATAGTTAAATTGAAAATCATCCACAGATTTCTCTTTTTTTCATCCACAGATTTTAGTTACTTTCTAGCACATTACAAGATGTCAGCATGATGTAATTGCCCCAAAATACCAAAAATTCATTCGCAGAGTATACCAGTAGTATGCAGAATAAAGAATGTAGGTCTCACTGCTCTTGGTGTAGGTCAGGCAGTATCTGCAGTATTATCTCTGATTCTGAGTACTACATTCTGACTCTCCTGACAATCACCACTGTTACATGTTTATTCGAACAAAATACATAGTTACCTGCATGACCATCTTTTACCTTAGTTACCATACATACTGCTGATGACTTTGAAATCATAACTTCAGCCCCAGCTTGTCAGAAGAGCAGTAGAACTGTATTTCCCACTATCTGTAAAATGCCACGCTGGTGCCTCAAATTTTTCACACTGAAATCATCATCCCCAAAACTTTGTGTTCTGTCCACTCAAACCCTAATTTGCCAGTCCCCAGCCTGCCAGACTAGAATCCTTGATTTAGCCTTGATTCCTCCCCCCTTTACCATTCCCACAGGGACTTAGGTTCTGTCTTCTGTCCTTGGAGTGGGTGTCTTTTGCCTATGCATTACTTCTGCTTTAGATTAGGACCTTATCACAGCCACACAGTTTCCCCATGGTTCTCCCACTTCTAGACACCCTCCCCTCCCATCTCCTTTCTACCAGTGTGATAGATTCTGTGCCTAAAAACAAGCTTGATCATAACCTGTTCCTGCCTTAAGTAAATAAACCTTTTGCTGTCATTGTTCTGTCTCCTACTCTTTTGCTGGCAGTATGTAATTAAGATGCCTTTACTTGAAATTCAGGCCTTCCCACGTCCCCAAACCAAACTTTGTCTATTAAATATTTGAATGAATATCGAATGGTTCTTGTCATCTTCCTATTTCTCTGAACTTTCTTCAGTCTCCTTTGAGGACTCTTCATTCTCAGTCAGAATTAAATATTGCTATTTCCTAGGTTCATTCTTAGGTCTTCAGTGCAGAGCTCTGCCTGGCAAACCATACGTATATATCTAACTGCCTGGCGATCACTTGCACCTGCATGTCTCATGGGTTATCTCCTCATCTTTTCTTGTCCTTGAAGATCTAATACTCCACTTGTCTTAATGAATGGCCCATCCATCTACACAGTTGCTCCAGGTTGGTGTCCAACAATCACTAAAACCTGTTTATTCTGCATCCTAAGTATCTCTTCAATCTTTCCCCACCCCCACTACTATTTCCTCAAAGGCTCTCATCCAGGCAAGAGATTTCTGCTCTTGGCTCATTATCACAGTCACCTGGTGACCCAGACCTAGAGTCAGAAACTCATCGTAGGGCCCCCAAACCTGCATTTTAAAAGGCTTCCTTGGTAATATTAATAATCTGCCAGGTTTGCGGATTGAGTAATCCTTGGGAGACTGTTACAGTAGCCTCCTCCTTGTTTCCCAGACTCTAATCTGTCTCTTGACTCCCTCTTCTGCCTGAGTTACTGTGTATTATGCAGTTACGAACATGTCACTTCCCGTATCAGAATTCTTCATCAGGTTTTCTTCATTTATTCCTATATTATAAAATCTAAGTCTTAGCGAGACAAACAAGAGTTTTCATAATTTGAACCCACCCTACTTATTCACACTTCCTTCCCATCACTCCTTCCCATACATTTGATGTACTAAGTGATCTTTGATATGATCGTGGAAGCAATGTTATTTCAGGCCTCCTTTTGTCAAGCTGTGGAGCTCAGTGCCTGGGATTGAAAATTCCTTGAATTCAGTAGATTTTACTGAAAATAATATCCCTGGTTACAATTTGTACATAGTATGAAATTGATGTTAAGGGGTATTTTCAAAATAATTGAATAAAATTGAAAACATGATAGTTCACAGAGTACTTCATGACTGCCTTATTTTAAGAAAAGATACTATATACTTTTAAGGAATTTAACAGTTCTGGAAAGAGCACTAAAAATAGAATAAGAAGGTCTATATTTGCAACCTGGCTACGCAGCAATATGACCGGGTAATTTATATTATCTGTTTCTGTTTTGTGTTATGTAAAATGGCAAATGTTCTATAGATTTATTGTGGGATTCAAACCATTAATACTTGTGAAGGTATTTTCAAAGCCAGTTAAATAGTATAGAAATATAAAGTATTAAATTGGGGGAAGGGTGAGAATATAGAAGGAAGAGTAATTGATGAAGACCTTGGCTTACTTTGAAATGATTGGTCAAGGATACTTCAGTAGGTATATTTATCAATAAACTTAGGGCACAGAGTTTAAAACTCTAATGTAGAATAAGACAGAATGGGTTATAACTTCCAGTTTGTGTGCCTCTGGGAGAATTATTCAGTCTCTACTTCAACCTTAGTTTCCTCATCTATAAAATAGGAAAACTATCACTAACTTGGCTGTTTTTTTATGATTAAATGAAATAAAAATAGCAAGTTTTCAATAAATTTTAGCTTGAAAAGAAATCATTAGGTTCATGTCACCTTTATGGTATTATCTTACTTCTTTTTACCTGAAAGAATCAGGCTTGATGATAGAAGGAAAACAGAGTCAAAAGCAGAAAAATAAAGGTGACAAACAGATGTGTTACTCATGACAGAAAAGTTACTGCTTTTCTAGACATTTTTTACTATTAATTCACTATTATAGCTTTTATATTATGACTATATTAAGTATCCTCTTGTCTTTGGAAAGGCAAGAATTGAATATGATTGTTCCTTCAACGGATGGAAAAGTACGATTTTAGTATTTAAGCTTCTATTCAAATATGTTTTTTTGCAAATGGGTTATCTTTTTTAAAGTGGAAGTTTTATGGAAGAGTGAAGTATTTAAGTGGCTCTGTGAAAAATGGGATTTCAACAAGTTGCTGGAGAGAGGAAGTGAACAGGGGAACAGAAAATCTTTGAAAAGAAGAATATGCTTTATATCATGTGTTCTTTGTGTACTGGTGACCAGCCATTTTGGCCAGGCCGTAGGAAGTAGCACAAGAGCTACATATCATAGTGAATGAACCAGTATGCAGCTTAACTATGGGGTTAACAATTACAAGAATGGAAGAACGATGAGAGGTTTTAAGACCAAGATGGATTAAATTTAAGCTATACTTCAGATTTTTACTGCGTGTGTGTGCGTGCGTGCATGCGTGCATGCACACGCAAGCAGGAGGTTGGTTTGGCTCATCAGTGAAGCCTTTTTGTAATAAGCTCTCAGGGGAGTAGCCTAATGTCTTTTCTACTCAGTTGACTTTGGTCAGTGGTGCAAAATTGATCATGGCTTGTACAATGCATTCAGCAGCCTCATTTCCAGACAGGCCTCTACTGGGGGCCAAGGCAAAAATAAGGAAAAAATGTTTATCTATAGGACTCCTCCTTCAAGTCCACTTTCTCATTCTCTGAAAATGAACTAAGGTCCCTTTAAGGCTTTTCCAAAGTTTGCAATGGTTTGGGCATATCCACTAGATCTCGTTACTTTAATCAAAGGTAGATGTCTTTGGATTGTGACATTTGGAGAAATCTGTAGCCTGCTGGAGGTCTGAGAGTGTACATGTTTGCCTTTAGCATTTTAATCCACATTTTGCTGAATTTGCCAAGTAGTCTTCATAGTTGGTTCTTTATAGTTATGGCCATTTCTTAAGGTGCAGCTTTCTTTTCTCTTTTTCATTATTTTTGGTTTTTGTAGGTTTCAAGAAAAGAGCAAAATAGAACACCTTTATTTTGCCAAATTGGAAAGTCATATCTGTATTTCTAAATAGGTTAGGAGAAACTTATCTTTCAAGTAGACTTCTAACAACTATGGCTTAATTTCTTTAGCTTCAGAAGAATTCTAGAGTCTCTGTTCATAAGAGGATCTAAATTCAAGACTTGGTGAAGTTTTGGGTGCCTGGGTGGCTCGGTGGGTTGAATCCTCTGCCTTCGGCTCAGGTCATGATCTCAGGGTCCTGGGATTGAGCCCCGCATCGGGCTCCCTGCTCGGCGGGCTCCCTGCTTCCTCCTGTCTCTGCCTGCCTCTCTGCCTACTTGTGATCTCTCTCTATCTGTCAAATAAATAAATAAATAAAATCTTAAAAAAAAAAAAAGACTTAGTGAAGTTTTTCCTTTCTATCCATTCAAGAATTACCTTAATCCAGATTTTTACATACACAAGATTTGGTGGCTTAAATACGGTTTAAATAATACACCATGTAATCTAAGCTGAATTTATTAAATCTAAATAATTATTGAATGCCTGTTATGTGCAAAGCATTGTTCTAGGCACAAGGAGTACATCAGTAAGCAATAGACAAAAGTCTCTGCCTTTATGAAGCTTATATTCTAATGAAGATATAATAAACAATAGTCCATAAATAATTAAGAAACTAGTATGTCAGGTGGTGATAGGTTCTGTGGAGAAAAAGCAGGGAAAGGAGAATACTGGTAAGGTAGGAGAATGGCATTTGCTCATTTAAATAGGATGGTCAAGTGCTTCATTTGCATTGGGGACATTTGAGCAGAGACTTGAAGAAGCAGTGGCAAGCCATGAAGACACTTGAGAGAAGAACATTCCATACAGGGGGAGAAGAGGAGTACAAAGCCTTGAGGTGGGAGTATACCTGTTTTGCCTGTTCCAGCAGTTGAGAAGCCAGTATGATTGAATTACATTGAGCAAGGGATAAAGGTAAAGAAATGAGATCAAAGAGGCAACAAGACACCAGATCATGGATGCTCTTAAAGGTCATGGTAAACACTTTAACTTTTATTCTGACAGCATTTTATTAGACAGTATTGAACAAAAGAGTGACATGACATGACTTACATATTAAAAGGATTACTGTAACTACTAGGCAAAGAATGGACGGTTGAGAGGGATAGACAGAGCAGAGGGACCCATTGGGAGTTTATCACAATAGCCTGGTTAAGAAACGATGGTGGCTTGGGCCAGGGTAATGGTAGTGAAGTTGGTGAAAAGAGCTGACTGGTGAGTTAGGATGTGAAAGAACAACACAGTAGAAGGTACTAGAGACCCCAGTTAGGCTAGAGAATATTTGAGATGGGAGCAAGCAGGCTAGAAGAGCGGTGGGCTGAGAACAGAGTAGATATTTACATTAGTAATTTTGGAGATGGAGCAGTCTGAAGTGATGAAGAGATTTAGATTGTGTTCATAAGAATAAGTGACTAAAGTGGAGCAGAGAAAGTCATTCGAAGGAGATGGTTAAAGGGCATGGGTAAAGATATTGACGGTTTGTTCATATTGGCCCTGAATTTACCCAGGAAGATGGCAGATACTGAGGTAGACAGGAAGGATGTGAGCCTGGTCTGCCTAGTATATACATATTGTTTACATACTTTGTGTATAAATATGCTTCGTGTATAAATTACATTTATATATATTTAATACAGCTAATGAGCCCTATATAGAATACATAGAATAATCTGATTAATATGTTGCTCAGTATTGATCTAGAGGTACTTAAATGAGTATCACTGTATTCCAAATCAACATCTTGTGAGCAGTCTTTAATAGACAGTGTCACTACTGCCCCTTATATCTTTAGGAATTTCTTTGAAATTGACTTCAGAACATATGTCACTTGTGTGTCCTGTTATACATTGTCATCATTGGACTGGGAGATCCTTGTCCTTTAATGCTACACTTGATAATGGGAAATAATCAGTAGTCATTTTGAGCCACAACAGATCACTAAGTTGGAGAGTAGTGATTAAATATTAACTTTTTTGTTTAAAATTGAAACTGGCTATAAAATAATTATGCTGATTTTTCCATGTGACTCATAAGCAAACTCAAAATAGTTAAAAAATGTTCTGAGCAAAAGCAAAATATTAGAATAACCTTTCATAGTGATTAGTTTGTGGGAAGTTCATGTGATTAGTTTGAGGGAAGTGCTCACTTATCAGTATGTGGTATGGCAAGTTTGATTACAAAGTTCAGTCTTATTCCTGTAGAGTAAAGTCATATAAACTGATATATCACATAAACTGCCTAAATTATGTCCCTTATGTTTTTCATGCTCAAGAACACTCTATGTGTCTTTATTTTTCATTTAGGGGTATAGTCTAAACGAATTAACTTCAGCAAATGTTCAGTCACTTTTTTTATATTTAATACCTACTCTGTGCAAAGATCTGGACCAAGGGCTAGGCATCTTGAGAAAATAAATAAGACCTGTCCCTTTCCCAAAAGGAACTTAGAGTTTATAACAAACACACAAAATCAGTGCAGGAGCAGAGGGGCAAAAGGGAGGAGGTTTTATGCCAGGTATTATGCTAACTTCTTCTGTACATATTATCTCATTAACTTCTTACAGTAGCCCTGTGAAGTAGATGAACTTAATTCTCCTTTGAACACGGGCAAGTCTAAAGAGCAAATTACTCAGGGTCAAGAGCAGTAAGTGACAGAGCTAGGACTTTAAACTCATAGTACTAACTACAGGCCAGTTATAGGAATAACCAAAATCTTCATTCAAGTGGAATATCAGTGCCATGAACATTTTTATAAATTTATTTAATATGTATTATAGTAATTTAGTGTCAGGGAAGATTTCTGTTCTGATTCTAGTCCTTTATGCGTTCACTACTCCTAAACTTTTCTATAGCCCCTCAAGAATACTCCAAACTGGGGAACAGTAGAGTCATAATAGGGAATAAAAAATGTTTCAGTTTTTATGTTGTTTCATGCCTTATGATTTGACTGTGTTATCTTTCTGTGTGGGGTGAACTTACATAGTGGAAGTGACTAACTTGTACTCCCCAAAATGTTATAATTTTGAGCACCTAGGAACTCAGAGGTAGCGATAAATTAAAATTCACTTGCTCATGTCTTCAGATCAAACCTTTCTTTGGACAGTGAGCTGTACATTTTAGATTTGTTCTGAGTTTGAAGGCTAAAAAATAGTAAATGATGTTTAAGAAATTAACATAAAATTGCATAATAGAATGCTTACCTGTCTCTCATAGGCACTTTCTAGTAATGGTGACTGATTAAATATCAATGAATGTAAAGCATTAAGTAATAAAAGAAGTATTAGAAGTTACTGCTTAGCTGGAATACTTCTGTAACTCCAGTCTTTGATCATAGTCACATATTTACAATTCTGATTGCTATTAATTTCTTTTCCCCAGACATTTTGTTTTGTAGAGTGTTTACAGATAAACACTAGAAAGTCATGTCTGCTCAGGAATCATGGGAATAGATTAGATATATCTGCCAGGTGTTAATTTCCTTCTTTCTTATTATGAATAGTTAACAGAAGACAGACTAAATTGCTTCACTTATGAAAACATCATTATGCTCTGCTGCCTTTAAACTACTTACAGTGAGATGGCAAGATGTTGGAACTGACACTTCATGAGTTGCCTGCTTTTATTTTTATTTATTTATTTATTTATCTATTTATTTATTTAAGAGGCGGGGAGAGATCAAGAGAGAGAATGAAAAGGGGCAGAAGGAAAGGGAGAGGGAGAATTCTAAGCCGGCTCCATTCTGGGCGTAACACAGGGCTGATCTCATGACTCTGATATCATGACCTGAGCTGAAATCAAGAGTCAGATGCTTTACCGACTGAGCCACCCAGACACCCCAGAAATTGCCTATTTTAAATCATGACATTCTGTGTATTTGGCAGGTAAGGACCCTCAGCAAATGCCAAGTGAATATTTATAGATTTTCAAAAGATTACTTGAATTTTCTTTCTGTGTGACTCATAAGCAAACTCAAAATATTTAAAAAATGTTCTGAGCAAAAGCAAAATATTAGAATAACCGTTTTGCTGTTTTCTTCAGTTGGTCTCCTAGGGATAGAATTTATATTTCTGTGAGCCAGTCGTGCCTAGAAAGGAATATCCCTCTGGGGGCAGCTTTTAACCAATGATTGAGGAACATGGGTGTATAAATTCCCAGCTTGTTTACTGCTTGGTTGAAATAATTCTGTCATGTGTGTTATATAGTGTTTCCCAGAGCTTTCCCCTAAGTCTGAGCCTCAAAACTACTGTAAAAACTCAATTAGCTTCATAATTATACTTTTACTAGCTACCTTCCCTCTGTTATCACCCATTTCCCTGCTGAAACACTCATATAAACTACTTGCCCTCAATCCTTGTTGCAAGATCTAATCTGCATTGGGTGGGTGGGAATCCAACCTACAACATCTCAAATTCTCCTTCAAAGAAGCCTTTGCTCATCCTCCGGGTGCAGTTAATCCCCATCTCCTCTGTTGTCTTAGGGCACTTTCTTTCTCCTTCTATTAGAACAAGTCTCACATTTTGCTTTGGGTGAATTGCTTTTTTCTCTTGTATTGCATTATAGGTTCTTCAAGGGTCAGAATGATATCTCCTATTTACTTATCCTGCTTTTTTCTAAAAGTTGTGGAGTAACTCTTGCATTCTTGTGTCTTTCAAAACACTTACTCTAGTTACTTATATTTACTCAAAAGTCTATTGAATTGCATCATGTACACCTAAGTAAAAGCTAACTCAAATTTATTCTAGGAAAGTCATGTAACTCTTCTAGGAATTAGTACTGGTTCACATTTCTAGAGTATACAATAAAAGTTTGCTTAACAGAACTTCATCTAACTAATTTGCCAGATTAATCAATTCTCTGCATTTGCTTTTAAAAGATATTGACTGCTATCCATGGCAACTCTGAAGGCTTGTGACTAATAAACTATTCTCTTACATACCTGTTCATTACCAGTTTTACTTTATGCTGTCCAAGCGTTGTTTGTCCTTTTCTAAAACTATTCATGCTAGTTTATTGTTTATGGTACCTATATAATTTAATTAAACAAATGTAATGTTAATGTAACATTATAGCCATTTGTAGGAAAATGGCCTTAAAACAAGGTTTTGTAATAGATTCTGAAATCTTAAGGGTTTAACAAAATCCAAAGTTATTTCTCACTCTACAGTGAAGTGAGTTGAGCAATTTTCCACCATTTTGTCCAAACCATCCTCCAAAGTTGCTTCAGCAGCAGAAGAAGGGGTTGAGAATAATATGGAATAATTTTATGACTACACCTGGAAGTGGCTTAACATACTTCTTACATTCCACTGAGCAGATTTAGTCTTATTGCTCCCAATCTAACTATAAGGGAGACTAGAAAAGTAGTCTTCCTGGTGCGTAAGGAGAGGACATGGAGGACACAAAGAGATAGTATTGCGTACACAAAGAATTTTTTCTGTTGTAGAAGATAAGTTGAATACATTGGAGAGACTTGATAAAGATTTAAAGGCTTTATAATGTTATTCCACGTAGAGGATACATTATGATTATGGTTTATACAAGGAAGAAGGTGTGGAATTCCAAGCTCTTAGACATTCCCAAACAAATGCCAACATCAAAAAACTGGAAAGTAAATGAACATTGAAGATTTATAAAGTAAAAATAATTTATTATTTATATGCATCATTTTAAAATATTCCTGTTTTAGTTTATTTTCGGGGTTACCTAACCTACAACTTTTCCTTACCTAATTAGATAGGAATAGAAGGATTCTTCTAGAGAACCATTATTTAAGCAGTTAATAGCAGGGTGGACTGCTTAGTTTCAGATTCCAGCTCTGCTACTTACTAGGTGTGTGACCTTGGACAACCTACTTTTACTTTCTGTACCTCAGTTTCTGTATATAAGAAATTTAGATAACAAAAGTATATATTTCATTGGGTTATTGTGAGGGCCAAATAAATGTACAATAAGCACTTAGAAAAATGCCCTGCATGTAGTAAGAACTGTATAAGTGATAGCCAGTATTATATTTTAATTGTCATCATCATCATCATTATTGTAAGATTTGATTTCTTTGTTTTCTACTGAGTGACCACACTATAAAGTGACACTGTAATAAATACTCATATGACTTAAAGTATTTTGGTTGAAATTATCAAAAAAGCAACTTTGGCTAAAGTCAGACTGAAAAAACAAAGAAAACATTAAAGAATTATTTGGAAGTATATGGGGTATTTCATAGACTAGAAGGCAAAGCTGAGTAAGATAATGGTGGGCCATGGTTTGCCCACAAAAACAATGATTTGACAACTACTAATGGATGAAAATATCTCTGGGAAACCTTCAAGGGTATAGCGAAGAAGCTCCAGCAATCAAGTGGAGCACAAAAACCAAGAATGGCCACATGGATAAGTGTAGGAAGCAGTTTACCTGTATCAGCTTACTCCATGGGCCACAGCACAGCTTAGAACCAAAAAGGATCCTCTTGGCTTTAACTTCCCTCTGTGGAGGTAAAGGAGAACAAAAGGACTCCAGCAGCCCTCACTGCCACCAGGGACAACCACAGCCCTCACTGCTGAGGACCCCTGTAGTCTCTGCTATAGCTTACACAACAGCATACACTAATGCAAGGTAATAAATGAAATAGAAAATTAAGAAAGCATGACAGCAGCAAAGGAACACAGACAATTCCCAGGAATTGACCCCCAAAGAAATGAAGACCTGTGAAATGCCTGACAAATAATTGAAAATAATTAAAGAATCTCAGCAAACTCCAAGAAAATGCAGATGACAACTCAATGAAATCAGGAAAACTGATTTTCAAAATAAAGTTCAACAAAGAGAAACCATAAAAAGGACCAGTCAAATTCTGGAGCAAAAGAATATAATAAATGAAATGGAAAAAAAATGCAGTAGGGAGCTTCAACAGAAGACTCAGTCAAGCAGTTCAACAAAATAAGTTCAAAGAGAAACCATAAAAAGGACCAGTCAAATTCTGGAGCAAAAGAATATAATAAATGAAATGGAAAAAAAAATGCAGTAGGGAGCTTCAACAGAAGACTCAGTCAAGCAGAAGAAAGAATCAGCACACTCAAATATAAGTCTATTGAACTTAGCCAGTTACAGGATTAAAAAGAAGGAAAAAGAATGAAGAGAGCCTACAGGATTTATGAGACAAGTAAACCAATATGTACATTATAGAAGTCCCAGAGGAGAAGACAGAGAGAAAAGGGTAGAAAACTTATTTAAAAAAAAAAAAAAAGGCTGGAAACTTTCCAAATTTGAGGAGGGAAATAGGCATCCATATTTATGAAGTTCAAAGGACTTCAAATGGGATCAATTCAACACTATAATGAGACACATTATCAGACTGTCAAAAATCAAGGGTGAAGAATTTTGGAAGTAAAGTAACTCATCACATATAGGGGAGCACCCCCACACACTAAGATTATCAGTGGATTTCTCAGAAGAAATCTTGTAGGCAAGGAGAGGGTTGACGGACGTATTCAAAGTACTAAAAGAAAACAAAAACAAAAATAGGATACTAGAAAAATTATACTTTAAAGAATGAAGGAGAGATAAATAACAAACAAGGGACAAACAAAACAAAAACTGAAGCCAAAAACAAAAACTGAGGAAATTTGTCACTCCTACACTGCCTTAAAAGAACTGCGTAAGAGAGATCTTCAAATTAAAATACATGACCAGGGCTGAGTTTTCAGTTAAATGTCTGACTCTTCATTTCAGCTCAAGTCATGATCTCAGGCTCATGAGATCAAACCTCTCATGGGGCTCCGCTCTCTGTGTCTGACTCTGTGCTCAGCATGGAGTCTACTCTAGATTTTCTTTCCCTCTCCTTCTGCCCTTACCCCACTCACCCACACGTTCTCTCTCTCTCTAAAACAGATGAATAAAATCTGTTAAAAAAAAAAGTAAACAAGGCAGAAACATAAATCTCACTCTAAAAGTAAAAATATAGACAAATGCAGAATGTTACATTATAATAGTGATGTGTAAATTCTAATCCTAAAATAAAAGTTAAAATATAATTTATTAATGGACACACAATTTAAAAAGCAAACTCTGACTACTGGAAATCACAGTGTGCCAGGGATAGTAAAAGTATAGAATTATATATGACTGAAATTAAATGGTTATCAATTTAAAATAGATTCCTATAACTACAGAAGTATTTTATGCAACCTCCAGATGACCACAATGAAAAAAACCTAATAGTTCACAGAAGATGAGAAAAGAACCAGAGCAAATCTCTTCAAAAAAGTTAAATAACAAAGGAAAGAAAGGAAAAGAGGAACAAAGCAAATGTGAAACAGAAAACAATGAACAAAATGACAGTAAGTCTTCACCTATCAACAATTAAGTACAAATGGATTAAACTCTCCAAAAGGCAGAATAGCTGAGTGGATTTTAAAAAACCAATATATGTGTCACAAGGCAAATACCCTATGATTTCACTTATATGTGGAATTTAAGAAATGAAACAGATGGGCATTGGGGGAAAAAGAGGCAAACCATAAAACAGACTCTTGACTATAGAGAACAGAGTTGCTGGAGGGGAAGTGGGTTGAGGGGGGATGGGTTAAATGGGTGATGGATACTAAGGAGAGCACCTGTTATGGTGAGCACTAGATGATATATGTATGTGATGAATCACTGAATTCTACTCTTGAAACCATTATTGCATTGTATGTTAACTTGAATTAAAAATTTGAAAAAAGAATTAGTCAATTGAACATCCAGCAATATACGCTCCACAAGAATCTCACTTTAAGTATAAGGACATACAGATGCTGAAAGCGTAAGAATAGAAAAATGTATTGCCTGAAAAAATGGTAACCAAAAGAAACCAAGTGTGGCTATAGTCATATCAGAAAAAACAAAACAAAACAAAACTTTAAGTCCAAAAATCTCTAAGACAGAGAAGGTCATATTATAATGATAAAATGGTCAGTTCAACAGGAAGGTTTAGCAATTATAAATATATATGTACCTAACATTAGAGGACCTAAATGTATAAGCAAATACCAACAGATCTAAAGAGAGAAATTGACAGCAATACAATAATACCAGGAGACTTCAACCCCACTTTCAGTAAAAGACTATTCAACAAAAATTAATAAAGAAACAGCTGACTTGAAGAACATTATAAACCAAATAGACCTAACAGACATGTACAGGAGATTCAACCCAACAACAGATGAATATACAGTCTTCTCAAGTGCACACAGAACATTCTCCTGGATCAATCGCATCTTAGATGACACTGCAAATCTTGACAAATTTAAGAAAATTGAAATCATTCCAGATATCTTTTCAACTTTAGTTGAATGAAAAACTAGAAATCAATAGCAGTAAGAAAATGGGAGAATTCACAAATAGCTGGAAACTAAATGATACACTCTTGAACAACATTGGATCACAGGAAAGAGAAAGAGAATTTAAAAAGCATCATAAGACGAATAAAAACAAAAACACAACTTACCAAACTTATAAAATGCTACAAAAAGGAAGGAGGAACATTTAAGATGCTTAGGAGAGAAATTTATTGTGATAAATTCTTACATTAAAAAAAAAACAAATTTCTCAAACATCCTAACTTTATAATTGAGGAGCTGGGAAAAGAACACGGTAAACCCACAATTAGCAGAATAAAGGAAATAATAAAGATTAGAGCACAAATAAAGAGCAATGATAGAAAAATCAACAGAACTAAGTTTTGTGTGGAAGGTAAAAAAAAATTCAAACCCTTAACTAAACTTACTAAGAGAAAAGAAGGAAGACTCAGAAGAAAAGAGGATGGTATTACAATGGCTACCTCAAAAATAAAAAGAATTCTAAGGGACTACTATGACCAAACTATGTGCAAATAAATTGGATACCCTAGAAGAAATGAATAAATTTCTAGGAACATACAGCCTATCAAACCTGAATCAAGAAGAAATAGAAAACGTGGGAGATTGGATCAGTAATCAAATAACTTTCAACAAAACAAAAACAACAAAAAGTTCAATACCAGATGACTTTCAAAGAAGATCTAATACCAGCCCTCCTCCTTTTTTTTTTTAATATCCAACTTTTATTGCATCTTTAAAATATCACAAATAAGTCAGAGGAATTATCTGACATCCTGCTCTTTCTGTAGCTGGACAGTGTGGATCTTTTCAGCCTGCTGAACTATTCCTTTTCTAGAAACAGATACCATCCAAACATTTTCCAATATCCTTATTTTTAACTGTTGTGGCTTGCTGAATTAAGGCAACTGAATTTAATACAAGTTCAGTGTTGTTTCCTTCAGGAATTAACTCATCTTTCTGGGCTTGAGATACTGAACAAGCAATAGCTGGCCTCATCCAAACCCTGTGGATATATTTTTCGCCCATGAAATTTTGAATTTCAACAAGCAATCCATTGTCCTGAATAATGACGTTGATGGGGAAGGGAGCATACACAGACCTCATCTTGTAATGGAAGCCTAGTGTAACACTTCAGTCACGTTCTGTACATGACAGTGGTCAGTTCCTATTTTCCCACCATTTGTCAACCTGGAGCCTCTTTTTCTTTTCAAGGAGACTGAGTTCTACATTGATGGGATTAAAATCCCCCTGCAGAGCTCCCCTGGGACCCTTCACATAAACAGTGCTTCAGACAGTGCTTCAGAGTGATGTCATCATTTTCTGAACTGTTGATACTTTGCTGAGAATGGTCTTCATTCTCACAGAAGATACAGCAAAAAAGCAATACGATCCTTCTTAAACTCTTCCAAGGAAAAGAGGGCATTCTTTCAAACTCATGTTATGAGCTCAGTATTACCCTTCTACTAACCAGACGGAGTCACCACAAGAAAACTACAGCCCAGAGGTGCCTGGGTGGCTCAGCCAGCTAAATGTCCAACTCTTGATTTTGTTTCTGGTCATGATCTCAGCGTCTTGAGATGGAGCCCTATGTCAGGCTCTATACTCAGCAGGGAGTCTGCTTGAGGATTCTCTCCCTCCCTCTATGCCCTTCCCCTGCTCATGGTCTCTCTCTCTCTAAAATAAACAAATCTTTAAAAAAAATTACACCCCAATATCTCCAAGGAACCCAGATGCAAAAGTTCTCAGAATTACTAGCAAACCAAATTCAATAACACGTTAAAGGATCATACAACATGACCAAGTGAAATTTATTCCTGAAATACAAGGACATTTCAATGCACACAACTCAGTCAATTAACAAAACTAAAGGAAAAGCAAATGTAATCATTTTGGTAGATGGAGAATAAACACTTAAAACGTTCATAAAATCCCTTAAAAAATTGGTATAGAAGGAACTTATTTCAACACAATAAAGGCCATTTCTGACTAGCCCACGGGTAGTATCATAATGGGGAAATACTGAAAGCTTTCCCTCCAAAATCAGGTACAAGGCAAGAATGCCCATTCCTGGCACTTCAATTCAACGTAATATCAAAAGTCCTAGTCAGAGCAATTAAAAAAAAATGATAGCTTGATAGGAAGAATCAAGTCTGAAAAGAAGTGATATCGTCACTTTGCAAAGGATATGGTCTTATATGTAGAAAACCCTAAAAACTATGCCCCCCCCAAAAACTGTTAAAATTGATAAATGAATTCAGTAAAATTGCAGGATACAAAATCAACAAAGAAGTTAGTCATGTTTCTATACACAAACAACAAAATATCGGAAAAGAAAATTAGGAAAACATCCTATTCATGTTACCAACAAAAACAATAAAATGCTGAGGAATAAACTTAACCAAAGAGGTGAGAGACTTGTACACTAAAAATTATAAAATAATGATGAGGTAAATTAAAGACAACACAAGTGAACACAAACACATCCCACGTTCATGGATTGGAAGAATTAATATTGTTAAAATGTCTATACTGCCCAGAGTGAGCCACAGATTCAGTGCAACAATCCCTATCAAAATCTTAATCATGTTCTTTACAGGAATAGAAAAAAACAGTCCTAAATTTCATACAGAACCATAAAACCCCCCAAATGACAAAAGCAGTCTTGAGTGAGAAGAGCAAAGCTGGTGGCATCACACTGTAGTAATCAAACTGTATGATACTGGTGTAAAAACAGACATCTAGGCCACAGAATGGAATAGCCCAAATAGAAATCCATGCATCTATAGTCATCCAGTCTTCCACATGGGTGCCAAGAATTGGTAAAGGACAGTCTTCTTAGTAAGTGGTGGTAGGAAACTGTATATCTACATGCATAAGAATGAAATTAGACCTTTATCTCACATCATACATAAAAAGTAACTCAAGATGGATTAAAGGCTTCAACGTAAGACCTCAAACTATAAAACTCATGGAAGAAAACATAGGGGAAAAACTCCTTGACATTGGTCTTGGCAATGATTTTTTTGGATATGACCCCATAAACACTGACAACAAAAGCAAAAATGAGTGAGACTACAACAGACTAAAACCCAAACTTTGTAGTATTCTACACAGCAAAAGAAATCATTAACAAAAAGAAGAGGCAGCCTACAGAATGAGAGAGAATATTTGCAAACCATATATTCAATAAGAGGTTAATATAAAAAAAATCCTATAACTCAAGAGCAAAAATAATAATAAAAACATAAGTGAGCAAAAGATCCAAATAGATATTTTCCCAAAGAAAACATACAAATGGCTAACGGGTACATGAAAAGGTACTCAACATAACTAAACATCAAGGAAAAGCAAATCAAAACCACAACAAGGTATTATTTCACATCTTAGAATATCTATTATCAAAAAGACAGGTAAAAAGTATAGGTGAGGATGTGGGAAAAAGGGAACCCTTGTAGTTGTTAATGGAAATATAAATTGATTTAGCCATTATGGAAAACAATGTACAGGTTCATCAAAAAATAAAATAGAAATCCCATATGACCCAGCAATCCCTCTTCTGGGTACATACCCCAAGGAAATGAAATTAGTGTCTCAAAGAGATATCTGTACTCCTATGTTCATTGCAGCATTATTCATAATAGCTAAGATATAGAAATAATGTAAATGTCCATTGACAGATGGATAAATAAAATCTGTATATATCTACAGTGGAATATTATTCAGTCATAAAAAAGAAGGAAATTCTCCCATTTGTGACAACATGGATGAACCTGGAGGACCTTATGCTACACACAATAAGCTAGTCATACAATGATAAATACCATATGACCTCACTTTTATGTGGAAATCTTAAAAAGTTGAACTCCTAGAAGCTGAGGCTAAATTGGTGGTTAACAGGGGCTGGTAGAGGGGGACATGCAGAAGTGTGGTTAAGGGGTACAGAGTTTCAGTTTTGTAAGATAAGTTCTGGAGATCTAATATACAGCAATGTGAGGTTGATCAGAGACACTCTTTGAAATACCGTAACCAGTAGAAAAAGGGTAGTTTCTTCTGTCTTCCCTTAAAAAAAGGAAAGTAAATACCAGACATGCAAAAACATTGGTCATCCACTTTGGTGCAATAAGAGGCAAAAAAGATTGAAATGCCCTTTACATATTAATGTCAGGGATGGGGAATGGGACAAGCATGTAAGTAACTGGCACAAGCAACAAGTGATCCAGGTTATAATGTATGGGTAGAGCAGATAAGACAAAAAGAGTGTACTGAAGGCCTGTACATGGTAGAAATAAGAGTTTAAACTTGTTCCAGTAGGTGGAAGGAACTAAAACTTGTCAGGAAAGGAGTGACTTGCATTGGAGTTCTAGATTAGAAAATTTGGCATCCATGAGTCGGATAAATTGAAGGAGAGAAGAATCAGCAGAGGTTGTTTTTTGTTTCTTGAGTCTCTTCATTCAACAAGCGTTTATTGAATGCCTGCTATGAAGCCAGGCAGTATTCTAGGAGCTGAAGAAATAGCACTGAATTAAAAAAAAAAAAAATCCGTGCTCTTACGGAGTTTGCCTTTAGGCCAAGGGACACAGTAAGTAATTAAGAAAACTAATATGTCTCTTGATGATAGATTCTGCAAGAAAATTAAACCCTGATAAGGACCTGATATTGATGGTATGTGAAAGAAGAGAGGGAAGTTCAGGGCACTGTTTCATACAGAAAAGGGAAGGGAGGTTCCTCTGAGCTAGCATTTGAGCTGAAATCAAATGATGTGTTGGAGCAAGCCATGGAAACTTCTGGGGCAAGAGAGCATTCCAGGCAGAGGGAACAGCAAGTGAAAAGGTCCTGAGTCTCACTCTTGCTAGCTTGTCTATGACAGTCGATCACTATTTTCAAACCCCTCTGCCCAGCAGTAAAAAGTAGAGCTTCTCCAAGTCAAGACTGTGAACAAAGAAAGCATAGTGGACTAGATTATCAAAGAAAAGTACAGATATTAAGATTAGATCTGAAATCACCATAATAACATATAGACACCTACACCAATCTTAAAGCAATAAATACTGTGGCAAAAATATAGCAGATTGATAGTAACTGGGGAAGTTGTTTTTGATGAGAGCGTCTCCAAAGAGATGACAGAAGAGTTACGGGAAACACTATATTGGACTGTAATATTAAGATTTCGTGTCCAAACACTAATGCTCAATGGTATAGAAAGTGATCTTTGATTTAGCCAGTTTTTGTGACAATTCCATGCTCTTTCCTGTTTTAAGTTGAAATTACTTGCCATTTTCTGTAAAACAATTTTTAATGAAAGACAATTAAGTTTATATCTGTGAATATTATAGTTGCAGTTTACAAAGTAAATGTAGTAAGTTCAAAATAAATCCAGAGTTTGACAACTTCTCACTTCCTTCGGTTGTTTACCTAATCCAAGCCAAAGAATCACAGATTTCTTCCCAAAAGTATACATAGTGAAGGTCTAGAAGGTGCTATTTTCCTATTCAATTTGTTCTGTTTATTTATATAAAGATAACATCCTATTGCTTTTGCATTTTAAGAAAACATATTTTTTACAGTAAAATTAAGATTCATTTTGCAGGTAGAGATAAGTCACAGAGGAGATTTTTATGGCATTGTAGAGAGTGGTCTGTAATCTGCCAGTCACATTACTTGGGTTCTGGTTGTATGCAAAGGAGCACTGTTCTGTACACTCTTTCCTATAGAAGGCCTTGGGCACATGCTATTAGCTCAACTTGTGATGATATCAACATTGCTGTCTCAACTTATGACCATATCAGTGTTGTTCTCTGTCATCTGCTCTCCTTGTCACTAAAGTCTAACCAAATCACCTGTTGTGGGTTGGATCCCAGAACATCAAATATAGCTCTCTGACAGCTATCTCCCTTATAATAGCTCCTTTTCAACCTACCCTCACCCACCATTATATAACTCAGGTCATAAAAAAATATGTTGTTATCTGATTCCTAATATCATAGAAATCTACATATCTTTAATGACTGGAAATTAATACTAATGGGATGGGAGAGTTAGGAGTCAACATTGTTATGTCTATTCATTTAACAAATACATATTAAATACCAACTAGATGCTGAGGATACATTGATCAAATCGTTGCCCTCATGAACCTCAAAGTCTACAGGGAGTGATAGATAAAGAAATATAAATAAAATTGTTAATTACAAATTTGAATAAGTACTGCGATTTTTAAAAAGCAGGTTAATTAAAGAAGAGTATAGTCAGGGGCAGCCACTTGAGATGGGATTATTAAAGGAGGGCTCTCTGAGGAGGTGAAACAGGAGCTGAAGGATAAGAATGCAGCGGCCATGCTAAAAAAAAATGGTGGAAGAGAAAGCATAAATGGTGACTACTTGAAGGTAGGAAGGAGCTTGGAGTAAAAGAAGGCTAATGAGGCATAGTGAGAGAGAAGGTAAATGGTGTGAGATGAAGGTTAGCATAAATGGTGACTACTTGAAGGTAGGAAGGAGCTTGGAGTAAAAGGCGGCTAATGAAGCATAGTGAGAGAGAAGGTAAATGGTGTGAGATGAAGGTTAGAGAAGTAGGGAAGAGCTGGGTCAGGGCTGTGTATATCATGGCAAAGTGTTTAGATTATAGTCCAGGAATAATGATAAGACCTTGATAGAGGAGTGATGTCATCCCATTTACATATACAAACCTTGAAGGAGGTATAATGGTTGGAATAATTTAGGTGAACAATGATGGCTATGACTGGGGTGGCTAGTACATACAAATGAATGAATCCCAGTTTATTTTGGAGGTAGCACTGACTGCACTTGATGGTGGGTTTGATGTGGGTGGAAAAGGGAAGAATTAGGTAGATGAAGACATTGGGTTGAGCAACTGGGTGCCATCTGCCAATCAGGGGAAGACTCAAGGACTGACAGATGTTTTTTTGCTGATAAAGTATAAGCTCAGGTTTGGACATACTAAGTTTAGAAACTTATTAGACAGCCAAGTAGAGTTGCCAAGTAGACGGTTAGATTAAAGTGACATGAACTCAGGAGAAACATCAAAGACAAGTGGGATTTGTGAGTCATTAGTGTATTGGTTGATTTAAAAGCCATGAAAATGATTGAGATCATTGTACCATTTGGGAAAGGAAGACTGATTTAAATCAACTCTTGAGTCATTCCAACTTCATTATTCAGCATGTATTTATTGAGCTCCTACTATACTAGGCCCTTTTCTCTGGCATTGTAGTCACAGTAGTGAGTAAAGGAAGCCAATCATTTGCTTTCATAGAACTTCTGTTTAGTTAACAAAGCAGAAAACAAAAAGCAGTAGGTACGTAACTTTGTTGTATAGAGGAGAAGAAGCAACAAAGGAGTTAGTGAGATAGGAATTTTTTTTTCCTACCACTGATGATGTCCTGGCAGCTAATGGAAGAGAGTAGTTCAAATTAGTTACCTGAATCAGATGTTGCTAAGAACCTGAGTAAGATGGAGACCAAGCTGGGATTGTTTCATTACTTTATGCAGAGTGGTGACAAGAAACAAAACAGATTTGAGGGCTTTGAAAATAAAGAAGTAGAGATAGTGATGACAGCTGTTTTGAAGGAGTTGGCTATAAAGGAAAGCCAAGAAATAGACTATAACTAATAGGAGAAATGAGATTAAGGAAGTATTGTTTTTAAAAACAAACCAAAAAAATACAGTTCCAGAGCATGCTTGTGATTAATGGGAACAATCCAGTAGAGAGGGCATGAGGGGGTAATTGAGGGAGTGAAATCCCTGAGAAAATAAGAGGAGATAAGATCCCCAGGGGTGCGTGGAGGGAATGGCTGATGGGATCAGCATCTTATCTTTCACTGCAACTGGAGGGAAGGCAGAAAGGATGGAATGTTTGCAGACAGGTTTGTAAATTTGTTGGGGGAGCGCAGTGAGTGGCATTTGTTCCAGCGCTTCTGTTTTTCCGATGAGCTCTGAAGTGAGAATGAAAGGAAAGGGGTTTGAGAAAAGAAGATATGAAATGTCATGTAGGAGGGTGGAAAGTCAAGTATTAAAGTACTTCTTATGAAAGAAGTATAGCAGAATTGCTATGCATTAGAGAGGACTCACTCAAGATTTGTGGTAATAAATTTAACATGAAACACTCAACTAATTCTATACTTTTTCCCCACCCACTTTCATTTGCTTAATTCCCAGCACAGAGAAGGCATATAGCTGGATTTGTCAAGGCTGTACTTTTTCCAGATGAATACAAAGATTAGAAACAGGATGAAGAAAATTGAGTATATTAGTAAAGGAATGTAGAATCATGAAATGTAAGCTGATTAAGGAGAGAACTGAAAACAGGAAGAATGGCCAGGGGATTGTGAAGGATTTTACAAAAGGGATATTACTCATTCATTTGGTTTATCTGTTCCTTTCAACAGTTGAGCCACTACTACGCGCCAGACATGGTTCTAGCTCTGTGGCCAGAGCTCCCTGTATGAGCAAAACTGACCCAGTCCTCTGACAGAATAGGGTGAGATGGACAAAGAATTAGAACCAGTATTTTCTTTTGTTTTTCTTAGTATGGTTGACCCACAGCGTTAATTAATTTCAAGTGTTCAAAATAGCGATTCGACAAGTTTATTTACTAAGCACATGCCATGTTCACCACAGTTGTGGCTACCACGTGTCCTCATACAACACTATTACGATATCCTTGATGATATTGCTTATGATAAGCCTTTTATTCCCATTCATTCAATAACCAGAAGCCTGTATCTCCCACACCCCTCCCCCTATTTTGCCCAACCACTCACTCCCTCCCCTCTGGCAACCATCAGTTTTAGAATCAGTAAGTATTAAAGTCAGATTTCGCTGATGTCTATGAAAAAATAAATAGAGAGAGAGAGAGAGAGCAGTAAGTGGGAGGGGAGAGCAGTGGCAATTTAGATAAGGTGTTCCAGGAAGGGAATCCTCTTTAGTGAAATTGAACAAAGGACCTGGATGAAATGAGGAAACAAGCCTGTGAATAACTGGGAGTAGTGTGCTCCGCTGAAGAAACAGTGAGTGCTCTTCCATTTTTTCCTGTCATTAGTAACTGAATAGTGAGGCCTATTGTATTTTTAAATGGTGTTTTCAGAATACCAAGGTGACATAGCTGGTTTAAGCAATTGGTTGTTGCACAAAAGTCATTAGAGTGAGCAATCAATTCAGTTAAGTCTCACTTAAGCAGATGAAATGTTTAAATATAAATACACCCTGTAGTCGGGTCTGATGTGTTTATCATTACCTTCTCCAATGACGAGCATGGGAATGCCACACACAATAGGGTTCAGTTAATATTTGTTGAGTGAATTCTTATGCCCACATACACTTTAATACTTACAAACATGAATCATTGCCCGTTCAGACCTTTTCAGAGAAGTTCTAAGGGAGGAGTGCAAACAAACCCAAGGTCTCTTCCTTTGCCCTGAGAGTGTGGGGGTTTAAATGACCTATTTTTAAAAACTTAGATATTATTCAGATGCCATAAGATAAACCTGTTTAAAATATGCAGTTTATTGTTTTTCAGAGTGTTCACTAAGTTGTGCAACCATTACCTAATTTCAGAACATTTTTATCACCCTAAAAAGAAACCCATATGGACTGGACCCATTAGGAATCCCTCCCCTCCTTCTAGCCTCTACAACCACTAATCTACACTCTGTCACTATTTGCCTCATTCCAGACATTTTATATGTATGTGGAATCACACAATATATGTCTCTTTATGTTTGGCTCTTTTCACCTGGCATGATGTTCTCAAGGTTAATCTATGTTTACCAGGTATCCCTACTTCAGTCCTCTGTAGAGCTGAGTAATACTGCATTGTGTGCTTATACCCTGTTTTCTTTATCCATTCATCATTTGATAGACAATGGGGTTGTTTCCACTTTGGGGCTATTATAAATAATGCTGCTATGCCTATTTGTCTACAAATTTTTGTGTGGACCTTTGTTTTTAATTCTCTTAGGTACATGCCCACCAGTGTAAATGGCTTTTTAAAGGTATAACTGTGAAAAAAGTTTTACCTTAAAAATGTTTCTCACTTAACTCCATAATAAATCTGTCTGAAAAGAATACATGAAGTTATTTCCAGATACTTATTTAAGCTACTAGTGGAATGTATTAATTTTTCTCCAGAAATCTGAGTGACGTTAGCCCTGCAGGAGATGAGCCCTCTGTGGCTCCGGGGCCCCTGCGCTCACTGTCCACTGCATGGGTGGAGGCCAGCGGTCTCGTGGGGGCATTGGGAATGCAACTCTGAACAGGTGGTGGGTTACCTTTTTGTCAGCAAATATTGCTGCTTCTTAAAAGAATCTGAAAATCTTGAAATTTAAGACCCAGAAAAGTTTCTTGGAGCTCATCTAATCCAATGCCTTTGTTTTAGAAATCTTTGAGCCGAGGGATGTCCAAAAGGTTAGAATGCCTCCCTGAGTTCCTAGATCTGGTTGGTTAGAGAACCAGGAAGGGAAGTCAGATCTCTTGACTGCCACTTCAGTGCCCTGACTACTAAATTTCACTTTGTCTCTGTTGTCTGACTGTAAAGTCCTAAAACAAAAAATAAACATAATTCATGTAAGTGGCATTTTCAGATATAAGTTTACAGAAAAGGTTTTCAGCATTTTATAGGGAAAAGCTATTGTGCTTGTACTCATTAATTCACAGGGACAGGGTGGGGGAGATAAGAGTGATAAAGAAACACTATCCCTTTTAGCCTATGCATAAGGAAGAAAGAATTGTAGGCATTTGTAAACACTCAGACAATCATAAACAAGGTCAGTGATTCCTGTTAGCTTCCCTTAAGAGTCAGCCTTTTTTCTTCTCATCGCATTCTACCATTTACATCCCAGTAGTTTTAAAAGGGGGTTTAAGGATTAAGCATAATTATATTATCCAAGTGCAGTCAAATTACGCAATAGATTATACAGTTAATCACT
Organism: Ailurus styani; assembly: GCA_002007465.1. Taxonomy (NCBI): domain Eukaryota; kingdom Metazoa; phylum Chordata; class Mammalia; order Carnivora; family Ailuridae; genus Ailurus; species Ailurus styani. The sequence continues at coordinate 2,665,585 of LNAC01000229.1, read as the reverse complement.
TGGATCTCCTAAATGTCATGCTGGATATAGTTGATCCCTCTCACAGTGAGTCAGAAGTGAGAATGGGTTCATTCACTATTTCCAGTAAGCTGCTTATGGCCAGCAGGTGTTGTGACTTGTGGGAAAGGGCAGGACTGGAAAGCATGCTTATTTGGAGAGCTCAGAAATGTACCCGTGGGTCCTTCCATAGAGCTGTACGTGAGGCCACAGGCAGCTGAGAGTGTTGGCAGTACCACAGCCACCCCTAGCTTAAAGGAGGCTCTTGATGCCCTCAGAGTCTGGTCATATCACTCCCTAGCACAAAGCTGGGAACAGGTGCCACGTACAGCCTTATAGTCCAGGCACGGGTCTCAGCTCTTCCACTCTCTGATCTTGGGCACGTCACCTCAGATGTCCTCAAGTCTCCCATCTGTAAAATTAGAGAGGAGTGGGGACAGACTAGCTGATTTTTTAAAACTGTTTTAGCTTTAAAATGTTATGGCTCTACAACCTAGTGGTTTAAGATGTCAAGTATTTTGGATATTGGAGATACCATATAAAGGTAATACGTGTTTATAAAGGTAGAGTCGTCTTTGAGTCTGGTGTGACATTGGCCAAGTTACTTAATTTCTGTAAGATTTTATGTTATCCTTAAAAGGGGAGTGATGATAATAGTACCTATCTGTAATAGGGCTATGTGGGGGCAAAAATAGCATTAATGCAAAGACTTTAGCATGGTGCCTCATATAGCCTAAGATTCAGTAAGTATTTTTTAGTAGCAAGTAGTAGTAGTATTTTCTTTAGGGACATTTTATCCTAATAATATACTGTTCTCTTTAGAAATAAGTAAAATCTCAGCAAAATTTAGTAATATTGTAAAGTATTTTACTAAAATATTGTTTAAAATATTATAATTAATTAACCCTTAAGTAAACTGGGGAGAAAAATCCATGATTTCAATAATGGAGTAGTGAATGATGGGCAACTTCACTGTTGTAGGTAAAAAAAAATAAGGGAAGAAATATAATACAGAGGTCAAGGTTATAGTGCAAGTGAAAGAAATTGAACTTATTTTCTCCTAGTTTTATTATTGTCTGTAATCTTCCTTATATATATTTATCTCTCTTAATTTGGTGATGAAATCCCTTATGGAAAATGTATCCAAATTAGTGGTGGCTATTGATAAGGGAGGCTCTACATTGTATTTTTTAAAATGAGATTATTATTTTTATTTATCATATAGAAATAAAAAGTAAATCCCATTCCATGTGAGCTGCCTCCTTTTAATTTCTGCTAGCTTTGCAAGTACTATTTTAGTGTGAACCAAGGACTTAGAAGCTTAATAATTTTGGAAACCAAATACACAGAAATTTTTCCTCAGGTTGTTGGTATGAAATGATCACTATTCAGTAGTGGTTTGCTAAACTATTTGAAGGAATTTGTTTAAGAAAAAGTATTTACATAATTAGAACCCATTTGTAAAAAATGGTAGTTTGGTGGTTGATATCTTGGAGAATTAACTACCTAATTCTCCAAAGAAGAGAGGAGCTATCTGTGGATAGTGTAGATGAGATTCTCAATGGTCATCTCTGAATATATATGTTCTATGTGTCCCACACCTACTCCATCACCATTTTATCTTACTTAACTATTGTAGATGAAAAATAAGAAAGGAAACATGTGATTCCTCATGACAAATCTCAGTGGCTTCTGATTTAAATAGTTCAATCCAGAAATGCCTTCTCTCCCATAAAAAAATTGCTTTTCACTACACTGTAGTTTTCAGATAGCGTGATGTTTTTTGGTTTCTAATATTTCTGTTGTACTTCTTTTATAGGAGGCCAGTTGTAAGAAACCCTTATCTAACATCCTTCTAACAAAAGACTTAGAAAGAGACATGCAAAAACCATCTCTAAAATCCAGGGTAAGTTGTCTATTTCTTTGGGTTATCATGAGAAACATTTAGCAGGACTCTTGATGTTCTTATGTTTCCATGCTCTGTTTCTTGCATTTCCCTCAGCCCTTATCTTTGTTTTTGTTTTTGGACCTGGTTTCATAAAAAGCACTTTTTATTTAGTACATTTAACCCAAGGTGATATTCATCCCCAAATTTTCGAGACACTCCTCTTATTTGACAGTGATATTTTTTAGTTCATGTCTTCTCTTCTACTAAATCAGAATTGTTCGCAGCCTACGTCATAGGAAATAGTCAAATGTAGTAGATCTTTTCTTGGTTGCTTTGAGGGGTAAAATACAATGTCCAACTGTCATTTCTCTTTTTCAAAATAGAAATCACCTTATTGATTTTTCATAATTATGAAAATAACACGTAATCAATTAAGTAAATTTTAACCAGGAAGAAATAAGATCATACATATGACAGAATAAAGAGTCCAGTGTGTAAAATTTTATTTTTCTTATTAAGAAAAATCCAAAATACACATAATTGTTTTCCCAGTGAAAAGAAAAACCCCTTTAACCCAAAATATGTCATGGAAATTTCTTTGACCATTTGTCCAACCAGAAAAGTTATTGTATTAATTTTAGAATTCCTTTCCTAATCTTTAATCTTTTAAGTAGAAGTTCTCCTATTTATTTGGGTATATAGAATATCCCTAACTGGCCACCATGACATTTATAGAGCTATGATTTTTCCCCATTCTGAGAAAAAACATGTTCACCATATTTTCCTGAGTCCATTGTAGGCAAAATTTAAAAGAATTCTAATCTCTGATTTTAATTACAACTTACCATAAAACTAATTCTGTAGGGCGCCTGGGTGGCTCAGTGGGTTAAAGCCACTGCCTTCGGCTCAGGTCATGATCCCAGGGTCCTGGGATCGAGGCCCACATCCGGCTCTCTGCTCAGCGGGGAGCCTGCTTCCTCCTCTCTCCTCTCTGCCTGCCTCTCTGCCTACTTGTAATCTCTCTCTCTGTGTCAAATGAATAAATTTAAAAAAAAAATCTTTAAAAAAAAAAACTAATTCTGTAAAAGGTAAATTAAGTGAAGTATTGAGTTCATTACCTAGTGTCTTGATTATAGTAAGTCAGGTTTATTTTGAAAATAAATTTAAAAACCGCTTTTTATAAAACCTATTCCACCTTGATTTTTTTTTTCAGAAAATTATCCAAACTACCCAGCATGCTTTCCTTTTCAGATGCAAACTACTTTTTGTATCTTTTTCTCTGAAATATTTGTGTCTGCAAATTTATGTATAATTAACTCAAATGTATAATAGAAATTGTATTTATTGTGAATTAATAAAAAGTCAGTGTAAAAAAGTATACTCATAAACAAATACCTTGAAAAAGGTAGGATTGGAGGGAATCATGAGGTAGCATTTACTTATTAATTCCATATATTAGTGTAACTACCTTTATGTGAAGAGACCCTAGAAGAATCACTTCCTAAATATAGTCTCAAAACCTGTCATAAAAGTTGTTTGATGGGATTGTATTACTTTTATGAAATTAATCCTGTTTGGAATTTTTCAGGTATGTACAGAATCAGTAATATGCATTTATTATCCCCTATCAGTCTCACTGTATGGTTCATGAACAAACTAATACAATAGAGAAATCACTTCATTGGTTAAGCTTTGGTTTTTAAGTTAAGCTTTTCTGTGGCCTTACATAAGCAAGTTTACATTTACATGAGCAAACTAAGCTCTGCTTAGTTTATGGGTGATTAAAATCCTTGTAATTTCAAATCCCAGATATGAGGCAGAGCATGTGAGCTGTAAGAGATTATAAGGCACTAACTCTTCCATCAGGGTTTTATCCCAAGATCTTTTTTCCTCCAGTTGATCTTTGAAAGTTAAAGCTGAGAATATCTTCAAAATATGGTTGATGTGTCCTTTCTAGAGTGACTTTGTGAGCCATGAGAATGAGGTGTATCCTTGGTATTAATGTTTCTCCATTTGGCCTCCATAGCTGTCTTTCTCAGATATCTTTAGTTACAGCTGTGTTTGCCTTGGACAGCTAAGTATCTGTGATCCCTATATGGCTGGAGATGTAAAATGGTAATCCAGAAATGGCATATGTCCATTGACTCTGGAGATGTCTCTCTAGTCTAAGCCATCTGTCTCCATCTGTGTTCCCTCTGCCAGTTGTTGTCACTCTTCTTAGGCAATAGGAAGGATTATATTTCTCTTCCTTAGGTAGGAAAGCCACTTCTTGATTTGAGTCCAAGCTAGAAAAAAAAAAAAAAAAAGAAAAAAAAGATACCTCCATTTCACTGTGCCATGACACCTCCAGGATGAGCAAGGATCACCACCCTGGTAGCTTGGTAGCTCAAGGGATATTCATATGACCATTTCATGCCCAACACCAATACTGTGTAAAGCACGTATGCAAACAAATAATTGGAATGGTGGTAAAGAAGAGAACATCAAATAGATTTATGAAGCGGTAGAGAGCATAGAAAGGCACATCTCCTTATGACCTAATACACGTAAAATTACAGAAGACAGTCTTTTTTCTACCAAACACAAGTGCTCTAAACAAGCCTCACAACCCGTATTTGTTGGTCACAGTATAAACCCAGAATAGGATACAGTAAACTGAGGGTAGACAGTTACTTTCCTTCTCTCTGCTGTGGGGGTATGCTCTGGACTTCCCAGTGTAGTTTCTGTGTTCTTGACCTCAGCAAAAGAATTCAAGGTCAGATCACTGTATGAGAATGAATATCAAATTTGTTCAGTGCTAAGATGAAGGTATAAAATAAAAGGTTATGCGTTGTGGTTCCTGACTTTTATCAGTAGATAAAACTGTGCTGATAAAAATTTAAATTACAAGCACATAATAGTTTTAGTTAGTCATTGGATTCTCTTAATATTTTTATAGAGGTATCCTGTAGGATATGAAGTCGTATTAACTATAAAATGTGTGATAAGAAAAAAAATGTGTGATAAGGATAATGCAGCTATCAAACACACTGTTTTGTAATAGAAGCAACTGTTAAATTATTTCTCTTTCAAAGGTTAATGGTTTCATGGATCATGAATTATTTATGGAGATTTTCCTCAATAGTGAGAATACTTGTCCCAGTTGTATTTTCTTAAATGTTTTTAAAAATGCCTATGTCTATTAGCAAAGTAAACTAGAAATTTTAAATAATATAGGGTTTTGAGAAAATTTAATGGAAGTGTAATTTTCAGTAAGTGAATTAATAGAAAGGGTAATTTAATAAGCATTAAATTTTACCAAGCTTCTAAGTTATTTTTAAAAATATTGTTGATGGACATGCATATATTGTGCATTATCTTAATGTGTACATTCTAATTCATGTTCTATTTTTCCAGTTAGCATTATTTCTACTATGCATTTCCATGCATCAAGCTAGTTTGCACCCTTATTTTTCTAATAAAAATAATAGTAGAAGAAGTAATAGTGATAATTACTGCTAACATTGATTAAGTGCCAGACACTGTTAATTAATTAAGGTAGATCTTTTTTTCTGTTAAATACGCTCTATCAGTATTCACTTTTGGTAAGACTGTATGACAGTTTATTTAGGTATCATTCCACATTTTTCCAATATTCAGGTTGTCTTCAATATTTAGATCATTTCCAATATTTTGTTATTACAAACATTTTTAAGTGAATAATTTTCACATGGCACATTTTGTGCACACATGAGAAGTACAGTCATAAATATGTACATCTTTAACTTGTCCCAGCTTTGCAAATATTTTAAGATGTTGTACCAGTTTACATGCTTAACAGCTGCAGATGACTGTTTCCATTTTTCACATCCTCACCAACCCTTGTTAATATCGGAGTTGTTTCCCCAGTCTAATGAGTATGAGATGCATCTTCCTGTTGCCTTAATTTGGATTTCTCTAACTTCTGATTGTGGCAGAGACTTTTCTTATTCACTGAATACCCATGTGTTTCTCCATTGTTTCCCAGTCCCATTGCAGTTAGCTGGGCCAGCCAGCTGCTTCTGGCCAGTAGGCTGTGAGCAGAAGTGACAAGTGTGGCTTCAAGGGCAAGAGAATTCAAAAATTGTGCATAATTCTCTAGCCCTTTCTTACAGTACAGCAACTAGACCATGGAGCATGGATCCTTTAGTGGTTTTCATGAAGTGGAGAGCCCCCTGTCAAATTGCACTGGATTTGTGTAATGACTGAGAAATAAACCTATTTTATTAAGCCACTCAGATTTCTGGTTTAATTTGTACCTTCACTATAATGTAGTCTATCCTGATTAATTTTATGGGGGCAGCTTTTCATGTGTTCATTAAGCTTTGGTCATATCTGTGATCATTAATCTGTGTACTACTTTTTCCTGTCATTGCCAATTTTATTATTGGGTTGTTTGGTTTTTTCTGAGTAATCTGTACGAGTTTGTTAGCTGTTGTCACTTATATGTGTCTCAAATACTTTCCTTTTAGTTTTCTTTTTTTTTTTTAAAGATTTTATTTATTTATTTCACAGAGGGAGAGAGATCACAAGGAGGCAGAGAGGCAGGCAGAGAGGGGGAAGCAGGCTCCCTGCTGAGCAGAGAGCCCGATGCGGGCCTCGATCCCAGGACCCTGAGATCATGACCTGGGCGGAAAGCAGAGGCTTTAACCCACTGAGCCACCCAGGCGCCCCTTAGTTTTCTTTTTATACAGAATATGGTGCCTTTTAATGTATAAAAGCTTTTTATTTTAATGTTGTCACATTAATTAGTCTTTAGTTTTTGTGTTTCTTACACCTTGTTTGAGAAATCCTCACATACTTTGAGGCCATTAAGAAAATTTTTTTTATTGTTTTCCAAAGGTTTTATATTTTGCTTTGCATATATGTCGGTCTTAATCCATCTGAAGTTGAATTCTGTGAAGCAAAGTAGGAATCTGATTTTATATATAAAAATCAGTCACCTCAGCATATTTGTTCAATAGTTCATCTTCTCCCCACTTTTTGAAATGTCCTTTCTGTTATATGTCAAATGTTTTATGTGTGTTTTGGGGCTGGGTTATTGGTTGCTCTATTTGTTTATCTCATGTCATTACCACAATATTCTAATTAGTGATATCTGGTAGAACAAGTTTCTTCTTCTTGAAAATTATTTTGGGTCTATTGCTTTGCAGTTGAATATTGTCAAGTTTCATGAGAAATTTTAGTTAGAATTTAAACTGAAGTGATAGGGCCATTTCATGAGAATTGGGATTCCATTCATGACCATAGAACTCTCCACTTGCTCACAACCTCTTTAATGTCTTTTGATTTTTTTAATGTAATTTTCTTCTTAAATGCCCTAAGTAGTCCACCTTTTATAGATATTACATGTGAAATACTTATGATGTCTTCAAACTTGGTTGCTGATATTTAATGTTGTAACTAATTTTTTTTTTTACTTTTATATTTAGAAGCCTTGCCAAATTCTCATTAGTTCTAATATTTTGTTGATCACTTCTCTTTGATTTCCTTTGTAGACAGTCAGTCATATCATCTGGAAATAATGAGCCTGTTTACTTTTTTTCATGCCTTTAATCATGTAATATCTTTTCTCTTGTACTATGTTCTAGAGGTTAAATAAAAATGGCAATGCCTTCTTGAATCCTTCCTGATTTTAAGGAAACGTTTCTACATTTGATTTCTAACTATCATCATGGCATATTTCTTTTTCTTCCTGTTTTTAAAATTTTTTTCACAATGCCAGGCACATAACAGGCCTTCAATAAAAACTTGAAAATGAACAAATTATTTAATTGCTTTTGTTTCATCTGAGAGCAGTTAGTGTCAGCATGTTTTCATTATATGTTTTTCTTCACACATACACTTGTTAGGTTTATAATATTTGCTGTAAGTGTTTGTTAGATAAGCTCTGTAAGCTTAAGGAGGTTCCCTTCTATTTATAGTTTGTTTAGAATTTTTATCTGGCATGAAAGTTAAATTTTAGCAAATGTTTTATTTTGTCTCTGTGAAGTTAATTGCATGGTTTTTCTCATTTATTCTTTTCTTGTGAGGGGAGGTATACTGAAAATTTTTCTAAACTTAAACTAATGCATCACTGGAACAAATCAGTTCTGAAGCTGTTCTTGCTACTTATTTTTTTTAACATTTTTTTTAAAGATTTTATTTCTTTATTTGAGAGAGAGTGTGAGAGAGAGAGAGAGAGGTCAGGAGCAAGGGGTAGAAGGAGAGGGATAAGCAGGCTCCCCCGCTGAGCAGGAAACCTGATGGGGGGGCTCGGGGCTTGATGCAAGACCCTGGGATCATGACCTGAGGCAAAGACAGATGCTTAAAGGACAGCCACCCAGGTGCCCTTGGTACATATTTTTAAATACCTTGCAAGTTTTGGGTAGCTACTATTTTGTTTAGTATTTTTACATCTATTTTTGTCTGCTTTGGGTGTAAAGGTTATATACACTGTTGTAACAAAATGAGATGAGGAGAGTCTTTTCTAATCTCTGAAATAGTTTAAGATCAGGGTTATCAGTTCCTTCAGTATTTGGCAGAATATACCTATAAAACCGTCTGGGTCTGGTGAGATTTATTGGTTTATTTAAAATTTTTTTAATTCGTTTATTAATTTAATCTTTTTTTTTAAAGATTTTTTATTTATTTATTTACGCAGAGAGAGAGATTACAAGTAGGCAGAGAGGCAGGCAGAGAGACAGGGAGAGGAGGAAGCAGGCTCCCTGCTGAGCAGAGAGCCCAATGCAGGCCTCAGCCCAGGACGCTGAGATCATGACCTGAGCCGAAAGCAGAGGCTTTAACCCACTGAGCCACCCAGGCACCCTTAATTTAATCTTTAATTTTTTAATTTAAATTTTTTTAAATTTGTTTTGGCAAGTTGATTTTTAGCTACTGATTCAGTATCTTTAATGCTTATCTTTAATCCTGTTCATGTTTTCTGTTTTTTCTGAATTAGTTTTAATGTTGTATTTTCTGGAATATTACCTATTTTACCTCAATTTACCAGCATAAGGTATTTCAGTGTTTCTTCTTACTTTTAAAAATCTTTATTTTATCTGTAGTTATAAACTTTTTTTCATTTCTAATATTATCTTTTGGGACCTTTTTTCTTGTTTGCTTTTGAAAGGCTTGCCAGACTTTATTAGTCTTTGCAAAGAACCAGATTTTAGTTTTTGTTGATACTTCGTTGTATTATCATTTTCCTTTTCATTGATCTCTTATTATTACTTCCTTTCTTCTTTGTATCTATTATTCAGAAGGCAGATCTTTTTTTCTAATGTCTGTCAACTTTTCCTCCATAACCATATATTGTAAATACGTTTTTTTGTGTGGTTTGATACCGAAGCTTGATGATCTGTTCTTTTGAGTGTATTTCCTCTGTTTACTAAAAGCCTTCTTTGATGTGTTCAGTGTCCTTTATTATATTCGAGAACTCTCCTCTAGAATCATGTCATTTCCTTCCTTCCTTCCTTTTTGTGTGTTTTGTTTTGTTTTTTGGTAATATTTTCTCAATGCCAGACACGTAGTGAACCATTGATAAATACTTGAGAATGAACGAATGAATTAATCAATTTTTTCTCTTACTCTATATGAAAGCAGTGAATGTGTGTGTGCGGTTTTGGGAAATTTGCTTCTGTAAGAACCTAGTCAAATTTAGTACTTTTTTTTCATTTGGAAGGGATTCAATAACCATTAAACACATAATTATATATGGAATTTAAGACTTTGGGTTTTTTTATGTATCTTTTCCTGATTTAATCTTTCTTGAGCTTTTCTTAAAATAATTTTCCATCTGCTTTTTCTGCCCCCATATGTTTGTATATATGAATATATGTTTATTTTACTAGATAGAAAATGCTTTGTATCTTGCCTTCTCTCTGATAGGTGTTGGATGATAACATTCTCAGTTTATTTTTTGCCTCTTCCATTATCTTAGGAAATCAGCTTTGCAAAGCTGTTCCTTCAGTGCTTAGTAGCGTGAGATTTTAAAAAAATAATAATTTTGTTCATTTATCATTATAGTTATATCTATCATTAGATCTCTTATTTATTATAAGCATATTCTTTATTTGATTTCCTAAGTCACCACTGAACTCTTGGGATCTCTTTAGAATCAGTGACTAGTAGATTTAATTACTTGGATAATATTTTTGTATGTTTTGTGATATTTTTAAATATATTTATAGTATATTACTATTACACTATCAAATAAAAATATAACACAGAATTAAATACTTATTTTAAATAATAATGCAAAAATGATGTATTTGGGTGTACCTATGTTATCTCTCAGTCCAGTAATTCAGCTCACTCAACTCCTGTTTCTCTTTCCAGATACTATAAGCAAATTGTAATTATAGGTCAAGGAATAGAAGGACCTTATGAGAGTATCTGTAGATTAGCACTCCCATGGAATCTAGTTTATAGCCAGCCTGGTCTCATAGTCCTGAGTACCCAGCTTGCTAAGACTGGGTTTACACACTTGATCCCTGACCTTCTTCTCCAGCCTGAAACATCCCCCCTTGCATATCTGTCCTGCTTTGATAAGCACCCTGAAGTATTGGCTATTTCATCATTATATCCTGTGCCAGGTGATAGGGATGGAAATTTGAAAAGCCTTTGTCTCCTACCTCAAGGAGCTGGGTTGAAGACTAGACATCTATACAAAACATCACATGTGCTAGACTGACTTTCTGATCTCAGATCAGCGGTTGGGTTCACCATCCTATTTTGCAGACAATCAAGTTTTAGCCTGGTTTCTTTGATTTTTCACTGACTCTAAAGATCTCACTGGCCTTTTTATTCCAACTTTTCCTGGTTTGCCTTGTTCTGCAATTATGACCAAAGTCTAATCAAAGTTATTAATGCTGACTGCTATAACAAAAATCCCTATCACCACTGGCTTTATTTTTAAAAGTTTATTTCCCACTCCAGTCATTGTCTGATGGAGGTAGGGAGGAATTGGTTAGCAGCAAGCCTCGAATCAGTGATTGAGATCACAGGCTGCTTCCATTCTTCACCTACGTCATCTAATAAGTGTTTGGTTCTAATATTGGCAGTGAACAAAGAAAAGAAGCACGTGCAAAGTTCGTAGGCACTTAATCACCTCAGCACAGAAACAACACCTGTCCCTTCTACTCACATTTCAGAACTCAGTAGCATCCGTGGGAATCTGCGAAATGTAATTTTCCAATGTGCCTAGGAAGAGGAGAGTGAAATAGTAGTTGGGGAATACATAACATTATTGTTGCCCCAGCTTACTCTTCTGTTTGCCAAATACATTTTCCCATTTCTGTTACTATACAGAAAACACAGTCAATCCTTCTGCAAGGATGAAACTCAAAGAACCAACCAGTCATTACAACTTGCTCGAGCTCTCAGATTTCTGGGTGATGTATCAGGACTCTGTCAGGGCTGGACATGGTTCCTCTTGTTCTGAGAATCTGTGAAGTAAAAAGACAGACTATCCCTCTCTCCCCTCACACGTCCATATACAAACGGGACACTAAACAATCCCATTCACACACCAGGACATGCACGTGCACAGGAAGCTGGGTTGGTGCCTTGATCAGGCCTAGATTATGCTTTCTGCATGGAATTCCATTGTCTGTTTTCTCTCTGGCCACTGCCTTCTTCTTTTAGAATCCCCTCCTTTTCATTATTGCCCTTGAAGTGAGTGTAGGGAGTGTGTCTTTCTTAGACTACAGCTTGCTGCCTGTTTGAGGAAGTTTGGTGACTCAGGAGTTGTTTTAACTCTTGAACAGCAGAGACGTTTCTTAAGTCTGTGCTAATGTTTTTTCATGGTAGTGATGATGGTTTGTTAAATGTGGTTTGAAGGGGCTGACAGTAAATTCCTTCAAAAATGTGACAGTGTAATTGATTCTGATCTAATTGCTTTCGTGCAGCTCTGTGAGCTAGTTATTAGACCTAAAGTAGGTCATCCTCTCCTCTGCCTTCCAGATCTCAGAAGAATTCCTCATTGGAAGAAATTAACCAGAACCCTAGTGACGAGGGATTCCCAGGAACACAGTTTCCAGGGTCTAAGCCACTGCGATACACAGCTATCTGATAAAATCTTATGAAATTATGTTCCAAATAAGTAAAATAGACCATATGTGCTATGAAATTGATTACAGCTAGCTTGTAGAAGAAAGAGAATTTAAGTCAATTTTTTAAAAAGAAGAATTGGACCAATGGACAGAGGAAGGATTTCAGTTGGAGTGGCATAAGCAAAGACTAGAAGGAGAAAATGAGCACCCTATGTTCTGCAAGGTTTGTAGACCATGGGCAGAAAGTTTATGAAGGGAAGTAGTAGGAGATAAAATCTGAAAGAGAGGTTGCAGCCAAATGGTAGAGGTGTTTGATTATTAAATTTGCATAACAATTGCCATGCTATGTGATAAAATTTATTAAATGAAATAAACAGCAAACTAAGAGAAAACAAATTTAGAGACTACAAGGAAATCAGTTCTTCTATAACAGAGAAGGTTTTGAAATAACAACAAAAAGGCACATATATGAACAAAAAAATTACTAGAAGGCTTTTATTTTTTTGCTAGGTCACATGACAGGAAAAATGTGATTTTAATGAAAAGATTTCTGGCTTTATAGTCTTACAGAAGAAAGTCTGTCATTTAATGTAGTGCATCCTTAGGTACACTGCAGAATACTTAATATCTTAGTATTCCAATTTATAAAAGACAGACAAGAATGTAATCGTGATATAGCTGACACTGAGTATTTACTCTATGCTGGACACTGTGGAAAATACTTCCAATATTACTTCTTTAAATCATCAAAACACTGTAGGATAGAAATGATCTTTATCAGTCCATGTAGCCTTTGTTACACCTCAGTAATAAGCAATCCCAGAATCCTAGTAGCCTAAAACATGTATTTCTTGCCTCTGCTGCCTGCCCAATTTAGATTGACAAAGCTACTTCAGCTTGTCACCCAGCAACCTGTGCTGACAGAGCAGCCCATCTCAAATGTGGCCAGTTGCTGTGCCCAAGGAAAACGGAAGAGTCCTGTAGAATCTTGCATTGACAATTAAAAGTTCTGGCCCAGAAGTAATTCTGTCACGTTTGCTCATAATTCATTGCCCAGAACTAATCACATTACCCAACCCAGTCACAGTGGGGACAGGAAATACAACCCTAGGATGTGTCTGGAGGGAACTTTACCAATCTTTGGTAAACAGGAGTCAGTCTACTGCATTTTCCTTCCTTCCTGATAGATGAGAAAATGGAGGGGAGTCTTAGGCACATTAATGTTCCCAAGGTTGTATAGATAAGTGCCAGATGATATTTGATCCTGAAGCTCAAACTCTTTACCCTCATATTGCCTCCCATCACTATAGTCCTATTTGCTACATTTGCATATACCTCCTTTGCAGAGTAGTTGTGAGAATGAATGATAATCTGTGTAAGTTATTGGTATATAGCTTGGGTCATGGAATAAGCATGTAGGGCTTAGTGAAAGTTATCTTTTTTTCTTCTTATTTTACTTATTGTCCAATAACTCAGTCTTTCTTAAGTGTGAAAGTTCTGAACTGGTTTTATATTGACTGTATTTTTCTCCATGCTGACAGCTGTTATTCTGATACCAATATTAGACATGTTTTGTATGTAAAGAAATCCAATTGCACACAACTTACTGTCATCAGCCATCCTGAAAACCATTTTATATGTCAACTAAGCATATGAAATAAAGCACTCTATCAGGCTAACCTTCCAAACTCTCAATATGATAAGCTAAAAAGGCTTTGAATATCCTTGGAATCTAATACCCTACCTACAAGGTGGCTATTGCTATGGAAAATTACATGCAAGTTTCATATCATCAGGCCTGGAGAATTTGGTCGTTTTGCTCATTGTGATAACAGGTGTTTGTTTATTCATTGTCCCATGCTGTCACATGCAGATATAAAATCTACTTGTTTGTTGGAGACCCTTGTACCCAGAATTTATAGGCATTAAATAGCTCTAAATGCTAGAGAAGATTCTTAAAGCAATCTTTTCCTACATTTTTGTGGATGTAGTTGAGACAGATATATTCAGATTTTAAAAGCAATTTTCTTTTACTTTCCCTTAATGTGCTATTATAAGCATATTCTGTCTTGGTAAGGCTTCATAGTAACAGTGATGATCATTGTCATATATTGTATTCCAGATGATTTCATTGTTATTATATTATTCAATATTTTAAGAACTGTTTGGTCAAATACTTTGCAGCATGAGCTTTATTTCTTTGTTAGAATTATATCCACAGGTTAGATTGCTAAAAGTGGATTCACTCGTTCAAAAGTTATATGTTTATGGTCCTTAAAACCTATTGCTAAGTTAAATTTTTACTTAAGAGTTATAAAAATTTACACAACCACCAGAAAATATGAGAGTTACCAATTGCACATATCCTTACCAGCATTAAGTGTTATCTTTGTCTGTGAGCATGGAGGACAGAAAAATAAGACCCAGTTCTAAAGCACATATGATGGAATTCATCTATTTCTGTGTGATTTACATTTTCACCTCTATGAAATATCTTTCAGCGTAACAGACTTTTAGTTCTAAATTGCAATCTTAGTATTTTTCATAAGTAGCTATGTGAATTAATTTTGTATTAAGACTATTGGTAATGGAGGTTTGTGACTAAAAGAAGTGACATGACCAGAGGGTTTTTAAGATTAATCTGCCTATGGTCTATTGAATAGATTTTAGAACAGAATAACCAATAAGAAAAATTCTGTATTCTGTATTATGATATTGGTCTGACTTGGCCAAAGTTTTTTATTCCCTTGTGTCATTCATACTAAGAATGATGATATTGTACTTTTCAAACTTTTTACTCTGTAAGTTTATTTTGTTGTTTTTTTGGTTTTTTTTCATTTTAAGTTTTTTTTTTGTATATTTTTTAAGTTTTTACTTAAATTATAGTTAGTTAACATACAATGTTTTATTAGTCCAGGTGTACAATATAGTGATTTAGCACTTTCATACATCACCCGGTGCTCATCAGAGCAACTGAACTGCTTAATCCCCATCACCTCTCTTGCCCACCCCCACCTCCCATCAGTTTGTTCTCCATAGTTAAGAGTCTGTTTCTTGGTTTGCCTCTCTCTCTATTTCCCCTTTGCTTGTTTGTTTTGTTTCTTAAATTCCACGTATGAATGAAATCATATGGTATTTTTTTTCTCTGACTGACTTATTTTACTAAGCATTATATCTAACCCCATCCATGTCATTGCAAATGGCAAGATTTCCTTCTTTTTATTGGCTGAATAATATTCCATTGTATGTATATACGCCACCTCTTCTTTATCCATTCATCAATCGGTGGACACTTGGGCTGTTTCCATATATTGACTGTTGTAGTCAATGCTACTATAAACATAAGAGTACATGTATCTCTTTGAATTAGTGTTCTTATATTCTTTGGGTAAACACCCAGTAGGGCAATTGCTGGATGGTAAGGTAATTCTATTTTTAACTTTTGAGGAAGTTCCATACTTTTTTTCCATAGTGGCTGCACCAGTTTGCATTGCCACCGACAGTGCATGAGGGTTCCTTTTACTCCACATCCTTGCCAACATCTGATGTTTCTTGTGTTGTTGACTTTAGCCCTTCTAACAGGTATGAATTGATATCTCATTGTCATTTTGATTTGCATTTCCCTGTTGGTAAGTGATGATGAACAACACTTCAGGTGTCTGTTGGCCATCTGTATGTCTTTGGAAAACTATCTGTTCATATCTTCTGCCCAGTTTTTAATTGGATTATTTGTTGTTGGGGTAATTATTTGTATAAGTTCTTTATATATTTGGATACTGATTCTTTATCAGATATGTCATTTGTAAATATCTTCTCCCATTCCATAGGTTGCATTTTAGTTTTGTTGATTGTTCCCTCTGCTCTGCAGAAGGTTTTTATTTTGATGTAGTCCCAATTGTTTATTTTTGCTTTTTTATTTTCCTTGCCTCAGGAGACATATCTAGAAAGAAGTTGCTAAGGCCTACGTCAAAAAGTTACTGCCAGTATTCTCTTCTAGTATTTTTATGGTTTTGTGTCTCACATTTAGGTCTTTAATCCATTTTGAGTTTATTTTTATGTATGGTGTCAGAAAGTGGCCCAGTCTCACTCTTTTGCATGTTTCTGTCCAGTTTTTCCAGCACTAATTTGTTGAAAAGACTCTTTTTGCCATCAGATATTCTTTCCTGCTTTGTTGAAGATTAATTTACCGTATAGTTGTTGGTTTATTTCTGGATTTTCCATTCTGCTCCATCGATCTATGTGTCTGTTTTTGTGCCAGTACCATACTGTTTTGGTTACTACAGCTTTGTAATATAACTTAAAGTCTGGAATTGTGATGCCTCAAGCTTTGCTTTTCTTTTTCAAGATCGCTTTTGCTATTCAAGTTTAAATTTTAATCACTACTATTCATTTTCACAACAGAAATGTTGTGTCAGGGAAGAAGAAAGCAAAGAGAAATAATTTGTGTTAGATCATAAGCTCAGGATAGAAACATAAATTTAGATACCAAAGTCTCAGATTAGAGTTAATCTTGGGTTTTGAAAATTGGCATAATTGGAGAGAATGAAAATACATAAATTATACTATAGTATTACTACAATTGGTTCTTTTGCATCTTGGGCCACAGTGATTTTGCTTACATATTCTAAATTTTGTCCACCTTCTGGTGTTAATCCTTTGGTCATTTCATGCTGAGTTATGTCTGTTTTGATTATTTCTTCTCTTTGTCTTACCAGGCATTCAGCTTATATTATTTTGGCTCACATTATTAATTTATTTTTTCAAAATATTTAATTGTCTGTCTTCCAGCAGGCACTGAACTAGAAGCTGAGCATTTAGATATTGAACTTGATACAGGGAGTTTTCCTAGTCAACTAGTCACTACTCAACTAGTCACTAGTCAACCTAGTGAGGAATATAGAATAGCTTTCAAATATTTGATTGCAAATTGTATGAATTGTTAGGAAGGAAAATAGAGTGCCCTGACAGCATGTAACAAGGGCACCTGACTTAAGCTGATTCATCAGAGAACACCTGTTGACTGAAGTGAACATTTCTTTTGGGACCGAAGAGGAGTGAGAGTAGGTGTTGGGGGAGAGAATTTCAAACTTCATAATAGTGTGAGAAGGCCCTGGGTTTGATGAAGTGAACCTGGCCACTAGGAGGAGTCTGAACCCCTGTGAGAGATGAAGAGAGTGTCTCCACATAAAGCTTAAGAAAGGCCCTTATCGGCTATTAAGACATTGGTGAAATGTCTTAATGGTAAGTGAAATGGTAAACCATTGATATACTTTAAATAAGGAAAACTATAACCAAATTTATATTTAGAAAATATAAATCTGGCTCCTGTGGGCTGAATACAGTCAGGAGAGAGCAAAGTGGAAGTGGGAAAATGAATTAGGAAACAATTGTCGTCCAAGCAATAATTTATGGAAGCCTGGAGTGAGTAGCGATGAAGAAAAAGTAGAGTTATTTGAGATCTTTATTAATGACAGAATTAGAACTTGGTGATACATTTCATGTGAGAGATGGAGGGAAAGGGAAGTGTCAAAGATGACTCTCGGGTTCCTGGTCTGGGGAATGAGCTTGTTGGAGACCATATACCTAAGCGTTTGAACCCTGGTCCCACTGTGTGCTCTATAAGCTCTCTGCTTTAGTTTCACTGTCTTCCAAATGGAGATGTTAATTGAAGATGGCGGTTGGAAATAGATTTGGAGCTTAGAAGAGAAGGTAGGACAGAGATCCAAATTTAAGAATCATTAGCATATAGATCACTTTGGTGCATAAATGAGGAGACATAATCTTCTCTGTATTGTAATAGGCAAACTAAGAAGAAGACAGGTGACTACTACTTTGCCCATGTTGAAGTCACCAAGAAATTATATTTGTGCTGAGTAGCCAAGATAGAACTTAAGTGTTTTAAGAAGGCATGTTTATAAACAGGTAAGAGTGTACAAAAGCAAGGAGATATAGGACAGAATGTTCATGTTTACAGACTTGAAAAATCTTGGTCTTACTCTGTATAGTGTGCCGAGAAAAGTGGCAGGAAATGACCTACAGAAGTAGTCTGGTGCAGTTATGCAATGCTGAAGAGTGAAGAGTTTCCTAGAGACTGTAGGAAGTAGAAAGCCATTGAACAATTTTAATCAGGGAATAAGCTCAGATCACCCCTGTGAATAGACAACAGTATTAAAATTAAAAAGGAAGTTTGGGGTGCCTGGGTGGCTCTGTTGGCTGAGCATCTGGCTCCTAGTTTCAGCACAGGTCATGATCGTCAGGGTCATGGGATCAAGCCCTGTATTGGGCTCCGCTCTCAGCACACAGTCTGCTTGGGATTCTCTCTCTCCCTCTCCCTCCCCATGTGCTCTCTCTCTCTCTTTCTCTCTCCCTCTCTCTGTCAAACAAACAAAAAAACAACTAAATAAATAAAATCTTTAAAAGAAAAAGTAGGAAGATTATGTTCAAATGAGACATAAGAAAGGCCTAAACTAAAGTGATAGGAAGGAAAAGAAGGTAAATAGGTAAAAGCCTGAGAGGAATGCCTTCCAGATCAAAGTGGGTGGATGTTTCTTGCCTTCATCAACAAGAGCACTGAAGGAAGAAAAGCTTATTTGAGGGGTAAAAGGAGGGTGAGTTTAGTTTGGGATATTTTGAGAAAATGTAGGGAACTTCTCTCATAAAGTGCTGATAAGACTAACAAAAATATTTTGACTGAAGATTCATTATAGACTTTGACCCAGGGCAAATACAAGCACAGTATCATGTTTATCACTTAGACCTTAGCAAAAATTAAAGGCTTCCTGCGAATCATTCTTTTTTCAAGATTTGAAAATGAATTCAAGGCCAGTTTGATGTTGGTATTTTAACAGCCTTGGCAAAACTGATCTTAACTTACATGTTTGAAAACTTTAAAAGTGGTTCTTAGTAAAATAAAATGTGGTTACATCTTGAAGTTTCAAAAAGTAGTTACAGTTTTCAAGAAAATTTCCATTGTTTGTTGCCCTTTGAGCTATTTGTTTTCTTTTCAGTGAACTAGTGTGGTTTATCTCCCATATATCCATTTTATTGATGAACACAGGTTAGTAGATGGCTTATTTTTTAACATAATTGCTCTATCTGCTTTATGTATCCTTTTTGAAAATAATTTCCAGACATACCATCGGCATATGTCTTTTAAAAACAAGGACATTATCTTAATCCCATTATCATACCGAAGGAAATTAATATTGATACAATAAATAAGTGTAATTTTTAGTCCTTATTCAAATTTCCACATTTGTCTCCAAAATGTCTTTAAAGTCCAGTCAGATCAAGAATCAAACACGGAGTTTTATTGCCATGTAGCTTTCTGCCTTTTTTTTTAATTTCTGGATACTGAATTTTTTTTTTTCAGACTCACAGACAATTATCACAGAGGCAGAACACAGAAGGGCAAACTACAGCCCATTGGTCAAAACCCACCATCTGTTTCTGTAAATAAAGTTGTATTGGAACGCAGCCACACCCATTCACTCCACAAGACAAAGTTGAATAGTTGCATCAGAGACCTTACAGCTTACAAAGCCTAAAATGTTTACTTTCTGAGCCTGCACAGAAATAATTTGCCAGCTCCTATTGTGAAATGCTCCACAGTCTTGAGTCATCTGTTTCTTCATTAGTAGATTGAGCTTAATCTTTTTTTTTAACTTTAATTTTTATTTTTTTTCAAATTTTTATTTAAATTCTAGTTATCATACAGTGCAATATTGGTTTCAGGAGTAGAATTCAGCAATTCATCACTTGCATACAATAGAAGTGAATCTTTGTTTTGTGCTTCCCATTGCATTACATTAGGAAACATAAAGTCTACATATTTCATTATTTGATGAGGTTGTTTGATCACTTGGTTGAGGTAGTGTCTGCCAGGTCTGTTGTAAAATTACTTTCCTCCATGTGTGGTAAGTATTTTCAGACACTGAGTGAATATCCTGTTGTCCGGCACCACTTACATAATAATGTTGTAGCATATGTTGATAATCCTTGTTTAAATCATTTATTTTGCTGGGAATACAAATTTTCTAATTCTAGTATTTCTTCTATGTTTATTCCCAGGTATTTTTCTGTAAAGAATAGTGTCCACCCATCCCACCCCCATTTCTTTTTACTATTATCATAGACTCATGGATTCTTTTATAATTCAGTGAATTGTAAGCCTTTTGCTTATTGGCTGTTTAAAAACTCCCAACATCTGCCTATGGGAGACTTTTCAAACTGGCTCCTGTGTACTTCTAATAAGTATTCATTAATCTTGAGCTTACCTTATACTTTTCCTGTCATGGACCTGTAATTAGCCATTTCTCCAAGGAGGCCTGGTTTCCGTTTAGCAGAGACTGTTTTCAGAAAACCAGATTTGGTATATTGGAAATCAATGTGAATAAAACTACATTGATTTCTTATTTATATTTTCTCCCAATATTTTATTATAAAAAATTTAAGATAGTAGAATTTTACAGTGAGCACACATATAGTACACACAGATTATATAATTAACATTTTACTGTGTGTATTTATTACGTGTGGATCTGTATATTCATCCTTTATGGGTCTTTTAATCCATTTTATGTTTGATGTATTTCAGTTTAAGTCACATATATCCATACACTTCGCCTCTAAGTACTTGAGTATAAAGTTTATTAGAGTTCAATATTTGTTTACTTTTTGATATAAAATTCCATATAGTGAAATATGTCATCTTAAATATGTCATTTGATGGATATTAAAAATTTACACACCTGTATTCATTTGGATAATTAAACATCCAAACAGTTATCAAGTTGTAGTACATTGACAACACCTCAGAAGTTTCCCTGGTGCCCTTCCCCAGTTGATCCCTGTCCCTGCCACTGAGAAGGAACAACTATTCTGAAATTTCTTGTTGTTGTTGTTGTTGCTTTAATTAGGTTTTTCTGTTCTAGGACTTCTTCCATCTTTTCAGTTTTAGCCATTCTGGAGAAAGCGTAGTGTCTTACTTGGTTTTAATCTGTATTTCCCCAATGAATGATTCGGGGTACTTTTTCTTACGCTTATTGGCCATTCACATATGTTTCTTTTTGAACTGTCTATTCAGATCATTTGCCCAATTTGTCTACTGAGTTCTCTTCTTTTTAACTGAGTTGTAGGAGTGCTTTATATTCTGGATACCAATCATTTATCAGATAAATGTTTTTTGAGTATTTTTTCTATATTGAAGCTTTAACTATTCATTTTCTTTGATGGTGTCTTCTTATAATCAAAAGATTTTGATTTTGATGGTCTAATTTGTTGGTTATTTTTTTATAGTTATTGCTTTCTCAGTCCTAAGAAATCTTTGCCTACTTTCAAGTCACAAAGATAGTCTTCTGTTTTCTTCTAGAAGCTTTGTAGTTGAACTTCTATGTGTAGGTTTACTTAGCTCTTCTTTTTGTAGTTTCTTAAGGTAGAACACTAGGATGTAATTTTTTTCTTTTCTAATACAAACATTTCCTTAGCTGCATCACAAAAACTTTAGCATATTTTCATTATTATTCTGTTTCAAATGACCTATGGATGGATTATTCAGAAGTGTGATGTTTAATTTTCTAATATTTGGACATTTCCTAGGTAACTCATTGGTTTTTTTTAATTCTATTGTGATCAGAGAACATATTCTGTATGGTTTAATCCCTTTTTTTTTTACCTTTTTTCTAAGGTTTTATTTATTTTTCAAAGAGAGAGCTCATACTCATGTGCGGGGGGGGGGGGGGTGGCAGAAGGAGAAGCAGACTCCCTGCTGAGCAGAGAGCCCAACGTGGGGCTCTATCCCAGGATCCTGGAATCATGACCTGAGTGGAAGGCAGACTCTTAACCGACTGAGCCACCCAGGCACCCTGGTTTTAATCTTTTTAAATTTACCGAGACTTATTTTACGACTTGGTGTTAGATTGGTCTTGGTGAATATTGCATGTGAACTTGATAAAAGTGTGCATCTTACAGTTTTTTAATTGTAATGTTCTGTATATCAGTGAAGTCAAGGTGGTTGGTTATGTTTTAAAGGTTATTTTAGAAGTTGTATACATCTTTGGAGATATTTTTGTCTTGTTTTATGATATGATTAGTGGGTATTAAAATCTCTGGCTAAAAATAAAATAAGTAAAATCTCTGACTAGGGAATTATCTATTTCTTCTGTTGGTTCTGTCAATTTTTACTTTCTTTATTGTGAAATTCTATTTTAAGGCATATATGTTTGTGACTATTATGTGTTCCTGACGAATTAACTTTTTATCATAAAGATACACTCACCTTTATCTTTGGTAATTCTCTTTGTCTCGAAGTCTGCCTCATCTTTTATTAATAAAACCACTCTATCCTTCTTATGTGTACTTTTAAATGATACATCTTTTTCTGTCATTTACTTTCCAACTCTGCATTTTTATATTTCAAGAGTATATCTTAGAGACAGCATGAGTATTTTTTATTCATTCTTACAGAGTTCCACCTTTTAGTAGTGCAGTTATTAATATGGTTAGATTAAGGTCTATCATTTTATTGTTTTCTGTATATTCTTTCTGTTTTTGTTTCTCTGTTTCTTTTATGCCGTCTTTGGGGTTACTTGAGCTTTTTAAAAAATTCTATCTTAGGTTATCGGATTTTTAGCTCTAGGTCTTTGCATTGTTATTTTAATGGCTGCTCTATGGACTACAATATACACCCTTAGTTAAACAGTCTCTCAGAGTTAATGTTGTATTACTTCACATAAAATTTAAGAACCTTATAATCATAGATCCATTTATCTCCTTTCACTGCTTAATGCTATAATTGGTATATCTTTATAACTCCACAGCACAATGTTAAAATTCATGCTTTAAAGGGTTATGTGTACTTCGAATAAACAGAGAAACACAATCTTTCAAATTTACACATACATATGTAGATGTCATTTCTGGTGCTTTTCATTCCAGAAACCATCCATTTCTGCTATTTCTGTTCAACAGAATCTCTTTCAGCATTTCTTGCAGTATATATCTGCTGGTGATCAAATCTTAGGTTTGCGTGGTGGGGGAGTTGTTGCTTTAGGTATAATTGACATAATTAGTTTCACATGTACTATGAAATCTTAGTTTTAGTTATCTAAGGATGATTTTGTATAACTTTCAGTCTGGAGGAATATTTTTGACCCATGAAGATTTCTCTATTTACAATTTAAATTTTTTTTTCTTTCAGTCCTTTAAAACTTGTTTTATTGTCCTCTGATCTCTTTTGTTTCTTTTTTTTTTTTTTTTTTAGGATTTTATTTATTTATTTGACAGAGAGAGATACAGTGAGACAGGGAACACCAGCAGGGGGAGTGGGAGAGGGAGAAGCAGGGTTTCCCGCAGAGCAGGGAGCCCGACACAGGGCTGAATCCCAGGACCCTGGGATCGTGACCTGAGCCAAAGGCAGACCCTTAAGGACTGAGCCACCCAGGCACCCTGTTTCATTTTTCTTAAAAGTTCTGAATCATTATATTGTTGTTCCCATATATATGTCATTTGTCTCCAGTGTCTTTCAGTAATTCACTTTTATCATTGGTTTGACTATGACATGCTTAACTTGGTTTTCTTTTATTCTACTTGAAGTTTACTGTGGTTCTTTTTTGATTATAAATTTTTGTCTTTTAACAAATTTGGAGAGTTTAAAATCATTATTTCTTTTAAAATATTATTTTCTGCCTCAGCCTCTCTTATCTCCTTTGGCGGTTCCAAGTAGCTATATGTTAGACCTTTTAATGTTGTCTCACAGGTTAAATATTTATTATTTTTCTGTTCTTCTGATTGGATAATATCTAATGTTTTGTCCTAGACATTAATGACTCTTCTGTCCTCTCAAATCTGTTGTTTTGAATTTTTCTCTCAAATATTTTGGGGTTTTATATAGAGAATCTATTTGGTGGTTTTATGTTATTTTTTATTATCTGTTTTCCTGATGCTATTTCCTATTCGACCATATTTATTATGAATATATTTTCCTTTCAGTTCTTGAGCACAGTAATAATAGCTGCTGAAAAATAATTGTCTGCCACATCCTACATCTGGATCTCCAACCAGACTTTCTCAGTTACCTTTCACTCTTACATGAGATACATTTGCCTGTTTCTTTATATGTCTATAAATTATTATTATTTTAAAGATACCATTAATACAATTTTGTATTTTCTTGATTTTGATTTGTACAAAAAATGCAAGCTCTGTTTCCCTATGGAAAACAACAGATCAAAATCTCTCTTCAGTTCTTTGTTCCTTAGCAATGCTGCTTATAGTCTGACCTATGTACACATAGCTCAGAGAACAGCCAGAGATGGGCAAAATTTATACATGCAATGTAGGGCTCTCCTTATCTGGCTTTTTCTCTCCCAAGATTTCCTCCCTCACTTTGAGGTTGCTTTGCTCACCTCAAATTCAGTCCCTTGGTTTATGGGCAGTAAGATAGTTTTCTGTTTTAGCCATACTATATGGTACTGCCTATAGCCAACCCTAAGTCTAAAATTTGTAATGAACAATAAACTCATCCAGTACCCTACCCTTTTCCTAATGACAGTTCCCTTCCAAATTCTATCATTTATGTAAAAAAATTGAGTCAGATTAAACAATTTAAAATAATTTATAATTTAAAAAATTAAAAAAAAATTTATCCACAAAGTTGTGATGATTGAACACTCATACAAATAGAGACCAAAGAGGCTGAAAGAAATGAATGATGTAGAACAAGGGCCAGCAAATTGTGGCCCATTAGCCAAATCCAGCCCACCACCTGTTTTGTAAATAAAGTTCTGTTGAAAAAATACTGATAGTTTGTTGGAACACCGACATGCCCATTTCTTTACATACTATCTACAATTGCTTTCACACTACAGTGGCAGAGTTGAGTAGTTGCAACGAAGACCTTATAAATCATAAAGCCTAAAATATTTACTATATGGCCTTTTGCAAAAACAGTTGTCAACTCCTAATGTGAAATCATAATTATGATAGATCAGTGTAAACACCTAATAATTATCACTGCTAATCACTTTCATCAGTTGGTATTACCATTATTAGATACTAAACCTTAGAATTTATATGGTTGAATTTTTTTTCGTATTCTATTTGGCCTATTTTACAACTATATTGTCATTTTAAAACTTATGTAATGATAATAAGGCATAGACTATTAACTATAAGCAGATTTATTTATTATTTTACTTCAAAATCACATCCCCCATTGCTTAATATTTTTCTTTTCTTATAATTGTGCCCACTAGAACAGCACTCCTCTTTTAGTTCCCGTAATTAAGAAATCACACTGCTTTCTCAACTTTACCTTTTCATCTAATGAGTCAGTTTTCAAGTGAATCATTTCTCTGGCTTATACTTCAATACAGGCTAAGACAAAAATAATAGACAATGTGGATAGGGAAAGTGAATTTTCAAAGATTTACTATAATCTTGATCAGTGTTTCTTCTGCTTTTACTTTGTTTCTGACTTACATTTGCTGAAGTCAGAGTAACCCTCCAATTAAAGAGTTTCAACATGACGCAGTAAACAAGTTCAAGTGCAGATTTTCAGATCAGTTCAAAAAGATGAAAAGAAATTAGGTCCTTGGTAGATATAAACCTTTGTCAGAAACTCACAGTATTTCCAGGATTTTTGATATATGAGCCAATAAATTCCCTTTGTTGCTTAAATAAATTAGAACTGTGTTTGCTATTTTAATATAAAGGTATTCTTATATATTCCATGTGAACTCTTATTTCAAACTCTCTTTGAAAATATGTCTGATTTAAACACAAGCCATATTAACTCTGGAATCATCACATGGTACTTTGTTGCTGAAAGCTCTAGTTTATCAATTTAAACGTCATTCATTAATCAGAGTATTTGGCAGAATTCGTATTGACAAGAGAGCACCTTTTGTCCCAACATTCCCGGAAGAATTCCTGAGCTTCACCTTCCTGATTACATACCATGCCTAGGAGATAGGAGTGCACTAATTGGCTTGGTCTAGATTACATAATTCACTCTTGGAGCTGCCAGAGAGGTCACCTGGTTGGGAACCCGGTGGGATATCGATGGAAACTGGGGATACTGGCATAGGAAAAGAAGGGATGTGAGCACTGAGAAGGCAAGCAGTAATTGTCCATTCAACATGCTTTATTTAATGAATATCAAAGTTAAAGGATAAAACAAGTATGAATATAATCTGGGGTATTTTATCAATAAAGGTTAGTGCTTGTGGGAGTTTCAGTCAAAAAATATATCAATATCACCCTAGTCTTCCCTTCCTTCCACACCATAGCCAGAATAGCTATTATAAAATGCCTTCCCCACCCCCCCCACTGAATAATGAATAAAGGTCAAACCCATTAACGCAGTACACAGGCCTTTAGCAGGCTCACTCCAGCCCCAACCTGTAGCCTCAGCTCATGCCACCACCTCCCTTTCCCTCCATGCTCAGTCATTTCGGGTTTCTTATTTTATATATTTTCTGCTATTCTCAGTTTCTGAAAGACCTTCCTTCCTCACCCGCTTCAGGCAGAATTGTGTACCTTGTTATATTCTCCACTAACATCGCATACATAATGCATTTCTTAACACTTCTAGTTTTTTCCCAATACTTATCATAGCTCATATGTATATATTCATGCAATTATGTGAGTAGTATTTGTCTTCTCTACTAGACTGCAAGCTCCAGAGAACAGAATTCAGGTCTGACTTATGGTCCTGTAGCCTTAGTGCCCCACAGGTAGTAAGTGCTCAGTAAATATCTGTTGATATTGAATATTTTAAAAATATAAGAGGTAGGATGACATGATTGCTGGCTCCTATCTCAGATTGCCATAAATTCAAGACCCAGATTCATCACTTACTACCTGGGTGAACTTAGGCAAGTTTCTTAAATTCTCTCTATCTCTGTGCTCTCATCTATAAAATGGAAATAATAATACTTATTTTGTAGGGTTGTTTTTAATTGGAAATGAGAAAATATATATGTCGTGCTGAAATATTATGCCTACCTTTTGGTAAGCATCCAACAGTTAGCTCTTATTTTAATTGTGCTTATTACTGTAAGTAGGAGTTTATGTGTCTGTCTCCTTGCTAGAGCATCCACTTCTTTAAAACTGCATCCAACATCATTAATGATGCCAGGGCCCAGCCCGTGGTCCAGCATGTCATAACTGTTCAGTAAATGTTTATTGAATTCCATTGTTGTCAAATTTGAGGAATGCTTTGTAAAGTTAAACCACTAGGTTAGCTTGGTAATAGTGACATGTCTGCCCAAGTTTTGAAGTCTTTTGGTACATTTGTAATTATTTAAATTATAATTTATTTTATAATTGTTTAAATCAATAGCTCTCAGTTCTATCATTTATTATGTGCTTACTCTATTCTGGGCACTAATGGAAACATGAATTATCTTATTTAATTTCCATAATATCATGTGAGGTATAGATTTTTAATTACACAGGTGAAGCAACTGAGCCACAGAGAAGTTAAAGGATTGGCCCAAAATCACATAGATGGCAAGAGTGAAAGACAGAGCTCAAAGCCAGTCTCTTCCCTGTAAATGAGTATGTTATAAAACAAAGTATTTGCTTATACTTACAATAATGGAAATGGCTTTCAACCCACTGAGAATGTGCATTTTACTGTACCCAAATAGTAATGCTTCATAGCTTTGTCATGTTGAGCAGTGTCCTAACAAAGGAGATTTCCTGCAAAATGGAAGAGACCTCACTGACTCCAGGTATTATAGTTTCCAGGCGGCTTGGCAGACAAGGGTTCATTAGTTTGAGTTTGGCAAAAAGAGTGCTAAACATTCCATAGCTTTCCTTGTTTATAGAAAGGACAACATTTTTTGAAAAGCTTAAATTATAAATAGCATTCACTTTATCCCTTTAATCATTTTTTGGCAGTCATGTACACAACACAGTATGATAAATACATGCAAATGCAGATGTGCTGTCCTGCTCACCAAAACAGCACCTTCAGAAAGAACTTTAAGTGCAGTATTCCTTCCCTGGTGTTGATGTGGGAGGTGATTTATCCCCTGTGGAAAATGTATCTTCACTTATGGATCCTTCACAGAAATGCAAACAGATCACCAGGTAATAGTGGTAGTTACTAAGTTCACAATCTAGAAGAAAGGATGACCTTTAGAAGTTTTCCAGGGGAAGCAACCCAACTATTGTGGAACAGTATGCGAAGTCCTAGAGCATGGAATCCTGCACGTACTTATCTTGCCCTGGGGAGTTAACTTTCATTTTTTGGAGAAATCTAGACTGTATCCCCTCCCCCACATTTATGCTTAGAAGAAGATAATATTTTCAAGAACTTACAAATGACATTATCAAAAGATGCTTCAATGAACTCATTTGATTAGTGCTCAGTAAGGAGAGTATAATTCCTTTTTGAAAATACTGTTTTGTTCAATTTATATATAAAGAATTTGTAGGGAAAAACCGATTATGGTTTTATAATATATAGTTTATGCATAAGTCTGTCTGATATATCAGCTGCATGTTTGGGATGAAGGGGCGAAGAAAAGCCAATGAAGTAATTTATAAATTTGTTTTTGTAAGAAAAATATATTGAACATTCATGTCAAAGACTTATATGTCAAAGACTTACAGGCAGGGGACACAACAATGAGAAAGACTCATTGGCTCATCATCTCGGGGCTCAGTCTAATGAGGCTGAAGCATTTACAACACAAGAATAAAGAAGCTTGTATCTGCTACCTTAAAAGCTCAGCCTTCTCTAAAACCAATGCTCTGCTTACTCCTTGCCTACCCTACCAGCCGAACAGAGCTGGAGAACCCAGAAAAGTAAGCCAGTGTCTCACTTTATTTTTTTTTATTGAGATATAATTGACATATGACGTATTAATTTTAAGTGTTTAACATAATGATTTTATATATGTATAAAATATATCTATATTCTGAAATCACTATCTCAGAAAGACACCTATACCCAGTACAAACAGTGTAATCATTACCATAATAAGTTTAGTTAACATCCATCATTACACAGTTACTAATTCTTTAAAATTTTTTGTGATAAGAACTTTTAAGATTTACTCTCTTAGCAATTTTCTTATGTATGTCACAGTATTGTTAACTGTAGTTACTGTGCTGTACATTACAGCCCCAGGACTTATTTATTATATCTGTGGAAGTTTCTTTTGGTTATCTTCATCCATTTTGCCTACCCTCTAACCCACTGTCTCTGGCAACCAGCAGCCTATTCTTTGTATCTATGAGGTTTTTGTTGGTGGTGGTGGTGGTGGTGGTGGTTTTTTTTTTTTTTTTTTTTTTGGATTCCACATTTAAGTGACATCATATAGTACTTGTCTTTGTCTGACTTATCTCACTTAGCATAATGCCCTCAAGGTCCATCCATGTTGGCTCAGATGGCAGAATTTCCCTTTTTTATGGCAAGTAATATTCCATTTTATATATACATACCATATTTTCCATTCATTTTCAGTGGACACTTAAGTTGTTTCCATGTCTCGGCTGTTGTAAATAATGCTGCAGTGAATATGGAGGTACAGATATCTTTTTCAGTTAGTGATTTTGTTTGCTTCAGATAAATACCCAGAAATGGAATTTCTGGGTTATATGGTAGTTCTGTTTTTAACTTTTGGAGAAAGCTCTGTATTGTTTTTCATAGTGGTTCTGCCAATTTAAGCAGCCACCAACAGTGCACAAATGTTCCCTTTTCTCCACATCCTCACCAACACTTATTTCGTTGTGTTTTTTATTTTAACCATTCTGACAGGTGTAAAGCAATATCTCATTGTGATTTTAATTTGCATTTCCCTGATGATTAGAGATATTGATCATCTTTTCATGTACCTCTTAGCCATCTGTATGTCCTTGGGAAAATGTCTATTCAGATTCTTTGCACATTTTTAAATAGGGTTATTTTTTGCTATTGAGCTTTTCATATATTTTGCATCTTAACTCCTTATCAGAAAGATGATTTGCACATATTTTCTCCCATTCAGTACGTTGCTTTTTGTTTTGTTATTTTAACTTGCTGTGTAGGAGATTTTTAGTTTGATATAGTCCTACTTGTTCATTTTTGCTTTTGCTGCTTTTGCTATTGGTGTCAAATCCAATAAATCATTGTCACGACTGGTAACAAGAAGCTTACCACTGTTTTCTTCTAGGAGTTTTATGGCTTCGGGTATTATATTTAAGTCTTTAATCTGTCTTAAGTTGACTTTTGTGTATGGTTTAAGAGAGTTAGTTTCATTCTTTTGCATGTGGCTGTCCAGTTTTCCCAAAACCATTTATTGAAGAGATTGTCCTTTTCCCTTTGTATGTTTCTGATTCCTCTGTCATAAATTAAATTGACTATCTATGCGTGTGTTCATTTCTGGGCTCTCTATTCTATTCCATTGATCTGTATGTCTGTTTTTATGCCATTACCATACTGTTTGTTTGGTGGTTTTATTCTTTTTTTTTTTTTTTTTTTGCTATAGCTTTGTAATATAGTTTTTGATCAGGATACGTGATACCTCCAGATTTATTCTTTCTTGATTGCTTTGACTATTTGGGGGGCTCTGTAGTTCCATACATATGTTAGGATTCTTTGTTCTGTTTCTGTGACAAATGTCATTGAAATTTTGTTAGGAATTGTATTGAATCTGTAGATTGCTTTGGGTAGTATGGACATTTTAGCATTGTTGATTCTTCCAATCCATGAGCATGGAGTATCTTTCCATTTATTTATTTGTGTCATCATCAGTGTCTTTCATCAGTGTCTTACAGTTTTCAGTGTACAGGTCTTCTCACTCCTTGGTTAAGTTTATTCCTAGGTATTTTAATCTTCTTGATACATTTATGAATATGATTAGTTTCTCTTTCTGATGGTTCATTATTAGTATATAGAAATGCAATTGATTTTTTTTACTAACGTATAATGTATTATCTGCTCCAGGGGTACAGGTCTGTGAATCATCAGGCTTACACATTTCATAGTACTCACCATAGTACACACCTTCCCCAATGTCCATAACCCAGCCACCCTATCCCTACCTCCCCACCCCCCAGTAACCCTCACTTTGCTTCATGAGATTATGGGTCTCTTCTCTGATCCCATCTTGTTTCATTTTTTCCCACTCTACCCACCCACGACCCCCCTCCCGGTCCCTCAAATTCCTCATATCAGAGAGATCATATGATAATTGTCTTTCTCTGACTAACTTATTTTGCTTAGCATAATACCCTCTAGTTCCATCCACATCGTTGCAAGCGGAAAGATTTCATTTCTTTTGATGGCTGCATAGTATTCCATTGTATATTTATACTGCATCTTCTTTATGCATTCATCTGTTGATGGACATCTAGGTTCTTTCCATAGTTTGGCTATTGTGTGCATGCAGTTGATTTTTGTATATTGATTTTGTATCCTACAGTTTAACTGAACTAGTTTATTCTAACACTTTTTTTGGTGTAGTCTTAGGGCTTTCTATATATAAGATTATGTCCTCTGCAGAGACCGTTTTACTTCTTCCTTTCTGACTTAGATGCTTTTTATTTCTTTTTCTTGCTTAAGTGTTCTAGGTAGGACTTCCAGCATTACATTGAATAGAAGTGGCAAGAGTGAGCATCCTTTTCTTGTTATTGATCTTAAAGGAAAGTCTTTTAGCTTTTCACTGTTGAATACGATGTTAAGTTGTAGGCTTATTATGTATAGCTTTTATTATGTTCAGGTATGTTCTCTCTATATGCATTTTTTTAAGACTTTTCGATCTATGTTGAATTTTCTCAAATACTTTTTCTTTGTCTATTGAGATGATCATATGATTTTTTTATCTTTTGTTTTGTTAATATGATGTATCGTGTTGATTTGCTGATGTTGAACCATGAAGCATTCCTGGAATCCCACCTAATCAGTGTGTATGATCTTTTTAATTAATATTGGATTCAGGTTGCTAACATTTTGTTAGGAATTTTTGGCATCTGTGTTCATCAGGAATATTGACTTGTAATTTTCTTTTCTTGTAATATCCATATCTGGTTTTGGTATCAGGGTTTTCTAGACTTGTAAAATGAGTTTGGAAATGTTTCCTCCTCCTGTTTTGTGGGGGAAGGATTAGTATTAATTCTTTTTTAAACATTTGGTAGAATTTACCAGTGAAGCCATCTGCTCCTGGACTTTTGTTTATTGGGAGGATTTTGATTACTGATTTAATCTTTACTCCTTATTAACAATTGGTCCATTCAGATTTTCTATTTCTTCATGATTCTTAGTAGGTTGTATGATTTTAGGAGTCGGCTTCTTCTAAGTTGTCCAGTTTGTTTAGCAGGTAATTGTTCTTTGTAGACTCTTACGATCCTTTGTATTTCAGTTGTAATATCTATTCTCATTTCTAATTTTGAGTCCTCTTTTTTTCCTTTGTGAGTTTAGCTAAAAGTTGTCTGTTTTGTGTGTGTGTGTTACTATTTATTAACCATCTTTATTATTCAAATCATGCAGGCAGAACTCATATGTATAGGAATCCTATTTTTTTCCAAAAATTCTAGTTTATATTTTATCCTTATTGTTGGCTTACAAACCTTATCCATGCAAATAACTATGGTTTATTTATCCCATAAGGTTTATAGGTGAAATAAAAAGTTGTTGGGGTCCCTGGGTGGCTCAAGTGTTAGCATTTGCCTTTGGCTCAGGTCATGATCCTGGGATCCTGGGATCAAGCCCCACATCAGGCTCCCTGCTTGGCAGGAAGCCTGCTTCTCCCTCTCCCACTCCCCTGCTTGTGTTCCCTTTCTCTCTGTCTCTCTCTCTGTCTTTGTGAAATGAATAAAATCTGATCTTTGCCATTTTCTTCCCTGTACTAGCTTTAGGTTTGAGGTCTCGCTTTAAGTACATGAATACCAACTTCAGGCCAGCCCTCATGTTGCTGGCAGTACAGCCACGCTGTCCAGTCTTCCACTCTTCCTCTCTTTAAACAACTGTTCTCTACTTCCTCCTTGGTCTTTAACCTCCAGCATTCCCCTTTTCACCCTTCACTCTCAGATGATGACCTTACTTTCTATTTCACGGAGAACATGAAGAGAGAATATCCACCTATTCCCACCCTCACATCCACTCTGTACCTGCCCCCATGCCATATTCTCTCCTTTCTTCCAGTCACAGTAGTGTGCCAAGCTTGCTCCTGTCCAAGATCAGCCCTCCACTGTGAACCAGAGCCCATACCCTCCCTCACACCCTCCCCAGCACTCTGCTGCCTGATTCCTCTCCTCTCTCCTCCCTCTTCCCTCCTCCCTCTGCTGGGTCCTCAGTTTTTCATCTGTCTACTGAATCATTCCCATTAGCATAGACATATGCTATACTATTTCCCCTCTTATTAAAAAAAAAAAAACAGGGCGCCTGGGTGGCTCAGTGGGTTAAAGCCTCTGCTTTCGGCTCAGGTCATGATCTCAGCGTCCTGGGATCGAGGCCCGCATCGGGCTCTCTGCTCAGCGGGGAGCCTGCTTCCTCCTCTCTCTCTGCCTGCCTCTCTGCCTACTTGTAATCTCTCTCTCTCTGTGTCAAATAAATAAAATAAAATCTTTAAAAAAAAAAAAAACCCTCTCCCTCAACTCTCCACAGCTGCCTTTAGCAATCACCAGTTTCCTTCCAACAAAACTCCTTGAAAGAAACTACGTAAGCTTGCTGTTTTCACTTCCTCTTCTCTATTTTTCCTGGACCTCTCATCAATCCCACTATGGAATGAAGCAGCTCTTGTCAAGTGACACCACATTGCCAAATTCAGGGGTCAGTTCTCAATTTTTATACTCTTCACCCTGTCAGGAACATTTGAAGGGCTTGATCATGCCTTTCTTTTTTAAATAACAGTGTTATTGAGATATAATTTATATACCATAAAATTAACCTTTAAAATTAGAGTTTGGTAATTTTTAGTATATTTACAGAGTTGTGCAACTGTCTACATCATTTAATTCCAGAACATTTCATCACTCCCAAAAACAAACCCCATACCCATCTGCAGTCACTTCCCATTGCTCATTCCTGGCAGCCACCGAGCTATTCTCAGTCTCTATAGATTTGTGCATTTTCAACATTTCATACAAACGGAATAATGTATCCTTTTGTGTCTGCTTTCTTTCACTTAACATAATATTTTTGAGATTCATCTATGTTATAGCATGCATCAGTACTTCATTCCTTTTTATAACTGAATAGTATTCCATTGTACAGATAAACACATTTTGCTTATCCACACATCAGTTGATGGATGTATGAATTGTTTCCACTTTTTGACTATAATGAACAATACTGCTGTGAACATTCATGTACAAGTCTTTATGTAGATACATGTTTTAGAATTGCTGGATTACATGGCCACTGTATTTATCCCTTCGTCGTTGAAACTCTTTCCCCTTGCCTTTCAGGACATTCTCTTAGTTTTTCCTTCTACCTCACTGTCCACTCCTCAGTCTCTCTGGGTCTTCTCTCTCTGACCTCGACATACTCAGGATATCAGTTCATAGTCTGATGTCTTCCCATCTCTATCTAGATTCACTCCTTAGTTGACCTTTTCTAATTACTTAGTTTTTAAATAGCAATTACTGATAGATGACTCCCAAACTTGTATTTTCAGTTGAAGCTTCTCATCTCCTGCCACGATATTCAACTCCCTGTATGACATTTTTGCCTCTCTCTGTTATGTGCATCTCAAAGTATTCATATCCAAAGTTATTTGTTTGAAGTTTTTAGCATGTTCAAAGTTATAAATTCCTGATTTACCCACAAAATCTGTACCTCCTGCTATCTTTTCTAACTCCATAATGGCAGTTTCACCCTTTCAGTGCTCAGACCAAAAGCTTTGGCATCATCCTTGACTCCTGCCTGCCCCGTGTCCACTGCATCAGGTAATCCTGTTGCCTCCACATTCAGGATTTATACAGAATCTAAAGTCTTCTCCCAGCTCCTGGATTCAAGCCACAGATGTCACCATGACTTCCTAGTTGGTCTGCTTGCATCAGCCTGCCCCTTCTACAGTCTTTTTTCCACGCAGCAGTAAGGACCCTTTTTAAATGAAAGTCAGATATGTTAACTTCTTTGTTCAACATCTTCCAAGAATTTTTGCTCAGGGTGAAAACAAAAGTCTTTAAAATGCCTACAAGTATACGTGATATGGGCCCTCTGCTACATCACTGACCTCATCTCTTGCCAGTGTTCATATTCATTCAGCTCCAGCCACAGCGACCTCCTTGCTGTTCTTCAGACTTGAGAATCATGTTTCTTCCTCAGGACTTTGCTCTGCTCTTTTCTCTTTCTGGAATGCTCCTCCCCAGGCATCCTTTTCAGACACTTCTTGATTTTTTTTTTAGGTCTGTAGTCAGGACTGCTAGTGGCCTCCCAAGAGCTATTCTCTCTCCCTTTTTTGGCTGGGTACACTGATGTACAGCTGTAAGACCACTTTCCCTAACTTCCCAGGTAGCAGTGTGTCACCATGGGACTAAATTTTGACCCAATAAAAGTAAGCAGTTGGGTTTTCCTTTAAGGTGGACCATGCCCTTCCTTGGCCCTCCCCTGGCCATCCCTCCATCCCACCATGTTTGTAACACAAACCCATGAGGGTTCCTGCCCTCAGAGAACTTATGTCTGGTCGGGGGCAAAGACAACAAATAAATAAACATAAATAAATATACAGTATGTCAGATGGCATTATGTGCTGTGGAGATAAAGAAAGCAAGATCAAGGAAATGGGGAGTAGAGAATAAGGGAGAATTCTGCTCTTTATTATATAGTGTCAAAGAAGGTTTTACTGATAAAGTAGTATTTGAGCAAAATGTTTCATCAGTTTGGATTAGGTTTCCTTACATATAAATAAACCCTAAAATACAGAAATGCATTTTTCTGAAATAAACAAAAGATTCACGTCAGGCTCAGGATGGTAACAAGACCCTATGAGGTAGCTTCCAACTCCAAACCCTGTGCAGTGTGCTCCTGGCCCAAGGTGTTGCCATCTGCTTTCCTTCTGGGCCGTGGCAGGCATGTGGCCTCCCTGAACTACCACGAATCATTCCGAATCATTCCATTTTCCCTGGGTTTTACACATTATTACTTTACTTTTCACTGTCACTTCAGCCAGGAGAAAGGTTTTAACAGCCGACTTTCCCACTATCTGTACAATCCTGGGCAGCTCATTTCAGTTCTCTGAGACCCTGGACTTCATTTTTGAAATAAGGGAATTGGAGTAGACCTCTCTTCAGCTCAAAAATTGAGTAGTTCCTTTTTTTTTTAAGATTTTATTTATTTATTTGTCAGAGAAAACGCTAGAGAGCACAAGTGGGGGAAGGGGCAGAGGAGGAGGGAGAAGTAGGCTCCCCACTGAGCAGGGAGCCCAAGGAGGGGCTTGATCCCAGAACCTGATCATAACCTGAGCCAAAGGCAAATATGTAACCAACTGAGCTACCCAGGCATCCCAAAAACCAAGTGGTTCTAAAACAAAATCTAATTTTTCAGTTTTCCACCTAATTTTTCTTTCTTTTTTTTTTTAAGATTTTATTTATTTATTTGACAGCAAGAGAGAGATCACAAGTAGGCAGAGAGGCAGGGAGAGAGAAAGGAGGAAGCAAGCTCCCTGCCAGGCAGGGTGCCCAATGCAGGGCTCGATCCCAGGACCCTGAGATCATGACCTGCGCCGAAGGCAGAGGCTTTTTTTTTTTTAATTTTATTTTTATTATTTGCCCAAGGGGTACAGGTCTGTGAATCATCAGGCCTACATCCCTCACAGCACTCACCAGAGCACAAACCCTCCCCAATGTCCATAACCCATCCACCCTATCCCTACCCTCCCACCCCCCAGTAACCCTCAGTTTGTTTTATGAGATTAGAAGTCTCTTATGGTTTGTCTCCTTCCCCATCCCATCTTGTTTCATTATTTTTCCCTCCCTACCCCCCACAACCCCC
>LNAC01000229.1:2597953-2628133 GCA_002007465.1 Ailurus styani | reverse complement strand
AGCCCTTTATCTGATATGTCATTTGCAAATATCTTCTCCCATTCTGTCAGTTGTCTTTTGGTTTTGTTGACTGTTTCCTTTGCTGTGCAAAAGCTTTTAATCTTGATGAAGTCCCAATAGTTCATTTTTGCCCTTGCTTCCCTTGCCTTTGGTGAGGTTCCTAGGAAGAAGTTGCTGCGGTTGAGGTCGAAGAGGTTGCTGCCTGTGTTCTCCTCGAGGATTTTGATGGATTCCTTTCTCACATTGAGGTCTTTTATCCATTTTGAGTCTATTTTTGTGTGTGGTGTCAGGAAATGATCCAGTTTCATTGTTCTGCATGTGGCTGACCAGTTTTCCCAACACCATTTGTTGAAGAGACTGTCTTTTTCCCACTGGACATTCTTTCCTGCTTTGTCGAAGATTAGTTGACCATAGAGTTGAGGGTCCATTTTTGGGTTCTCTATTCTGTTCCACTGGTCTATGTGTCTGTTTTTGTGCCAGTACCATACTGTCTTGATGATGACAGCTTTTTAATAGAGCTTGAAATCTGGAATTGTGATGCCGCCAACTTTAAGGCAGAGGCTTTTACCCACTGAGCCACCCAGGCGCCCTTCCACCTAATTTTTCTTATATAAACATGAAACTTAATATGACCAGCTATAATCAAACAATTCAGTTATTGTTCATTTAATTTAATCTTTTTTGCCTTAACGTTTATTTTCAAAACCCTCAAAGAGAAACTATTTACTTCTTGGCAAATTTAAAAACTTCAAATCAGCAGCACATATTATTCTAAGATGTTTTGTTGTTGTTGTTTTTAATACACCTGCCCAGCATCTATCTCAGAAATATTCCTTGAGACTGAGAAGTGGGGTGGTAGGATAAATTTAGGTAGGTGTACATTTTAAAATCTCCAGAGGACATTCCGATGTGCACCCCGGGGTGTAAGTACCACTGCTTCACGGCATTCCGTCTAGTGTCCATAGTCTCTCTTTGGAATAAGCTTGCAGAACATCCTGTTTTAAGGCCCCATCACCCTGTGTGATCCGGTCCTCTAAATTAGCAAGAACATGAAGCCCAAAGATTGAATTTGGGATGGGATGATAAATGTCCTCATTGATTGATCATTGATTTTGACCATTAAGAATAAATTATCAGAGCGCCTGGGTGGCTCAGTGGGTTAAAGCCTCTGCCTTTGGCTCAGGTCATGATCTCAGGGTCCTGGGATTGAGTCCTGCATTGGGCTCTCTGCTCAGTGGGGAGCCTGCTTCCTCCTCTCACTCTGCCTGCTTCTCCACCTACTTGTGATCTCTCTCTCTCTCTCTCTGTCAAATAAATAAATAAAATCTTTATTTAAAAAAAAGAATAAATGTTCAAAAAATCTTAAGCAAACTTTTATATTGCTAAAAGAAGGAAAATTTATGAAAGTCTTCTATCTAAATTCCTAAACTGCTCAGTTTGTAGTTACTTTCTGCCTGAATTTTTCCCTGATAAAAGACCTGAAGTCAGGGATGTGAATGAGTAACTTTGTAAAACAGCTGTTGGCCTGTGTTGATATGAAGAGACCTCAGCTTACTGCCATGTGTTTCTGAGTGTCTTCTATAAGATGAGGCTTCCTTGAGCCCATGTCCCAGGACACATGGCTCTACTATGGAGCCGTGTGGTCCTAGTAAAAGCTTCCTGCCTCTTCTTCTCATTTCCGTACGATAGCTGTTTTTAAAATTAACTTACAAATTTTGAAAATGAACATAAATGAAACTTCTAAAGCAAGAGTATTTGCTTACACAGGGCAATTCGTGGGCTCTATGGTATCACCTGAAGTCTGTCAACATTTCAGTGTTTCCGGGAGGAAGGTAGATGATATCATTTAGTTTGGTCATTCATTTGTTCATTTATTATGCAGATATTTATTGGTTGCCTACTATTTGCCAAGTGCTGTTCTAGGGGTCAGAGCTGCAGCAATTAACAAAATAGACAAGATGGCACTCACTTCTGCAGAGGAGGTGAGGAGGGAACAGTTGGGGGAAACCCTAGCTTGCTTGGGCTCTACTGCAATCCTGTAATTGATCTCGTCTATTTCACGGTACACTTTTTTTTTTTAATTGTAAAGTTTCTGTCTTTTTACACAATTTTGCTAATAAAGTTAAACTGATTTTATTCTAAAGTACAGACTCACACTAAACTTAGATCAAGATGATGTTTTAATTAGTTATAACTTTCACACTGACCCATTTTTACCAAAAAAAAAAAAAAGGAGGGAAAGTTATGTATGAGAAACTAACCCCCCAAATTTCCCTGAAGTATATTAATAACTTTCTCAGAAACCAGCCTGGAATATCAGTTAGCACTGTAGCTGGCACATAATAGATTAGTCAAATTTTCAGGAGAATTGGAGCCATTTAGTAAACAAACCTCACCTTTGAAAAGCAAACTTGGACACTTTTATTAAAAACAAAGGCTTTTCTCAGACTTAGAGGATTTTTTTAAGGTTTTTTTTTTTTTTACTGGAAATGTCTTTTAAAAAATCGGAGCTGAACATCTCTTCTCCCGTACTCCGTTATGTCACCATTTCTTGTTAAGAAGATAGTGAGTTCAGTGACCATGAAGGAAGGCAAGAGGCTCTGCTCTCTCCCAAACAAATGACAAGTGGAAGAGGAAAGTGATCAAGGAAATGAGGCAGTCTAACAGCCTTTCTTTAGGAAGTCTAAATGTTAAAAATTAACTTTTTAAATTCCTTCTATCACAAATTCCTTCATCTTTGAGCCTCAATTGTGATTTTCTGCCTGGTTCCAAACATCTCTGAAAGCAAAGTATCTGATGATGAAAAGAACAGACTTAACAGTTTTTGTCATTTTGAAATGCAAGTCCAGCAACTGACCAGTACTTAGGGTGACTCCTAAGACCAAAACAGTAGTTTTTTATGCTTGAAGTTTAAAAAATGTATTAATAATAATATCATTTTATTTTTTTATTAAAATTTTTTATTTATTTGATAGAGACACAGCGAAAGAGGGAACGCAAGTAAGGGGAGTAGGAGAGGGCGAAGCAGGCTCCCCACTGACCAGGGAGCCCGATGCAGGGCTCGATCTCAGGGTCCTGGGATCATGACCTGAGCCGGAGGCAGATGCTTAACGACTGAGCCCCCAAGGTGCCCCAATAATACCATTTTAATAGCATTCTAAATTGTTATTCTAAATCGTCCTGCCGCTGAGGAGGGGAGCTAAGACGGCAGCATAGTAAGAGGACCCTAGGCTCTTCTCATCCTTCAGACACAACTTAGATAACTATCAAATCATTCTGAACACCCATAAATTTTCCTGCAGTTGATTCACCCGCACATTACTTTTCTGGGAAGAGACTTATAATAAGCACGGGACCCACTCCACCTACACAAAGGAAAGGAAGTTTCAGGTTTCAGGGACAGGTCCTCATCCAGTCAGTTGAGTTCCTCCTCCTCCTGATTCACCTGCTGTCCCTTTGTTTCAGTCCCGCAGGGCATTCACCTCCTACCCTGAACTTGCCTGGGGCATAGAGGGCCCCTACTTAGGACTTACTATTGTGCCCTCACACTGACTGATTCATATGGACAAATATGAAGTTGAGGCACAGTGTTTTTTAACGTTGTTAGTCACGTCAGTGTATCAGGGTAAATCAGAGCCTTGTTTCACAGACATTTTTCCATTGCTGGATTTCTTGTTCAATTTTTGAAGATGAGACCTTGTTAAAACATTTGTAGTCTTGACTGTGACAGAATTTGTTTTTTGGCCTTTGAAATTTATTCATGTATGTTTTAAGTATGGTGATGACCTGAGTTTTATTGGAGACATGTAACTATGTGTTTTTATTTGCTAAATGGGCTCACACTATATAGCATACCACAATTATTTCAGTCTCATTAAAAACTTTAGAGACATTTTAGTGATGAAATGATCCTTCATCATATAGATGTGCCATAATTACCTATGATAGTAACTTGACTAAAATGCTTACATTTTTTTGGCCTATTATAAATAAAAAACATGATGAATACATTTTTCATATAGTTTTATCCTCACATCTTATTTTTTTCCCTATGATTATACTGCTAGAATGATTCAGTAGATGCCAGAGGGATCAATTTAAAGAGAGTTTTAACTACTAATGCCAAAAAAAAAAAAATGAGGGGAAGAAAATGGTTTGCATTATGGGGTATAATGTGACTTTCATCCAAAAGTTTCTTTTCTTCTTGCAATTCTGATGTCTCACTTGTAACCAAATACAGAAAGCAGTGGTAAGCACAAGTATGGAGGCCTGGCTCTCTGGGTTTGTAACCACTCACTCAGTGGGACAAATAACTCACATTCTTGATGCTTCCATTTCCTCATTGATAAGATGGTAATAATAATAGTCCCTGCCTCTTTGGGTTGTTGTGACAATTAAATGGATTAAGTGACCGTAAATCTCCTGGAACCATGCCTAACACAGAGAAATGTTCACTAAATCTTTATAACAGTAACAGCAACAAAACCTAAGAGAATATTTCCTAATTTTACATTGTCAAAAGTTACTCTTGTGTTTCTATTCCCATGGCATCTCAAACTCCAAAGCAGCTCAAATTCCTTGTGTTAGTCTGTTCCGTACCTGCAAATACATGCATGGAATGCGCTCTTTTTACAATCCCTGGAATTCTTAGTATTTCAGTGGTACACATAGATCACACAGCATATGCCTAGATCCTTAACTCAGTCAGTGGCAGATTCTTCTGAGCAAAAGTTTTCCATAGATGGTTTGGGGTGTTTATAGTTTTCACTTTCAAGAACACAAGTTATTGGGGCGCCTGGGTGGCTCAGTCATTAAGCGTCTGCCTTCAGCTCGGGTCTTGATTCCAGGGACTTCAGATCACTCCCTGCTCAGCAGGAAGCCTCTGCCCCTCCCTCTGCTTGTGTTCCCTCTCTCACTGTGTCTCTGTCAAATAAATAAATAAAATCTTAAAAAAAAAAGTTATCATGAAGAAATCACTAAAATGGAGCAGTGAAGTGTGGTGTGAAATATGGGTATCTCCAATGGAAAGAGAAAGCTGGCCACCTCAGTCAGCGTCCCATATCATTGGCTGTTTGCCTACTGCAGCCACTGCACGTCATGAGGGAGGCTGCAGATGGGTCTCTCCAAGCACATTAGCTCCATCTATCAGAGTAAGGCTTTTAGTCCTATTTGGAGTCCCTGCCCCACAGAGTTTGGCTGAACCTCATGCAATCAGGAACAGCCCTTGATTAGACAGAATAGGTCTAGGTGACCTCCTTTGCTCATTTCTGCTAAACTTATAGCTGATCTGGGCCCATTACATTTTAACATGCCAATGGCAAAGAAGGGAAGGTGGAACCAGAAGAAAAGTATATAAAGAGAGAAGTTGCATCAATACAGGTTTCTTCTTATGTTCCCTGAAGCAGGGTTTCTCAGGTTCAGCTTTGCTAACATTTTGGGCCAGGTAACTCTCTCATGGCAGGTTGTCCTGTGCATTGTAGGGTATTTAGTCACAATCCTGGCCTCTACCTACTAGGCTCCAGTAGCACATACACTCACCCCCAGCATGACAACCAGAAATGTCTCCAGGAACTCGCTCCTGGTAAGAACCACTGCTTTAAGCTACACTGTAATAACGTGTCTCCTTGTATCCTTGGCCTTAGGTAACTGAGGTCCTACACCTCCTCAGAGAGTTATGATGAAAGGAGCCTTGAGTACCATCTCAAAGTCAACCACTGAACTTTATGCAATCTGGGATGGATACTCAGAGCATAAAAATAAAACTATCTTCTACCTACCCAATAAGGCCAAGGCTCAAATCATGTGTTTCTAACAACCTCAATTCCAGCTAAGGCAAAGAAAGCGATCTCTTTCCTTTTCTCAAAGTTCTTACATTTGTACTAAAATTGATAAAATCAATAAAAAACATCAGTTTTAAAATTTTATCACTCTAGTTTTCCTACAGTTATTTCTGTAATGAAAATGTATAGCCTTCAAGGTACATCTTCAAGACTGTATCATTAATCCCCTTTAAAAACATGCACACCTTTAAAAAAAAAATACACACACACACACATTCTATAGTACTAGTAGTCTAGAGTTACTGCACTACTTTTTTCTAACAATTTTGTTCTCTCATAAACTTCATATGGTATTAT
The DNA here is from genome assembly GCA_002007465.1 of Ailurus styani. Classification (NCBI taxonomy): domain Eukaryota; kingdom Metazoa; phylum Chordata; class Mammalia; order Carnivora; family Ailuridae; genus Ailurus; species Ailurus styani. Next base: position 2,621,996 of record LNAC01000229.1, on the reverse strand, counting down.
CGTGTTCCGTGGACAAGTTCAATTCTTTGTACTACTTTGGTATATATTGATAATGAGTTTATATTTTGAAGTTCATGGTTAATGACAGTCCTGTTTATTTTATTTCTATAGAGATTAAATCATCACAGAAGTATACTTTGATTTGTGCTATGGTGAGTGCTGTGAAAGATGTAAGCCTGATGATTCACAGACCTGACTCCTGGGGCAAATAATAATAATAATAACAATAATAATAATAATAATAATAATAATAATAAAAAGAAACAAAAAATAGAATGGTAGTGTCAGTATAGTAAGTGTGCTGAATGAATGGATAATGCTAAATAAAAATCATGTGAAAAATGAAAAAAAAGTATGCTTTGATAATGTAACTGATGTAGTTTCTGGTCTCTGAATTTAAGTGATTTGCATTATGTAGACTCTTCTAATATAAACTGACAAAGTGGAATCAGCTGCATATTACCTTTTCACCTTAGAATACTTCTCCTTTGCATAAACTATTGAATCATATTTAGAACCCCCAAATTATCACTGAACCTAAAATGCTGTGTCCTTATTTTAACACCTGAAATGTTGCCAAACAACTGCTCTTGTATTTGTTTTAATATTAAGAGAGAAGTAAGTCTGGGTATGAGATTTTTTAGCTAACTAGTTTGAAATCTTCCTGCTTTTTCGGTGTGTTTATTTTTCCTGTCTACTCTTATGAAAAATAACCACATGCAAAAGGAGCCCCTTTATGAAATATATAATAGCATATATTTGTACTTTTCAGATGTTCTCTTGCTGTTTATCTAAATATTTCTTTTTTTAAAAAGATGTATTCGAGAGAGAGAGAGAGAGAAAGGGAGAGTGAGCACAAGGGGAGGAAGGGGCAGATAGAGAGAGAGAATCTCCAGCAGACTCCCTGCTGAGCATGGAGCCCAATGCAGGGCTTGATCCCAGACCCTGAGATCATGACCTCAGCCAAAATCGAGAGTTGGATGCTCAACTGACTGAGCCACCCCACTGTCCCTAATATTTCTTTCATAGATAATCTTGGCAGATTATCTCAGTGAACTGTAGTTCATATTTAAAAAAAATTTTTGCCTTGCTATCCTGGATTTTTGTGAACTTATAAAAGTTCTACAGAGAAATGCCAGGAACAGTTCATTAGTAATCATCAGATTTGGGCAAATTTCACATAACAACAATGTTAATAAAGGCTAGTTTTTACTGAGTGTTTACTTTGCTCTGTGCTAAATGTAACTATTTGCTAAATAATTTTCAAATGTAATTTTTATGTAATCCTCATAGAGATATGAATTTATTAAATATTTATGTTTATAATTGTCCCTATATTGCTTTTTTTAATTGCCTATTATCCTAGTTTCTTGGTCAGTTACTGTCTTGGGAATATCTTGTAGGTGAAAACTCTGATAATTGTCTGACAATAAGTATTAATGGGTTCAAACGTTGCTAGACTTGAAGGCTCAAACATTAAAAATAATAATATCCATAAGAAGTAGAGAGGGACAGGGGAGAGGGGAGAAAGAGGAAGAGCATGAAACTATAATCTCTGTCTCCAGGCCTCTGGTTGAGGCCATATAACCTAGAAATATAAAACAACTTAAGGTGAAGGTATCATATGACGTGAAATCAAGCATAGATTTTGTGGTGGTGTATTACAGGAATTCAAAGTTCAGAAAGGTCATTAAGACCTGGGTTTAATTAGAGAAGCTCTGTGGGCAGTAGATTCTTATCTCAACCTCAAAAGAAGTTAAGATTTGGTTTGGTCTTAGGCAGTTGGTGAGTAGCCAGTGATGAACGGATGACATTCCCATTGAAAGACAAGCATAAGAAAGCTTTGAGATGAGAAAAAGCTTCCAGTCTAATACATGCAAGTGATTCAAGGGTTTGAATCTTTCCTGAAACTCTCACATGATTTTTACACAATTTTAGGAGAAGAGCATAGGTTGTATTCACATTCTTTCTGATCTAATATAAAAGCATGAGGGTATTTCTGGGGTTAGAAGGAGCACAAAACTTCTGATCAGTCAATACACTAGTGTGCGTTTGGCACTGTGTGGCCCGTGCTTCCAGAGATAGAGGAGAACTAAAAAAGTGGGTTTTGTTCTAGGTATTTCCTTAGTTAAAAATGTATTAGACCATACTTTGCCCTATAAAAGAAGATTACAACAGAAATATTAGTGAACTGGTGTATATTTTGCTTGTTGGTGGTAAATATTTCTGGATGCCTTTCTGACAGTGGCATCCTTCATTTCAGTGATTCTCAGCCCTTTTTTCCCCCTGCCTTTTTCTTTTTCTTCTTTCCTTCACTCCAGGTGGCTAGTCAGATACACTCCCATAGTCTGTCATTACACAAAATAGTTATTCTAAGGGGCGGGAGGGCGGGTGAGCCTGGGGAAGATTTGTGTCATAATCCGGGAGACGGACGCAGGCTGTTTATGGTTTGAACGTTCCCCTTGAAAGTATTTGTTTCTCCCCTTCCCTGTGCCCTTTACCATGTAACAGTTCTTCTAAGTATTTTAAATTCCATATCTAAGTTGATATTTTTCTGGAATATTATTAATACATTAGGTTACTAATAAATTAGAATAAATTATCTGCAATAACTTAATTTGAACGATTTTTTAAATCTCTCTTTCTCTCTCTTGTAAATTTTATTTTCTAGATCCCCAAATCTAGGAGTGAGGGAGCTCTTCAGACCCACAGAGTCCCACAGCCAGAGCTCTGCGATGGTGTCCCTCAAGTCAGCCTGCGGCTAAGTCGTAGAAAACCCTGCTGGGATGACATGAATTCAGCAGAGGATGCTAATGTTGCAAAGTTGGTATCCAGGTTGGCATGTTTCTTTTGTTTACATGTAATATCTTGTATTGTCTGCTCTGATGTTTAGGCTCACATGTTTTTGACTGATAGTTCTTATCACTAGAAATGTTTGTGGTTTGTTATTTTATTTATATTTGTTTTTTTGTTTTTATTTGAAGACAAATTATTTAGTCAGTTGGACTATACTAGGCTCAGAATTAAAAACTGGAAGAGTTACTTTTTTGGTTGCCTTTTCATAGTATGTTCAGTGGCCAATATTATTTGCAATTAAAATGGACATCTGAGTTGTTACTAGGACCAACTGTCACTAACAAATTTTGAATACAGCCTTTTAGCTAGTATGTTGCAAATTCTACCTGAAAGCAAACCTCTTTGGTGTACTTGAGAAAGGCATGCAGTTTTCTTAAAATAGGTGAGATAGGGTCTGAATCTTATTAACTCCTAGCATAGACAATTTTTCTATTTTTTAAGAATTTTTATCTTTTGTTATAACTTAAAACATATTTCTTAAAAAAATCCAAGACAGCTCTAGAAAATTGAAAGATATTTATACCATTAAACAGATAAATAATACAGCTAAAGAGCTTACTGCTTTAGATTGCATGTTGAAAGAGGGAATTTCTATAAAAGATGAAGAGAATTTATTATTTTTTTGAAGGGAATTTAAATAGAAAAAAAAGGCCCCATCAGGAAGCATAAGAAAAGTATTTGGTAAGTAAAAACAGGTGTCATGTGGGGAACTGGTTGGAGATAAGGCTGGGAAAATAAGAGCGGGCCCAAGTCAGTGAGGACCTTGAATGCCAACCTGAAGTATTTTTGCATTTAGTCTTTCCTTCACTGAACAATTGCTCAACACCTAACCTCTGGGTCTAGGAACTGCTCTAGGACAGGGGATGCTGCATTGAACAAAGCCAACCAGGGCCCTTTGTCTATGGACCTTATATTTTAATGGGAGAGCAAAAGGAAAACAGGAAAAAAACAAAAAGCCTGTGAAGATCATTTCAGCTCTAATAAGTGGGCATATTAAGAAATTAATCAGGTTAATGGCACAGACTCACACAGAGATGATTTTAGTTTAAGTAGGCAGGGAAAGCCTAAGCTGAGATGTCAAGGAGGAGGAGAAGGTGTGTGAAGGTCAAGGAAAGTACATTTCTATGCCAAAGAACAGAGCAAGGGGGCACCTGGATGGCTCAGTTGTTAAGTGTCTGCCTTCAGCTCAGATTATGATCCCAGAGTCCCCAGATTGGGATCGAGCTCCGAATCGAGACTCCCTGCTCAGTGGGGAGTCTGCTTCTTTGCCTCCCTCTCCCCCTGCTCATGCGTGCTCCCTCTCTCTCTCTCTTTCTCTCTCTCTCTCCCTCTCTCCCTCTCTCCCTTTCCCCCCCTCCCTCCACTCTCTCTCTCCCCGACTCTCTCTCTTTCTCATAAATAAATAAAATCTTTAAAAAAAAAAAAAAGAAAGAAAAGAACCGAACAAGGAACTGGGCTTCATCCTACCCTAATAGGAAGCCAGTGAACGTTTCAGCTAGGTGGGGTAGGTGATGGGAACCATGATAAGTTGGTTTATTAGGAAAAGTAATCTTTCATCACCGGCAGGATCAGTGGGACAGGGAGATTTTGGAGGAAGTGATAGTATTGGTTCCTTCAATAGTCGTTAATCTTTATGGAGATCTAGTTAGGTGGCATTTACTTGCCAGGTGCTGGCAGTTCAAACAATGAGAGATGCCAAGACCTGCACTTGGGGAGATGGAGGAAAAGTGAATAAAAATTGGTATGATTATTAAGCACACATACACTAGGTGCCCATTGTGGTCCAAGCAGTGGGAAATGGGCTGATGATAAAGTCGTAAGATTTTGGTGCTTTTAAAGAGCTTCTAATACAGGACATAGGGTGCTCTGTGAGGTGAGAGAAAGGGCACAGACCACGTTGGAAGAGGAGAGTCAGAGAGGTTTCAGAAAGAGGACAACTTGTGAACTAGCACTAGTAGAAGTAGAACTTTACTGGACAGGGGACTCGAGATAAGGGTGCTCCTGGGAGAAAAAAGGCATGTGCCGGGGCACACAGGGTGGGGAGGACAGCCGGGAGGAGGACAGCCGTGGATTCGGGGCACCTGGAGTTTAGAATGGAGGCAAGGCTGGAGGTGGGCTAAGACACCGAGCTGAACAGATCAGATCGTGAAAAACTATCCTCCGCACTAAAAAAATTTGGATTTTTCTCTTGAAAATAACAGAATGTGACTGCAGGAATATAAGGCAGCGAATCACCTAAGCAGACTTGGATTTATAAAAGCTAGTGTGGCACCAGGACAGAGGGAGAGGTTGGGGGCTGGTGGGAGACCGGTGAGAAGGCCATGCACCCGACCCACTACCACCTGCAGGCCTCCGTGACGGGCTGGAGGGACAAGTGTGTGCTTTGAGGGAGGCGGGAGAACAGGCTATCCCTTCCAGGAGTGGACTCAGTCCAAAAAGGGTTGGAGTTGTTTTTGTTTGTTTGACCCCAATTGGGGTATTGTAATAATGACTAAAATGAAGGCAGGTTTGTGTGCGTAACAGGCAGAGTCCATGGAGAGAAAGAGGCTGATTTATAAGCTGGGAGGTCATCGAACAAGGTGTCCAGAGGGGATTTGGAAACCAGGCAAACCTCCCCCACCCCCAGGAAGGCAGGCTGTGCACCTGGTGAACAGCTGTGTTGGAGCGTGGAGGGGCGGCGGCGTGTGCAGTGCGCAGTGTGCAGCCCTCACCACTGAGGAGCGAGGGTGTCATCCATGGAGGAACTGGCCTTGGGCAGTGAGGAAAGCTCCAAAATGAAGAAGGGACACAGAAACATTGGACCTTTTTAAAGTTTTCTTCTCTAGTGTAAATATCAGTGTCAAGTGGCCAGGTGACAAGAGCTAGTGTAGACGTTATCTTTCCAAACTACTTGGCACAGAATTATGCCAGGAATGCCATATGTGAAACAATGAAAAGCAAAATTCAAATTTTAGTTGTTTGTATCATTATTTTTATTCATCCAGTCAGAAAATGAAACGGAAAAAGAAGTTTCTTGCTCCTAAAGGTAACAAGAAAAGAGCTTCCTGTTTGGAGAATGAATTTGTATTTCTGAGATACAAATCAAGAAGTGAGATTATGGAGAGAGGGCATAGCTAACGTTGCTCTGGCAACTCTTTGTTCGCTGGTCAGCATATCTCCAGTTGAAACAAATGTGCATTAATGTTTATGAATTTTTTATGTACTTTACAAGTTCATAAAGTATAGCCTTGAAGACTGATTCCTGCACATTTGGCAATCTTAGAGATTTAGATAGAAACCTTGCTGCTCACCGTCATGCAGTAGAAACTCATCCAAGTTCTTTGGTGTCCATGCAGAGATTTTACTTTTTACATACCTCTTAATAGACTGTGAGGCAAATTGTCACAAAATAGGTGGGGATAATTAAATTTAACTGAAAGTAAACTTTAAATCCTTTATGTATCTTGAAGTAACAAAATGAATATTAGGCCAATTTTCATTTCAAAATGAACTTATGAGGTGCTTTCCATTTGCAGTTACTTTCTAAAACAAGTTGTTAGTTCATAAATTTTAAATAAATTAAAAGTGTGTGTTTCCACTTTTTTCCTTAACAGTTCATTAGTTGCACTAGTCTTAAAACAGAAAGGTTGGCAATGTGTATTAAATATATTGTATGCCCATCATCTAATACAAGTTTTTAAAAAAAGATTTTATTTAGGTGGCGCCTGGGTGGCTCAGTGGGTTAAAGCCTCAGGTCATGATCTCAGGGTTCTGGGATTGAGCCCCACAATCGAGCCCCGCGTCCTGCTGTCTGCTCAGCAGGGAGCCTGCTTCCTCCTCTCTCTGCCTGCCTCTCTGCCTACTTGTAATCTCTCTCTCTCTCTGTCAAATAAATAAATAATCTTTAAAAAAATTTTTTTTAAGATTTTATTTATTTATTAGAGGGAGAGCACAGAGGGAGAAGCAGACTCCCCGGTAAGCAGAGAGCCCAATGTGGGGCTCAATCCTAGGACCCCGGGATCATGACCTGAGCTGAAAGCAGACACTTAACAGACTGAACCACCCAGGTGCCTCTAATACAAGATTTACTTTGGTTTACCAACTTTTTTTGAGGAATTATCAAGAACCATTTAGCTGGGTTTTTTCTAGTATTGATCTTTTATATTTTAGTTGCCCTTTGAAAAAGAAAAAAAAAACAATTCAGCAAAAATCTATTCTTGATTGACCTATGATCTGGTGAGTTTGGTTTACTTTACAAAACAAAAAAAAATCATGCTGTTTGCACTTTAAAATCAGTAAGCCGTATTTATACTCATGGTTTGGTTTTCAGCAGAGTTACCATATCACTTAACAACCAAGAAAGAACCTTTGGTTCAGAGATTTCCAGAATGGTGAAGTGTCCTGTGATTTTTAGACAACAGGTTAACAGCTGATTTCTCGGGCTTTTGAGGAGCGATTTTTGGCTAACAGTGTGCTTTGATAACTTGGAATGTTTAGAGTTGAGACCTTGTTCAGTATTTTTCCCCAGGTTGTCTCACTTTGGACTTTTTCTTCTTTGTTTCAATTCTTCTGTAGAGTCTCATTTCTTCTCAAGATGAGGTAGAAACATGAATTGTTACCTGCATGTGTTCGTTATTTTCTAATCTTCAGATAGTGGCGGTAAAAATCAAAGCAAAGAGAGTAACGTGCTTAAAATGTGATGTTTTATGAGTCAAGAGAAGAGCTGGATATCACTGCTTATTGGCTGATTTCTATCTTTGAACATTATTTATTCAGATGAATACCATTTTTTTCTGTATTTCTGTAATTGTCAAAAATTGGCTTTGAGGATATAACTATATAAATGATCATTTTTCTAATCCTCATAGAATCTGTCACAATTAGAGTGGTTTAGTGAAAAAAAGCTTAAGGATAAGTATCTCTTGATTTTGTTAGAGCTCAGTGGAATGCTCTATTTTATACTGAATTCTAAGCCTAAGACTGAAGTACTTAATTCAGTGAAAGCATTAGCTTTCTAAAACTCACAGCAGCAGTTACTAAAATACTGTTAAGAATTCTTTTTTGTGGGCGCCTGGGTGGCTCAGTGGGTTAAAGCCTCTGCCTTCGGCTCAGGTCATGATCTCAGGGTCCTGGGATCGAGCCCCGCATCGGCCTCTCTGCTCAGCAGGGAGCCTGCTTCCTCCTCTCTCTCTGCCTGCCTCTCTGCCTACTTGTAATCTCTCTCTGTGTCACATAAATAAATAAAATCTTTAAAAAAAAAAAAAAGAATTCTTTTTTGTAGGGGTGCCTGTGACTCAGTTGGTTGAGCATCCGACTCTTGATTTTGGCTCGGGTCATGATCTCACGGTTGTGAGATGGAGCCCCATGTCAGGTTCTGTGCTAGACGTGGAGCCTGCTCAGGATTCTCTCTCTCCTTCTGCCCCTCCCTGCACCCCCTCTCTCCTTCTCTTAAAAAAAAATCTTTTTTATATTAAAGACGTGTGCATTACTAAAATTCACAGTAGACTGAAAAGCATAATTTCTGATAATTTCTGACATAGATGGCCCACAGACACATGAAAAGATGCTCAACATTACTCATCATCTGGGAAATACAAATCAAGACTACAATGAAATATCACCTCACACCAGTCAGAATGACTAAAATTAACAACACGGGAAACAATAGGTATTGGCAAGGATAGGGAGAAAAAGGGGAACATCTACCTCAACAATTTTTTTTACACCTCTTACACTGTTGATGGGAATGCAAACTGGCACAGCTGCTCTAGAGAACAGTATGGAGGTTTCTCAAAAAGTTAAAAGTAGAACTACCCAATGACCCAGCAATTTCAGTGCTAGGTTATTTACCCAAAGGATACAAAAATATAGATTTGAAGGGGTACATGTACCCCAATGTTTATAGCAGCATTATCAACAATAGCCAAATGATGGAAAAATTATAATAACCCTGCATGTGACATTTTTTCGTCTATATGACAGTTTCATCAAGTAGCTATGTAAAAAGATTTTTTTATGTCTGAAAAGTGACCTTGGGTGAAGAAATCATGATTCTGAGATTATTCATTTCACAAATATTTTTTGAGTTAGGCAAATTATCGAAGATTGCATGTTTTGTTGACAGGCTGAGATTAATATATGTCTTTATTATTTTACAATTACTTCCTGCCTGTCCTGTATCTTGAGTTTCTTTACCCTTTCATGTGTTTATACTTTCCTCCTCAACCTGATTGTGACTGCTTGGTAGAGAGGGACTGTGTCTTCTGGGTATTTTTTGCATCCACGACAGGACCTACCTAATAGGCACTACTTTGCTGCTGCTGCTTTAGCTCCTATTGTTGTGGTAGTATTAGTATTAGTATTAGTATTAGTATTAGTATTAGTATTAGTATTAGTATTAGTATTAGTATTAGTGCTCGGTTTGAGTTTAAGTTTCATTCTCTTCATCTAACTGACCTACAGCTCTCAGAGGTTGAGGTCTGATTCTGAAAGAGTGGAATTTTATGTGTGCGTTTTCTCTTTGGGTCTTTGGAAAGTACTCAACTCACCCCAGGGATCCTTGTACTGTCTACCCTTAGAGATACCACAGAAGTCAAAACTCTGCTCTCTTACCTTCCCCGCTTAATCTCTGGGCCATCTCCCGACCAGGGCTCTGACCCTGATATTGTCCCTATTATCAGTAACATGTTGCTTATTTATACAGGAGAAATCCATTGCTTTATGAGGCTCATAACCAGTTTCTGCAACTCTCCATCCCTGTGGCAGAAAGTGTGTTCCTCATGATGTTTGCTAAACAACACTTCATATTTTAGTCTCATATAACAGTAAGTCATAAGATTCAGGCTTTAAATGATATCAGTAATGAATCGATATTCAACTATTTTAACTGTACCCATTGTCCTTCAAGCATCCTAATCTATTAAGTCCTGAAATTAAATATGACTTTCTTCATTTCTAAAGTCCATCCAGGCACAAAAAAACAGTCATAACCATCTCGTGTTTGTACTTCATAAAGGGCACTCCAATTGTTTCCTGAATGTGTGTGTTCCCTGTAGTATCTCACACTCTGATACGTGGAGCCAAGTTTCAGAATCTTGAACTGACTAGTGAACGTCAAATGAAATTAGGATTCTTAGCTACAAGATTCATAATCATACTGTTTGAAAAATTACCAAATGTTATAACTGTACCACTGACCTTGCAGGCTTTACTGGAGTAGCTCCCATGTGGAGAAAGGAGAGCTTGAAACCTCCTTGTGAGAAGCACAGTGGTAAAACCTCCCCGCACACGTCCCTGGCAGAGCGTTCCCACTCTTTGGCCTTCCTAACAAAGGTTTATAGAAGAGTAGGTTTGTAAAAGGCCCCAAGGTCCCAGAGTGGGTTAGAAAAAAATCTCTGTCTCTACAGATAGTTTTCTAATCTGTTCTTAACCACCGCTGATTCCCACAATAAATACTTCAAGGTCTTCGCAGATGAACTATTTCATATGAGCTGAATATCTATTAAAAACATTTTCCAGTGTTTAAATTCAATCTCCTTTTTTTTCTTGTGGTTTAAAATGAAAGTCTCTGATGTTTCTCTAAGTATTTTGATTATTAAAGAACAAATAGTTCTCTACCCATTCACCAAAATCTGCCACTCAAGTACAATTGCTCTGACTATTCAAATTTTGACATTTCACTGGGATCCAAACTTCAATTTAAAGAGTTTTTTTCAAAGTTATTATTTTTATTCTCTTATAATTTTCTTAACATTTTCTTTAGCTTACTTTATTGTAAGAATATAGTATATAATACATATAACATATAAAATATGTTAATTGTGTTCTTGGTAAGGTTACTTTTTTGGTTTTTTGTTTTGTTTATTTCTTTTTTATTATGTTCAATTAGCCAAAATGTAGTTTGTTTATAGTATGAAGTGTTTGATGAAAGAGAAGGTAGGTAACAGTAAGGAAATTTATTGTCATATATGCAGATAATTTTTGGTAACCTATAAATCACCAAAGTATATGTGGACTGCTGTGGCCTTAACTGAATTTATTTTAGTCATTCAAAGTCAACAAACTCCTAGTGGGCACATTCTATGTACCGCACATTTTGCAGTGGGCCCTGCAAAGCCAGAGAGAACTAAGGCATGCTCTCTAATCTTTAGGGATCTTCTAGTCTATTAAGTGAGACTAATTTATCCATAGTTAACAAAAATAAATAATGTAAGGGGTTGAGAAGTGGCATAGGAGAGGTGCTATAAAAACCGAGAGGGATTCTCACTGAATAAATTTTGAGATATTCAAGTTCTTTAAAAACCTGGCTCAATCTACTTACCTTACTTACTCTACCACAGTTCTTTATCCTATGCATTGCAACCACATTATTTCAAGGATGCCACAGTAGTTTCACACCTCTGCATCTTTGCTAACATCGTTCCTTTTATCTGGAGTGCCCTTGTTCCTCTTTGGGAATGGTCAGTGACCTTTCATCTCTATGAAGCTCTGACTCTTGCCATTGCATATAAATGTAGTCATACAGTATGCGTCCTTCTGCCTCTCCTTCTTTCACTTAGGACATGCTTTGAAGGTTGATCCACATATAATGTGTCAGTGTTTCATGGCTTTTTGAGGCTGAATAAAATTCTGTGGAATGCAGACACCACATTTTGTTTATTCATCCGTTGAGGGACATTTGGGTTGCTTGGACTTTGGGGCTATTATGAATAATGCTAGTATGAACATTTGGGTACAAGTCTTTCTATGAACACATATTTTCAGTTCTCTTATGTATATGTCTGGGGTGGCATTGCTGGTTCATATAGTAACCTGTGTTTAACTTTTTCAGGAACCCATAAATTGTTTCTCAAAGTGGCTGCTTCATTTTGCATTCCCACTGACAATGTATGGTATTTCCAGTTTCTCCACATCTTTGTCACCACTTGTTAGTGTCTATTTTATTACAACCATTCTGCTGAGTGTAGGATGGTGTTGTACTATGGTTTTGGTTTGCATTTCCCCGAGGACTAATTATGAACATCTTTTCATGTGTTTATTCACCGTTTATATATCTTCTTTGGAAAAAATGGCAATTCAAGTACTTGGCCCGTTTTAAAATTGGGCTGTCTTTTTACTCGTTGGTAGAGTTAGTTATATATTCTGAATATATCTGTTGTCAAATATGCAATTTTTCAGATATTTCCTCATATTCTGAGGGTTGTCTTTCTACTCTTTTGATAATGTTCCCTACAGCACAGAAGTTTTTAATTTTGGTCAAGTTCAAGTAATCTATTTTTTTCTCTAGCTATTTATGATTTTGATGTCTTATCTAAGAAACCATTGCTTAATCCAGAGTCATGAAGATTTATGTTTATATATTTATGTTTACTTCTATGAGTTTTATAGTTTTGCTCTTACAATTAAGTATATGGTACATTTTGAGTTAATTTTTATATGTGGTGTAAGGCATCAGTCCAACTTCATTCTTTTGCATGTGGATAATCAGCTGTCCCAGCACCATTTGCTAAAAAGACTGTTCTTTTCCCATGGAATTGTCGTTTTTGTTCCCTTATCAAAAATCTGAACCAGATTTTAGAAAAACGAAAATAAAATTAAGTTAGCATCCTAGCTCTTCTTTCACCACTGCCTTTGTTTTCTGAAAACATGAACCTCAGTTCAATAGAGAAATGGACATGTCTTAGATCTATAAAATATTACAGCACAATCCAAAGGTTTCATCTTATTTCACACAACAATCACAAAAGACTGATGTTATCCTCCTACCTCCCAAATCTACGAAGGTATTCATATCTGTACCTTTACACTCTGCCTTCTCTCCTATTGCAGTGGATGAACTAAACCTGCACCTCTCTGGGGTCAACTCTTGGGCTTGTACTCTGAATCCCATTCCCTTTCATTAACCCAAGAGCTATATTCCAATAATCTCCTCCCTCCTCTATGACATCATTCCTTTCTTTTAGATTTTTTCCATCAGATAGAAACATGCCGTAATATCTCACAACACTTTCTTAATACTTCCCCAGAAACAGTATGTCTCTTCCCCTTTAGAGCAAATCTCCAATAAAGGAACATACATACTTGCTTTCTGCACATCCATTCCTCCTGTTCTTCAACCCATACAACACTAAAAGTGTTCCTAATAAGGGCACCAACAGTCTCCATCCTGCCAAATCCAGAGATCAGTCTACTGTTCTCACCTTACTCTAGCTCAGCCACATTTGACCCAGCTCATTACTCCCTTAAGAAGAACTTTCCTCACATTGCTCCTGCAATCTCACACTCTCCTCTTTTCCTTCTAGTCTTATTGGATACCCTTTTTCAGTCTTACTTGCAAAATCTGTCTTCTTTTGCAGATTGTTTCCAGACCTTCCAGAAGTTGGTTTTCCTCCAACCTCCCCATCATACTCCCAATTGATTTATCCAATTAGTGCTACCACCTACTAAATTTTGGGGTCCCCCCACCTAAAGTGAAAAGGCAGAGCTCCTTGTTAAAAGTTATGAAAATTTTTGAGACAGCAACACCAGAGCATTAAAACCCAGCATGGGACCCCAGGAGACCGCACATTTCAAGTGCCCATGAGGCTAGTCCTGCCTATTGGTTTCCTGATAAGTCCACTCAGATATTTAATAAATATCTCACACTTGGTCTATATAAAACCGGCCTCCCAATTCACACTTCTGTCTTAAAAAAGGCAGTCCCATTTCTACCCAAGTTTTCCCATATCTCAATCAATTGTGCAACTATTCAGTTACTGAAGCCAAAAATCTGAGATTTCTCTACTCTTTCTCAACTGATCCATCAGCAAGTCCTATTATCTCTGCCTACAAAGTAGATGCTCACAATATATCTGGAGTCTAAACTTTCACAGTCTCAAATGATCATCTCACAGATAATGTTTCTCCTTTTACAGTGGAGAAATCTGGTAGTCACTATGTGAACCAAGTGATTAAAAGTATCATCATGGATAAAAATCTGATAAGCAAGAAAATATTTTTGAGGATTAGAAATATATTGATTATTATATAAAATGTGTTATAAAATAGTATAGTACATTATCCAATATTTTTTATTGTGGTAAAATATATATAAAATTTACCATGTCCACCATTTTTAAGTATACAGTTTAGTAACATCAAGCACCTTCACATTGTCCCACCTTTATATATAATTGTATGTGTTATGTATTATATATAAAGAGGAAAAAGTGGAATATATACAATCACATTAAACACTGGTTAGGGAAGTGATGGATTGTGTTTGACTTTTACTTTCTTGTCTATATTTTATAAATTTGTTATGTCAACATATACTGTATAATTGGTAATAAGAAAATTGTTTTTGTTGTCTTTTAAGTCAAGGATGACAAATGTTTCAAGGAGGAAGTAGTAATTGTCATATTTTAGAGAAATTGTGTAGAGTGACGACAATTATGGCTTCACTCATTCAAGATAAAATTCCCTGAATGGGGGAATCAGATGGGGCAGCATATGAGAAACCCAGGCAGGCTGAGCTTTGGTTCGGTTGGTATGTGGCCAGGTGGGGATTCCTGGCTAGGAAAAAAGCCTGAAATAGAAACTTCAGGAAAGCAAACAGGACAATAGGCAAGGACAGTTCAGCTAGCATGGACCCCCAGTTCCAGTGAAGGAGAGAAAGTTCATGAGTGTGAAAACAGAGGAGTAGGGTAGAAGGGACCTGTGTGTATAGAATTTGGATTTTACTTTGTAAGCTGTGAAAAACTTTCAGAGATTTCTGACATTTTTAAAATAGCATTTTGGTAATATCGAATCTGTACAATCTGGAGTTAAGGTGGAAAAGACTAAACTCAGCAAAACCTATTAAGAATAAAAAGCTATAATTCAGAGAGTAATAAAACTTTAAGTGGGGGGAGTTGGGGAGCATGAAAAAGAACAGGCATTGGTCATGGGCTAATGGACAGAAAAGAAAGAAAGAGATAATATTATCTCATTTACACTTAGTGACAAAGAATGCATTCAATTATTACTTGGTTTGGCCAAATTCTGTACAATTTATCTGTTTCTTACAGAGTGATTTAAAATCTGGGATGATATTATTTCCAGAAGTACTCATATTTGTTCAAAAGCGTCTTACTAGGCTATTTCTAGACTTTTAAAGTTGGATTGATTTATGTTTTAGAGTTGTCTTCCTGAAGTAATATTTTAGAAATTCATTGTGGAATTATAATTTAGTTTTCAAGGCATTTTCTTTATCTCTTTAAATAGTGAATCAATCGCATTGCCTATGGAGGGGATCATTGGTTTTATTAGCTTTATTTAATAATTATACATCCAGTTTATTTCCTAATTTATCTGAAATTTCCTCTTTCAATTTATCTATCTCCTCACTAAAGTTCAATGAGGAAAAAAGTTTTTTGGTTTCATTGTGAATTCTAATAATGCTCGATATATGAATAGCACTAGACAGAGAAGTTATAGCACATACACAATTAATGCAATGGGCCCAACTCTGAGACATTGAATTTAAAAGCACTTTTAAAAAATCAGATCACATTTAAAATGCAGTAGGGATGTTGACATTCTAAGGCACCATGATTGTGATCCTTTTTTTTAATGTGACCTATTCTTGGCAACACAAATAATCTCTACTTCCTCTTACTTTGTTTTTAAATATATTTTCACTTATTTATTTATTTGGTTGCTTCAAAGCACAGTGCTTTGTGTTGAAGTAAATAAATATGACCAGCCAGTGTGTTGACATTGAGAGATTTTGTGCTTGTGCTTAGTGTTTCAAGTCTCGGAAGTATGAGGTTTATTTTATGATATATGGCTACAGAATTAGACTGTCGGTTACCATATCACACTGAACAACTTTGACATTTCTCTAAGGAAGCTCCGCTGAAACCTGCTTCTCCTCTGCCAGGAAATATCATTTAACAGGGTGAAAGTTCACTGGGACAATTTAAGGCGGCTGATCTCAGGTGTAGGAGCAGCTGTTGTGTGGGACATGACTTATTTTATAAGAACAGAAACACTATTATCTGGACTCCCAAGGGACATTTGGAGAAAGTCATGCCCACGGAGTCCCATTCCAGGAAAATGTGCTTGAGCACTTATTTATTGGCAGTGATCACTAACTGAGATTCCATCTGGCAAATATGTGGATTTTTCTCTGTCCCAGAAAGTTGGGGAACAATTATGTAAGTTGTCTCAAAGAATTTATTTTTAGCCACTTTTTATGGAGCAATTTCAGTCCCTCAGTTGTTACAAGAAATTCACTTTTGTAAAGAAAAAATAGAGAAATCTTCTGTATGAATTTCTACAGAACCGTGTAGTCATATACCATGAAATATAAACACTTGTCTTCCAATTTGAAACCATTACTCAGTCTTCCTGGTGAGTGTTCTAAATCTTATTTTCTATATTAGGAATGTTGGAACCAGTTAGTAAAATCAGAGCTGCCAGAGGGGGTGAAGAAGGGCAGCCTGAGTAGTATATCTCCAGGTGTGGGGGCCTGGAATCCCTGCTTCATTGTTAAAGCAGTGTTCTCCTTGCTACTCCGTCCTTGCCACTCTATAGGATTTTAGCACCTGAATAAATGAACCCTCGGAGCCATCTGAGGTCCAGCAAAGCTGGTCATATATATTTTAGTGAAGTAAGCCAGCACACAGTATTAAAAGCAAGGTCCATGGGGAGCCTGGGTGGCTCAGTTGGTTAAGCAGCTGCCTTTGGCTCAGGTCATGATTCCAGCGTCCTGGGATCAAGCCCCACATGTGGCTCCCTGCTCAGCGGGGAGCCTGCTGCTCTCTCTCCCTCTGCCTGCCCCTCTGCTTACTTGTGCTCTCTCCCTATCTCTCTGTCAAATAAATAAATAAAATCTTTTTTAAAAATTTTAAAAAATAAAATAAAATAATAAAATAAAAAAAATAAAAGCAAGATCCACCATTGGAATTAAAGAGGTGTCTTTGGAAAACCAATTATATAATTTCTATCCTCAAAGGATTTTTTTCAACAGTCTTCTTCTACAGATAAGTCTAATAAATGAGAAAATAATTATGTTGATTTTCTTAATTTTTTTTATTTTAACCTTAAGTAATGCAAACAGGTTGATTTCTGTTGTTACTGAAGGAAATAGTTTACCTAACTAGAAATTCCCTGTTCCACTTAGCTTGAGCCTATTCTGAGTGTCACTGTTCTGATTTCTATAAATGAATCTTTTATAAGGTTTTAATAAACACAGTGGTTTTTTCACAGAAAAACAACTGACAGCTCATCTGTCATTTCCATATATTAATTTCTTAATAAGAGAAATACACTTAAGAATGCCACTTAAAGTTTCATTTTTCCATCTTTTTTTCTATCTTCCTCTTTCCCTCAACAGCCCACCCCAATCACTTCCTTCCCTCATTGCAGCTACAACTGGCTGCTACCACTACACACACACACATTGTTGACTCAGTGTAGCAAAAGGGGCTTGTTCTCATCCAGTGTGTGTCTTTGGTTCAAACAAACATTATAAGATATTATAATACACAGGCGCACACACTTACTCATCTAAATATAAGCCTCAGACCAAAAGAAAGAAAAAGGATTCTTTATTTCTTGGAGCTTATTGATAATATGTAATATCAACAAGTATTTGTAATACTTTATTATCTGTAAGAGCTATTATATAGTGGAAATGCTGCGGCATTCAGATGCTGACTTCATGTCAGCCACTTGCTGGCTGAGTGTTCGAGTTAATTAACTTCTTCCTTTCCACATCTGTTAAAATGAGCACAGCATAGATTCTTAAGAAATGATAGTTCCCTTACATATATACCACTTCTCTAGCTCCTCCCCACCCCCTTTTTTGACATTTGTTGTTGGATGAGGATGATGGTCTCTTGAGCCCTGGAATTCGCCAGTGTTCTAACACAGACTGCCAGAGAGCAAGTTTAATCAGGATCCTGTGCAGCAGTCCAGAGTATCGAAATTATATGTACCCTGAAAATACTGGCTCCATGATTATGAAAAACTCCTATCAGATTTAGTCATTACCATTTATAAGTCCTATGTGTGACTGTCTTGTGAAAGCCATTGCTGCTTAGTCTATTTTTATAAAGATTGATAAAAATATGAGGAAGAAACTTTGCCTACGCAGCATTTGTTACCAAACTTGTAAGAATGAATTTGTCTTAATATGTCCTTTTGTCTTAGGAAATAAATCAATCCGATTTTTTTTTCTTTAAGATTTTTATTTATTAATCAGTCTGATTTTAAAATAAAATATGAAAGAAACTAATGTGACCAAGAAATGTACTTGGTTCTTTGATTGCTTCAAATTGATGTTGAAATTGAAACAAATGAAGCCACATCATTTTTGGAGCAGTGTTTGCTCTTGATAGCACAAAGGCAAACACATGTATTACCAAACACTTGGAATCTGCTGAAAAAATTATGTAAGAAAATTAGAGGTCTACAAGCCAGCTGAAGCATAGAAAAGGAAATAGATAATCCAGGAGAAACTGGATAATGTAAAATACTTAAAAGCTTTCAAAAGTTTTGGATAGAATCCTATAATCTTACTTTATACATCTTTCATTGCACATCAGTGTTTAACTCAGAGATTTATTTCTTTCATCAGTTACTGGTTATCATTCTTTATCTGAACCTGCATGAGGCATCTCCTTTATCTTAAGTGTAGGCCTACAATGGGATATGTTAAAAAGTGGGTAGAAATATTGCTTGATAAATTAAAATCTAATCAAAGGAGCTATGCTTCTGTTTCTCGAAGAGTGTTTGACCTATCAATGAATTCATTCAATACTTACTGAGTGTCTGTTCTGTGTAATTGCTACAGGAAAGATGGAGTTCTTATCCTGGAGGTCTTATATTACAATAGGGAACTAATACATAGATTCAAATAATAATAAAACTGTTGGGGGGAGGGAGAAAAGATAAGTATCATTAGAGATGCAAAGGGCTATAGGACTTAAAAGGGGAAAGGGATTTCTTCTAACCATGCTAAGCCTGACTGACGTATACATAGAATTTTGCCAGGAGAAAGTAGAATGGTAAAATAGTCCAGACAGAGGGAACAGCATGAACAAAGGTTTGGGATAGAAAAGTTTAGAGCAGGGCTCCTGGGTGGCTCAGTGGGTTAAAACCTCTGCTTTCGGCTCAGGTCATGATCTCAGGGTCTTGGGATCGAGGCCCGCATTGGGTTCCCTGCTCAGCGAGGAGCCTGCTTCCTCCTCTCTCTCTCTGTTTGCCTCTCTGCCTACTTGTAATCTCTGTCTCTGTCAAATAAATAAATAAAATCTTAAAAAAAAAAAAAAAGAAAAGAAAAGTTTAGAGCAGATTCAAAAATAGTGTCCAGGTTTGTCTGCAGTGATTTCTTTAGGAAATATAAGCAGTTGAACTGGTGGAGTCAGTTGGGGTTAATTGGTGGAGAGTCTTAATCATCATATTTAAGAATCGAGGTTCATTGAAGAGGTGGTGGGAGCTCATGAAGGCTTTGAGCAGAAGGGTGAGTGGTAAGTGAACAGATCACAGTCACAGTAGGAAACTCACTCTGATAGTGAAATGTGTGCTTTGGAGGTGGGTTGCGTGGAAGCCGAAGGATCATCATCCTACTGCAGATGACCAAGCCCATCCTACTGCAGATGATTAAAGAGACAGGCCAGTTGACAGCTTTGCTTAAGGAGAGGCAAGGGAGGAGAAGGAAAGATGACTCATGCTTTGAATCTGATTCATAAAGAGAATAACAACATCATTAACAAGAGAGGCCAGGAGGAGGAGAAATGTGGGGATCAGATAATATGAGGCTTTGAAAGTGTTGATTAGGATAATAATACTAATAATGATTTAGCACGTATTATTTGCCAGGCACTATTCTTTTTGTTTTACGTGCATGATCTCATTCATTCCTCAGAGCAACTTCAGAGCTTAATATACAGCTCACCCAAGTTTACACTGCTCTTCTGTCATAGAGTCAGGATACACTCCCCAGGAACCTAATTCCAGAGCACGATTTATTAAGCCCTAATAAAATGTCTGTACTGAATGATGCTGGGCTGGAAGGCAAGGCAGGGAGGGTTGGTAAGAGAGGAGGAAAGACAAATGAAATAGAAGGATGGACTCATCAAGGACATTTGGGGAATTCCTAGGCAAGATTACAGGGCAGGGAGCCAAAGACTCAAAAAACCAAAGGTGGGTATTTCTGAAAAGTTAAGAGTATAAAGAGGGGCAGCTGGGTGGCTCAGTCGGTTAAGCATCTGCCTTAGGCTCACAGGATCGAGTCCCACATCGGTCCCCCTGCTCAGCCAGGAGCCTACTTCTCCCTCTGCCCTTCACCCTGCTTGTGCTCGCTCTCGTGCTCTCTCTCTCTTTCAAATAAATAAAATCTTAAAAAATAAAAAAGTAGAGGGCGCCTGGGTGGCTCAGTGGGTTAAAGCCTCTGCCTTTGGCTCAGGTCATGATCCCAGGGTCCTGGGATCGAGGCCCACATCGGGCTCTCTGCTCAGCGGGGAGCCTGCTTCCTCCTCTCTCCTCTCTCTCTGCCTGCCTCTCTGCCTACTTGTAATCTCTCTCTCTCTGTGTCAAATGAATAAATAAAAATCTTTAAAAAAATAAAATAAAAATAAAATAAAAAAGTAGAAAGAAAGGGCTTCAAGAAAAGGCATTGAGATTTCATAGTCAAAAGAGCATTGGTGGCCTTAAAGCAGTTTCAGAAAAGTGATGAGGTCTCAAGTGTGTTGGCATAGGGCAGGAAGTCAGTAATTTATGTGGAAGTGGGAACGGAGGAGGTAGGCTTTGGGGAAGTCTGTCAGTGGGAAGGAGGGGGAAACAGCACTAGCACCAGAGAGCAGGGCCACTGAGGAAAACTCTTTAAGGCTGGCGGACACTTACTCGGGGGCCTATTGGGAGAGGGGCAGATCTAAGATCTAGGAGAGATCAGGCTTCTTCCAGAGAAAGGAGGAAATGATGAGATCTAAAAGGTAGATAAGAAATTGGCGTCCTGTGAGTGAGACCTTTTCTCCTTGACTAGGAAGAAGTCAAATAGAAGAAGGCAAGATGTGTGTGTGATTTGTATATATAGGGAGCAGGGGTGCACTTAAACCCTTAAGTGTAACAAAGAAGACCAAAGGTACTCACTCACTCATATTTGATGATCTTGGCTTTCTCAATAAATTTTGGAGGCGAGGTACTGAGTGACTGAGAGAGGTTCAGATATGTGGCCCTGAGGATCTGCAGCAGTTTCTATGGGAATGCAGTGAAAAATCATTTAAAGATAACTAAAAAGGTTACCACACAGAATTGAGGTTCATGCTGAGGTTAAATAGCGTGAATTTTTAGTACCACTAGTTGCCAGGGTTATGTGACTTTCTTTTTGCAATGTTTAGCAGTCTGGCAGTAGGAAACCCAGCTGGCAGGATTTAGAAAGGGTGAAGATGCGGAGGAAGCTAGTGAACCCATTTTAGAAATAGCTAAATGCTGAGGAGAGCCAGGAATGTGCCTTTTTTAAAGCTGCATGCCAGTTGGTTTCGATGCAGGTTATCCTCTGCAGACAGAAGAACAGTTGTTACTGAAGAGAGAGCTAAGGAAGAGGAGGAGGAATGGGGGAGGCAGAAGCATGGGGGTTAAGTGATGCAGGGGAAGGGGCTGAGTGTGGAGCATATGCAGTCAGGGTATCAGTGTTTGAAGAGTTCAGAGTTCGGGGAATGGTGCTCCTGCTGGCTGACTGAGGAACTGACTTGAGAATGTTAGCAAAGGAAAGTAACAAAGGTAGAGAAGTGATCCAAGAGAGTCTTTGGCGGTGGGTGTGGTAGAGAGGAAGAGCTGTGGTCCAGGTACAAATTCCTAAATGATCATCAAGCAATGCCCAGGAAAGAAACCAAGAGTCCAAAAGAGGCGGAATTGTTATAAACAAATGATGAAACTTGAAAAGGCATGTGATTACTGAGATACAGCGTTTGGTAATTTTTTAAAAATAACCATTGACATCTCACTAGTAATATGGCACGTTAAAGGAATGCTGATAGGTAGACCTAATTTATCAGGAAACATAAGTAGAATCAGGTGTTAAAATTTGAATGTCCCTATTCATCAGCATTTCACCTTTGGTATGTAGTGAAAGTAAATTGTAGTTTAATTTAGCATATTTTTATGATGCTGGGTCCTTATTGTTGAACTTATTTTAGCCATTTAGTATTGATGTGTTTGTAAAAATCAGAAAAAGACAAAATGTTACTTCTGTCATTTGAACTTTAACTACCGTTGGCCCTTGAGCAATGAGGATTAGGGACACCAAACCCTGTGCAGTCGAAAAAACATGTACAACTTTTGACTCCCCCAAAACTTGACTGCTAAGGGCATACTGTGGCCTGGAAACCCTACCAGTAATGTGAATAGTCGGCTGACATATTTTGTGGTTATATGTATTGCACACTGTATTCTTACAATAAAGGGAGCTAGAGAAAAGAAAATGTTAAAATCATCAGGAAGAGAAAACACATTCTCAGCACTGTACTCTATTGGGAAAAAAAATCTGTGTGAGTGGACCTGCACAGTTCAAACCTGTGTTGTTTAATGGTCAGCTGAATTTCCAAACCTATCTGTATATGACAAAATATTTAAAAACTCATATACATATAGAATAGAGTAAGCACTGTGAGGTGGCAGAATTCGAGAGCAGACCTGAGAAGCTCTGAATCCAGTTTCTATTCTGCCACTGACTTCCTATGTAAATTTGAACAAATTACTTAATTTTCTAGTACCTACTGTACTCATCAATGAAGTAGATGCTATGATATATAACCATGATTTTCTAACTCAAGCAGTTTATCGAAGTGTTCAGCAAGATGTAAAGGCATTTTGAAAAATAAACGTAGGCAAATATACAGAACTAAATTGTTGTTGTAGAATCAAATTAGAATTTCCCAATCTAATATCAAAAAAAGAATATATTAATTTCAATTAAAGTAAGTTCTGTACCTAAGTCAACTTCTGTTTTAAAAGACTGATTTTAGTTATTAATATTCTATGTTACTATCTGAACACGAGTTTCAGGATGACTAACCCATTTTCATAAATATGTTTAAGGATTTAGTCAGAAAATGAAATGTTTTTATTAGCAGGTATAATAAAGAAAAGGACACACACTAGGACTTTGTGTTCTAGATTCAGAATTACATATGGTCTGTGGGAAAAAAACTGGGGAAAACTACAGGGGAGGAGGCTACCTTTTAGACTTTTAAGTTCCCACTGTTTCTCAACACTATGGACTCCGGCCCTCTGCCTTTTCAATTCTATGAAAAGTGATGCTCTGGGCTTTCTTATAACTCCTTGCGGCCCTCATGATGTGAAAGAAATCTTTTTAAGACAAACTTCTGTTGTTCTTGCTGTGTATAAAATCTATGGATTAGCAATTATGTTCTTAGAGTAATGCTTTAGTATTTCATGCCGAAGAAGAAACTGCAAGGGAAGGCCAGCTAATTAACAGGCACTTAGCAGACCTTATGGAAAAATTGATTTGGTGTTACTTGTAAAAAAATAAACAAATAGCTAGGTAGATAAATAGAACATTAAATAAATACCTAAATAAACAACCAACCAAAACATGCTGTTGATGTTCTTAGAGGGAAATGATTATGCAAATAAATACATTGAAATTTTTGTGAAGATAAAATGCAGAGATAGTAAGTTGAAATAACTTCCATGGAAGTAAACGCTTTGATCCGTTGAGAAGCTGGACAGTCTTAGGACATGTATTCTCCCCAGAAGTGTGAGCTACGTGCCTTGGGTGATGTCACCAGTGACTAGTAACCACTGCAGGGTAAACAAACATCAGCCGGAAATAAATATGGGTCGGGCAAGGGTCTAGAAGCATGCCTTCCTTCTAGAGAAGTATCAAGCCTTCCAATGCCACCGGTTTGTTTGGATTTTTTTTTTTTAAGGAAGAGAGGGGATGAAGCTTAGCTCTTGCCTTCTGTCACAGAAACCTTTAGTTTCATAGGCGATGTCTTTCCTTGACAAATAGATTTCCTCCTTGGCAGTCCCTGTAACATTGAGAAGTTAGGAACTCTTTGCTTTGGCTGCAGTTATTGGTTGCTCTCCCCAGACTGACAAGCTAGTCTGTGGATTTGCTAAGAGGAAAGTTTCGAGTTACCAGAATTAGGCAAGCCCCCTGAGAAGCAGCAGCAGCAGCAGGAGGAGGAGGAGGAGGAGGAGGAGAAGGAGGAGGAGG
>LNAC01000229.1:2542346-2597681 GCA_002007465.1 Ailurus styani | reverse complement strand
AGGAGGAGGAGGAGGAGGAGGAGGAGGAGGAGGAGGAGAGGAGGAGGAGCGGCGGCGGCGGCGGCGGCGGCGGCAGCAGGAGCAAAAGAAACAGCGCCTTTAAGCACCCCGGCAGCTGCCCCGCTGATTGGCTGGAGGTTTCAGCTGCTTCCCTGGAACAAAAGGTCAAAGTGGACTGCAGCGTAAGTGTAGAGAGGCAGCCGATCAAATAGCGTTACTTGAAGAAGTTTGGAGGCTGGGAGCAGCCGCACCGGGGCTAACGGCAGTGCCAGCGGCCGCTCCAGCTGTGAGGTGCAGCCTCGCGCCCCGAGCCCCGCTCAGCCACCGGGAGAAGACGTTTCCTGCGCCCACGGCCAGATTGGCGTGCAAGAGCCAGCTGTGAGGGTCCGGGGCAAATTCATCTACGAGGATGGCCTGTGAAATCATGCCTCTGCAAAGGTAGTACTCTCCCCTGTTTGTTCTATTTCGATCTCGTCTGCATTTTCTGAGTAGTACGAAACTGTGTGACTTTGCCAGTACTTGGCATCTTTTAGTAAGTGTGCTGCAAACGTGTAGAGTCCCCCGTACATGATGTCCTTCCCTAAGACCAGAAGAATTTGAATATTATACTGCTGCTTATACTGACATTGATGTCCAGTTTCTTGGGTTTCTCACTTGATGATGTGTTCAGTTATTTCCTTCCCTGGATGAAAATACATGTAAGAAAACATCTCTGACCTCTGAAGGAAAACAGAAACGAAAGAATGTATAGAACAGGTCTACCACAAAACTGAATCCGCTTCTTTGCCGTGTTGCGAAGCTGTGGCAAGCCCTTCGGCTCATTTGATAGAATGTCCACAGGCGAGAGACCTTTTAAAAATGCAGGTTAGGATCCCTCCCTTCTGACGTCCAGATCTAAGTAAGGATTTTCTGTCAGCAGGTACATTACAATACATGGACATAAAAGTGAAGGTCGGAATTTCCCCATAAATAAGTCTAGATGGATTTATTACACAAATGACACCTTTCTGAAAAAACGGCTATGTAAGAATGACGGGGCACACGGTTCTGTTTTGTTCGTTAATGATTGTAGTATGGACTGCGCAGGGCGGGGTGGAGGAGTTCTACCAAAGCAGAGAAAGGTAAATTGAAACAAAAGGGCTTGTTTAAAAAACAAAAACAAAAACACCACTGCTGGTGAATGAATAAGTGAATAATGTGTCCTGGAGTGGTCAAGCTGGAAGTCACCTTTTTGAGGACTGGAGTCCAGTCCAAGAGTTTCACAGTAGGAAGACTGAGGCACAGAGGAAGACCCAGAGCTACCCAAGGTCACATTTATGCTTTGTAGCAATTGTATTGTTATACTTCTACTTTAACCACTTTACATGCAGTGCCATTTGATTCCATCTCAGTGCTTCCTTTAAGAAAACTATAAAGGGGGCGCCTGGGTGGCTCAGTGGGTTAAAGCCTCTGCTTTCGGCTCAGGTCATGATCTCAGGGTCCTGGGATCGAGGCCCGCGTCGGGCTCTCTGCTCAGCAGGGAGCCTGCTTCCCCCTCTCTCTCTGCCTGCCTCTCTGCCTCCTTGTGATCTCTCTCCCGCTGTGAAATAAATAAATAAAATCTTTAAAAAAAAAAAAAAAAAAAGAAAACTATAAAGGGTTTTATTAGTGAAAATGATCTTAAAAATCAAGTGGTAATTACAGTTTATATGACTGAAAAAAATCTAGACAAAAATGAATTTCAGTTTTAAAAACCATGCCACCAGTATTTTACTGAATGTTCATGTTTCAACAATGAAAATAAGGTTAACAAAAATTCAGTGTTTATTTGCAGGGTGTTTCCTGCAGATGGATACTGTGACAGAGACCAGTTTGGTTGTTTTTCTTTCACTGTACTGTTAAGAGCACTGCAACGGAAACTTGATGGGGTATCCCAGGAATTCCTTTTCTAAAAATTAATAACCCAAGGGAACAGACAGTGTGGCTCATGGATAGATCTGAAATTTTTCTATATTAACCCAGCGGAAAGGGCCACATTCTTGAAGTGTGCAACAGACTGTAAAACTAATGTACACCTTTTGGAGACCTGATTTGGTTTCCAACTTTAAAGTTGGGGACTTGTTTTGCTTGTAATGACGTCAGTCTTAAGGGTCTTAAGCAATCATTTTCTAGAGAAGAATATTGGCTATTACTGAACTCTCTGATAAGCTTCTTGATAATATAACTGGTAAATATTTTTAAGAAGATAGATCTTTGTACCACTAAAACATTGCTTAGAGAGTTAAGTTAATGAAAGCTGAAATCGAATTAGCATAATTCCCTCCAGAATTATTTTGCATTGTCAGTCCTTATCAGTAAGCCTGTGTAAGAGAAATAATTTGAATTTGCATTCAAGAATGCTGATTGATGCATTCACTGCTCTTTGGATCTGAGAATTTAATTTGATTGATTACCCTGCAATTTTCCTTCCAGCCTATGCCTGCCTTTGATTATAAACCTCCTGAAGGCAAGGAGCAGGTTTGTGTAGTTCTCTTTCTTAAGGATCTCTTGTGAATTTAGGTGCTTATGCAAAAAACTTTCCTGTTCTCATGTGTAATTGCTTCTTCCAAACCCAGTTCAGTACCTTAGGCTAAGGATTTCTGAGAATGTCTAGTGATGATGACTGTTGCAACTGCCCCTGCTGTTAATGCTGCCTGAAGCATGAAGTTTGCAGAGCCTTGTGATATGCATGCTGACTGATGGCATGAGTGCTTTGCTCAGTTCTGTTTTAGAGCAGTAAGGGGCTAGAAACTGAATTAAAAGTGGGTGAGTGAAAGAACAGCTCAAAATATCGCTTAAATTCACGTTTCCTATTTGTACTGAGAAGAATGGCCAATGCTTCTCATACTTTAAGTGCATGAGAATTACCTGGGGAACTAATATTTTTAAAATTAGTTATAACTTATAGGAATAAGCTGCCCTCTTTCCCTAGACTTACTGAATCTGAATCTGGGTGTGACAGGGAAAGTAAATACATTTTAACAAGCTTCCTAAAAGCAAATCTGACACAAATGGTCCACGCACTCAGGGAAACACTTATCTAAACTCTAGTTAATGATTATAGCTTGTGTAAAGCCATTGACAGCAGGTATATGTAAGAATCTAACACTATACTACTCAATGTCCCCAAATAACATCTTTAATATCATGACTTCATAAGTGTTTTTTCATAATCCATGCTTTCATCTACTAGGTGTTAATGTTCCCTGTTAGAGCAAAGCATACTTAGGGTGGCGCCACATGAGTGGCGCAGTTGTTTAAGTCTCTGGCTCTTGGTTTCTGCTCAAGTCATGATCTCAAGGTCATGAGATGGAGTTTTGTGTCGGGCTCATGCTCAACGCAGAGTCTGCTTGGATTCTCTCCCCTCACCGCCCCGTGCCCCACTGCCCCATTCTCTCTCTCTCTCAAATAAATAAATAAATTTAAAACAACAGCAACAAAGCATGCTTACAGGATTGTTGAATATATTAAACAATTTATACTACCAGGGATACTGAGGTAATTAAGACACAAGCTCTGCTTCAGAAAGGTCACATGCTAGGGCAGATGCAGTCACAACCAGACAATTACAACATATGTGGTGAGTTCAGTAATGAACAGTATGATTAGCATAGTAACAGAGATGTGCCTGTTACATGGATAACATTACCCTGTGTTTTATTTAACCTCGTATGTGTATGATCTTATGAGAGGGCATGTTTTTACCCTAATGTCTGCTTAGCTTACAATTTCCATGAGTGACTTTTTAGCCTTTCTTAGCATATTGTGAAAGTATGTAGAAGATAAATTCGTTACTCCTAATCTGTGTCTGAGATGAGAATAACAGATGTGGTTGCAAGCTAAAGATTAAATAAATACTTTGGTTTCCTTTAATGTATTTTGCCATCTGTTTATTACCTAATGTAATTTGTAGACCTTCAAGGATAGAGTTGACTGTTTAGAAAGTCATGATCTTTAGAAAAAACTGCAGAGGTTAAATGTTTAGAATGTGACTCTCTGTAAAGTGAGGAACTCATTTCTTACAATTCACTTTAAATGGCTTAAAAATGGGATCTTATTACATATCTGTTGAGTTGTTTAGACTGTCTCCATTATTTTTAAAAATACTAAAATATCTATATGTACTTCTTATACCAAGAGATAAAACCCAGTACACTTTAGCACTATATAGATATTCTTGCCATCTGAAAAAGTTCCCCCAAAGAAATAAAATAATAATAAAATAAATGGGGAAACCATATTAAATTAAGAATTGAAATAAGTTTTCTTGGAGCGCCTGGCTGTCTCAGTCAATAGAACATGTGACTCTTGATCTCAGGGTCATGAGTTCAAGTTCCACGTTGGGTATAGAGATTACTTAAAAAAAAAAAGTTTTCTTTACTCAGGTGACTACGTTCACCTTCTGTCACTAAAGAGATAGTATGTTTTATCAGATTCCAGTCTTTACTTATACCTTGGGCTCTTTGCATGATTTATATCCCAGGGGACTTTTTTCCTTATATTTAGTGGGTCTGTAGGTAGAATCTCTATTTTATGTATAGAAAGCCTTCAGTAGGCTAAGAAACAAATCTTAACCCTAAGTCTTATGTCTATGACAAAACTCTAAACTTTCGCATCAGTATTTTGGTTTGCTAGATTAACTTTCCATTAGCCACTAACTCAGTTTATATCCACAAAGAATAATGATGGAAGATGAAGTTAGGAACCCTGGTGGTTAATTTAGATTCCTTTGGTTTTAATACATTGGCATCTGCTTTCATGTGTTAGCATCCTATTCTGTCCTTGGTTTACTTATCAAAGTGGGAAACAGATTAAGAACATTTATGTAATTTTCTTGCTCATTACTCCATCTATCAGAGTTTGATATTCAATATATATTACTGATTCCTTCTTTTATGATGGTGAAATACATCGTAATTTCAAATTGTAATGGCTCTTTTGAGAAGACAAAGAGCAACAGGGTTAATTAACATGTATTAGGGACCCAGCAGGGGAAAACTTCCCTGAAACCTCTTATCAGCAGAATTCATCTGGTCTTCCTAAGTACTGGTTATTAGAATAATGTTTTGCAAACAAGAAAACTGGTAACTTGGGGATGATGTGGGAGTTAACCAGGAAACACCCAGGTAATGATGGGCCTGCCTCTGTCTTCTATGTAGTGTTAGAGAGCCCTCTACTGCCTGTGGCGGTGACACCACCAGTTAATTTATCTATAAACCTGTATTATTACTAACTTGACACTTGGATAGCACTCCCGGCTTACAACCCCTCCTGCCCACCTCACCCCCAACCCCCTACACAGAGACCGTCTAAAAGGGAGTTAAGGGCGCCTGGGTGGCTCAGTGGGTTAAAGCCACTGCCTTCGGCTCAGGTCATGATCCCAGGGTCCTGGGATCGAGGCCCACATCGGGCTCTCTGCTCAGCGGGGAGCCTGCTTCCTCCTCTCTCCTCTCTCTCTGCCTGCCTCTCTGCCTACTTGTAATCTCTCTCTGTCATGTCAAATGAATAAATAAAATCTTTAAAAAAAAAAAATAAATAAATAAATAAATAAATAAAATAAAAGGGAGTTAAAACCTGCCTCACATCAAATCTGGGCTAACCCTTATGGGGTTGTGTATCTAAACTTAGGCTTCACTAATCTAGTCTATATTTGAACAAATAAGATCTCTGCGGGCTCTACTCTCATAGGATGGTTACAGTTTCTCTGGAGTCTACATATTTGCTAATTACTTCAAATAAAGAAGATGTTATGAACAAAGATGAGGACATTTTTAAATGTTACAGAGATCAACCTGTCTAAACCATGGAAAAAGTGGAGGTGTTGGATATTCAGCACAAAGCAGTGGGGAAAGTGGTGGAAGGGGTAGTAAACTTGCTATCATAAAAACATATCCAGATACTGACAGCTAGCTAGCCATATGAATTTGGTCAGGTCATTTTCCTCAGTCTATAAAATGGGGTGATCATGTTTGACAGACAGACTTATAGGGGCAGTTTTAGAGTTAAAGAATATGATAGTTCTTTGTAAATGGTAAAACCACTCAGATATAAAAAGTAGTATATTGCTTTTCTCAGATATAAAAAGTAGTATATTGCTTTTCTCTTGTGTGTTTCTTTAATTTTTATACTTGCAATGCCTTTCAATTCCTTGAATGCAAGACTGTTTAACACAGTGAAGGTGATGCTTTAGCATTGCATTCCATTTCATTGGCTGAATATTGGAAAGTGACCTAAAGAGTGGTTTGCAGGAAATGTCATTAGAAATAGTAAACGGGTCATTAAAATTGGGGCGCCTGGTGGCTCAGTAAGTTAAGTGTCTGACTCTTGACTTCAGCTCAGGTCGTGATCTCAGGGTCATGAGATGGAGCCCTAAGTCAGGCTCCATGCTCAGCAGGGAGTCTGCTGGAGATATTCTCTCTCTCTCTCTCTCTCTCTCTCTCTCTTTCTCTCAAATAAATAAATACATCTTTTAAAAAATACTATGGAATCAAAGTTCTTGAAACTCTCAAAACCTTCTACCCTGATTTTTTTCCTATGATAGTTATATATTTATGTGATGATCAGAATGAATGGCCAAGAAGTAGTTTATACTACATAAAACCTTTTAAAAGGATTATTCTTTAAGAAGGACGAGAAATTAACTTTTTTGATAATAGCATTATTGAGATATCATTCATATAACCATGTAATTCACCTACATGAAGTATACAATTCAATGATTTTTAGTATAAAGTTGTACAACCATTACTACAAGCAATTTTAGAATCTCTTCATTATCCAAAAGAAACCTTGTATTCTTTAGCTGTCAACACCCTATTGTGGGCTGAATGTGTTCCCGAAAATTTACATGTTGAAGTTCTAATTTCTAATCTCCAGTATGATGGTATTTGGAGGTGGGATCTTTCGGGAGCTAATTCGGTTTGGATGAGTTCATAGAGGTGGCACTCCCATAACAGAATTGGTGTCCTTATAAGAAGATAAGGGGGCCAGAGTACTCATTCCTTCCCATTCCCCCCCCCGACCCCGCCATGGGGGCATATAGCAAGAGTTGGCAACCAGCAAGCCAGGGAGAATTCTCACCAGAACCTGACTATGCCGACACTGTAATCTTAGACTTCTCTTCTCTAGAACTGTGAGAAGTAAATGTTCCTATTGTTCAAGCCACCCATCTGTGGTATCTTGTTAGAACAGCCCAAACCAACTACAACAGTCAATCTCCCTATCCCAACTCCAGGCAACCACTCATCTACTTTCTGTCTCTAAAGATTCGCCTCATCTGGACACTACATTGTAAGACTTGGGAAGCTTGTCACAAAGCCAGATGTGGAAACTGCTTTTACTTCTCACATAAGAATGTCATGTTAATAGGAAATAGCTGGGGACGGGTGGTTAAAAAAGAAGGAAGGGTGGGAGGGAAGAGAAAGGGAAAGGGAAGGGGAAAGGAAAATAGTAGGAAGGCCAAGAAGTCGATTTTTGAAATTAAGATATCTAAGTAAAGAAAGAAAAGTATTGGGCGGTAGGGGAGAGCAGAGACATAGGCTACATTTGATCAAAACTTTAATGTGTGGGGTCAAGAAATCATGTATCTTCTCATCACCTGTAAGAACAAAAATCAAGAAACTTGAACTCAATAGAGATAAAAACAACTGAACTGCCTTACTCAGATCATATTGCATGGAATTAAAACGCTAGAAAAAGTTAAGACTTTACAAAAAGCTTAAGGTGATACATCAGTATTTTGCTGTCAGCAAAATGATCACGGAAAGAAATATAACTTTGCCCTCTAGATTAAAATAGTTCCTGAAGCTGAGATTAGGAACCAGCAGCCAGCCAGAGCAGACCATTGATACAACTGTGTAGTATTTTTATCAGTGACTCTCCTTCATTTTCAGTTCTTGACTTAGCAGAAACTCCAGGGTGCCTGGCCCTGGCGCCTCTGCCTGGCGCACACCTGCCGCGTCCACAGTGCTGAACTCCCTGTGTGCCACCTCCTGCCTTCGCACGGTGCCTTCTCTTTGTTAGCGTTCCCTGTCCATTCTCTGCCTCCTGGTAATGCCTCCGTGACCCTCAAAACTCATTCCCAGGGTCTCTCATGTCACCTAAACTGCCAGACTGCTTGGTGCTTGAGTGTAAGGTCTGGAGCTCTGGCTTCCACACACTTGGATTTGAACCTCACCTTGCCTGGTTTTCCCACCTCCCCCTGGTGAATTGCCCTTTCTAAGACTTGTTTTGCTTATTTGAAAAAAATCCAGTTAGTGATACCTCTCTCCAAGGGTGTCTTTGAGGATCGACTGAGAAAATGTCCATGAAGCTTTTAGCCCAAAGCCTTGACTTATTATGGTGAGCCCTCAGCACATGGTAGCTGGGTATCCTTTTTTCATAGTCATTACCAAATTTCAAGTTTCTATTTCCCCCTGACCTATAAATTCTGTAAGGATTTAGACCATATCTTATTAGCCCGTGTATCTGCAGCACCTCTCATTGGCTCTGATGCATAGTAGCCACTCAAAAAATGCTGAATGAGCCCTTGTATCTGGCAGAGGAAGGGTTTGTTAGGGGAAAGAGGAGAGGATAATTTGCATTGCTCTCTGCATATTTTTGTCTTCCTCGAGAAATCCAATTTCAGACTTAACAGTCTGGGAAATTAATATCTGTTAAATAAAAACTATATTAACAAACCATTAATAGTGTTATAATGGTAACTTTTTTAAAGACTTTATTTGAGAGAGAGAGAGAGCACACACATAAGCAGGGGGAGAGGAGAGGGGCAGAGGGAAAAGCCAGACACCCTGGTGAGCAGGAAGCCCAAGGTGGGACTCGATCCCAGGATCCTGGGATCATGATCTGAGCCAAAGGCAGAAGCTTAACCAACTGAGCCATCCAGGCGCCCTAATGGTAATTATTTTTTAAAAGTTAGTAAAAACTTATTCTTTCCTTATCCCCTCCTGCATGTATTCTCATATTCTTTTGAGTCTATTTAACTGAGGATTAGAAAATATTTTAACTTATTTATTCACGTTCTAAAAATATTTTTTCATCAACTAATATCAGTTCTGCCTAAAGAAAATGACTGTATGTAGCATTCTAAATTATTGCCTCCCTAAGGCAATCAATGATACACATCACCTTTCTGAACAAGAATCTCAAAGACAAATGAAAGCTTCCAGCTGCCTCGAAAATAGTTTTGTGACTAAACCAAAAATTTCTTTAAGCCCCAAACAACCTTTGGGTTTGCAGTGAAGTGAAATAATTTTCTTTTCCTGCTCTCAAGCCAGAACAAACAGAGTGTGTGGCAAGGCCATATTACCTTGCCTGAACACGTCTGCTTCTGGGTTCACTCTACACCACAGAAAGGACAGCGGTTACATCACTGGCATGGTGGCAGAACTCCCACCTCAATTGTGCCGCTGAAGAAAAGAAATTAATTTCTTGTCTTTAATAATGGGAGAAAATCCACAGCGTAGTTGCGATTTAATTGTTTTGAATAGAAGGGAACAGGATAACTTAAAATAATCAACATGCACACATCTGAAAATGCTTTTAGCTGGCCCAATTAATTTTACAAATAATAAACAGTGCATGTTTTCAAAATACTCTATCAAACAGTAACCTTAGCACTCAGCAAAGTCTTAATGGTGCTAATTTTACTCAGCCGTTTACTAGGCCCCTGGGTACTACCCTGCTGGATGCTAGTGGTGGTACAAACATAAAGACATATCCAGGAAGTAAAGCAAGCATCTGCACTCACGAATTCTGGTGTTGTGTTGCTCATTTATAGCTATGAACAGTGTAGCAGAGCCTGGAGGAAGAAGCATTGCCCTCTCCAGGGTGCTGGAGATGGCTTTCCAGATTAGATGACGCTTGAGCTGAAAGATGAAATATTTATCAGGCCCAGAGAGGTGGAGGAAGCATTTAAGACGGAGGGAACAGCACGTACAAAGAGGAGGACTTACAAAAGTGTAGCGAGTGGTCTACAGAGGTATGTTAGACTCAGATTAGGAGGGACCTTGTGTGCCAGATTTAGACATTTGGATTGTATCCCAAAGCAGTGGGGAGGTGGGCGAGGCTTTTAAGTTAGGAGTGTGAACCTGGTGGAGTATTAACGATAAACTGGTACGGGCAGCAGGGAAACAGTGCTGGCTTGGGAAGGACAAAGGCAGTGGAAATAGAAAGATCAGGTCCAAGAGACTTGTTTGTTTGCTTGTTTGTTTTCTTTTGTTTTGGTGGACAGGGATAGAATCAGCACAATTTGGTGATTGACCAAATGTGGGAATAAGGGATAAAGTTCTTTAAGGAGAGCAGTTGGCTCGTTAACATGACTTCAGTATTATAAAAGGAATTCCGTTCTGTGACTTCAACACAGGTCTCCAGCCAAGATCCCCTGTGAAGTGCAGTGTGAGCCTCCTGGCTGCGTCAGTCAGTCAGCAGGTAGTTCTGCTTCACTCAGACTTTCTAACTGTAAGGAGAGACACAACAGAAGATAAAGGAACCTATCCCTCCCTGATGAGAAGTTCTTCCCTGACTCTGCACACCCTCCCTCCCCTCAAATCTTTGAATGATGCTCATCAGAAGGGCATCCGGAGATGGAAGTAGTTAGGTGGATGGGACTGAAATTGAATGAGACATTCATTCATTCCCTCCTGGTATGTTTTTTTACTGTAAAGACAGGATGCAGGTTGATAAAGAATGCCACAGTCAGGGGCACCTGGGTCGCTCAGTGGGTTAAAGCCTCTGCCTTCGGCTCAGGTCATGATCTCAGGGTCCTGGGATCGAGTCCCACATTGGGCTCCCTGCTCAGCAGGGAGCCTGCTCCCTCCTCTCTCTGCCTGCCTCTCTGCCTACTTGTAATCTCTCTCTCTGTGTCAAATAAACAAATAAAATCTTTAAAAAAAAAAAAAAAAAACAGAATGCCACAGTCAGAAAATCGGGAAGAATCCAAAGAGACCATGTATCCCTGAGTTAACCAGGAAAGAATCTTTAAAAGAGACTTGGAAGTACTCTGTCAGCTTCCCCCAAGGCTTTCTAGAACTATGTTGTCATGCCCACTACTGGATTTATCTGGGACTGCTTCCTCTCTGCTTATCTGCCATCCAGACTGGACAAAATCTGTGTTTCTTTGGCCCAGAGCTGATTCTGGCAATGGGGAAGAGAAAGAGTGTTTTGTTTTTGTCCAATGGAAACATAGATCTTAATTCAACAGTCACTGAGCGTGCATTATATATATCAAGCATAGAAGAAGTGTAGTTGGCATAGTGTTTTACAACAGTGTATTTCAGCTGTGGGTAATGACCTATTAGTGGTCATAAAATCAATGTAGCAGGTTGTGACCAGTATTTTATATAATTTTACATAACTAAAATGTAACACAATAGAAAATATCCAAACAAGGGTACCTGGGTGGCTCAGTTAGTTAAGTGTCTGACTCTTGATCTTGGTTGGCTCAGGTCTTTATCTCAGAGTCATGAGTTCGAGTCCCCCATGTTGGCCTCCAGGCATGAAGCCTACTTTTAAAAAAGAAAAGAAAGGAAAGAAAGGGAATAAAGGAAAGAAAGGAAGAAAGAGAGAGAAAGAAAGAAAGAGAAAGAAAAGAAAGAGGAAGGAAGAAAAAGAAAGAAGAAAAGAAAATGAAAAAAAAGAAAAAAGAAATATCCGAACAAAGAATAATTTCATAACCTTTGTGTGCATTTTACGGGTATGCATAAAGATATAAAATGTGTTTCTTACTGGAACATAGCCAAAAGTTTTCTCTAAAAACTTTTAAAAAATTGTATCTGGACTAATTATTGAAGATAGTTAATTTGAATGGGAGTTTACTGTAGTCCCGGAGATCAAATCCCCATGTGAGTGTTAGAAATCAATTCTAGTCATAGCACTTCTATAAAGGAATTTTCAGAGACAACCTTTTTGTAAGATGGAAACACCGTTGTTAAGCAAGTTCTTATTTCTTAATTTAGGGGGGAAAAATTTAGTAGATGTATTCATTTCCTAGGGCTGCTGTTACAAACAGAGGGGCTTAAAGCAACAGAAATTTATTGTATCACTATTCTGGAAGCCAGAAATCCCAAATCAATGTGTTGGCAGGGCCATGTGCTGTGAAGGCTGTGGAGAAGCATCTGTTCCAGGCCTCCCTCCTGGCTTCTAGGAGTTCCTTGCCTTGTGCAGACACAACTCTGTCTTCACATGGTGTTTTCCCCGTGTGCATGTCTATGTTTGTGTCCAAACTTCCCTTTTTTAGAAGGACGCCCATTATACTGAATTAGGGCCCACTCTAATGACGTCATTTTAACTTGATCACCTCTGTAAAGACCCTTTCCAAATCAGGTCACATGCTGAGGGACTGGAGGTTAGGGCTTCCACATATCTTTCTGGAAGGACACAATTCAACCCACAACCAATATATTCAGATTTCCACTAGGTGATCAAGAATGTGGTAAAAAAAAATTTTCCTGTCTTATTGAGAAGAAAGTTCTCCATTTTTGGAAGTCTTTTTGTTTTGTCTGTTTATTTTGCCTCAAAGATAATATCTCTTACTGTTGGCTAAAAATTCATGTCCTGTGATTAACAGCTTCAGCTCTTTGCGTTAACCCTTTGGTCAGGAAAACTGATTTGCTCTTAAGCTTCAATAATTTGTTTTTATTTCTACTGGAGAGGCGTTGTGTTCTTAGAGCATGCAAATAATACAACTAAACCAACAAAACTTATGATACAGTATATACATACATCTAAAGAAATACCCCCCCCCAGAATTATAGCTGCAAACACTTAGCTATAAACCAACCTAAAAACATTTACAATTGTTTCCCGAGAAGAACAGGGAAATTGTTTTTCTTCTCCATATCCCTGAATGGGGCCAAACCAAAACTCTTTGAGCACACCAGCTGCTACATCACTCCCCCGTTGGAGTGGTCCATGGTTCATGTCTGGGACTGGGCATAAATTGAAAATGCTCAAGGAAGTGTGGCACTTGAGGTTTTGCAGAGGAAGGAAGGAAAGAAGATGTGCTAACTTTACTCACCTCATCATTCTCTAAGAAAATTCTCAACATGAAGAAAAGCCTTGAATTCCAGGGGAAAAAATGCTTACCTAATACTTTTATTTGTATCTTTTTGCTCCCTCGCTTAGTCTCTCCTTTTTTGCTCTTTGTTTTGTGTTAGGCCCCTACACAGGGTTTTTCCTAGTTTCTCCCATAAATGGAGCCTAATCCTTAGCATTTGCTTGAGTTTTTTTAAATTCTCCTTAGTACTCAAGGAACACTTGCAAACTATTTCTTCTAGCTCAAATCACTTGAAAATTTAGTTAACATGTATAACTAAACATGCAGATGATGTTCTTTTTTTTCTTTTTTTGTTAGCCAGCCACAATAACCAATTAGAACATTGGTCTCATTGGAGCATTTATCAGAACAGTTCAAAGGGGAATTGAATGGAATGATGATTCGATCCAGCTGTGGAAGGTCCCTTATGAATACCACACTCTTAGGATTCTCCCAACAGTATATGGTTTTTCTCACACATAGAAAGTGCTACACATTTTGTGATATCCATTAGCTTGCTATGTAATTAAATTGATAGACATTGTATCCTGTGCCTTCTGGTTAGAAATTAGTGCAGCTCGTGAAGAAACTAAGTCTAGGTCTGATTCATTTCTATGCATTTACCAATATTAAGCCCTATAAATAAATTCAATTAAGACCCCACTAAAAACATAGTACCTGTTAATGCCCGTCTCAATTGTAGCTTCCAAGATTTGGACTATTACTTGAATCTATTTGATAGTCTTCTCAGAGGCAGTTGTTTTGAGCATCTGTCACCACATGTCTGAGGATGTAAAGCACCTGATTGCCTGACATACATGAGGTGGCTGCCCAAATCTCTCAATGTATGTTCAAATTTTAAAAAAGAGGGGGAAAAAAAGATAAACTAATTGGCTGCTTAAGCTCGGCCGTTATTCAGAGTTAGCAAACAAAATAATTAAAACCTGGGGTTTATACTAAAAACCAAGGAGGAAATTGAATGAATTCCAAGTTGGTAGAGTTTGTCATTGACTTAATTTCATGACACACACTTGCTTTTTCATTCACAGTATTTGTGCTTATTTTTAAAAATTAAAAATGAGTCAGAATTCTCAATTTAAAATTTAGGCCAAAAATTATGACCAACTTAAGATCATTGCACATGCCACTTAAAGTAACATAAATCCAGGAACAGGAATAACTAACCTCTATAAATAGATGCTTGGGGGCCTGTAACAGTAGTAAAATATCCATTTTACACAAATGTAGAAATGGTGACTCTTTTTTCCAAACGTTTTGTATTCTGATATGTAAATTTTGCAAAAAAGTTTATTTTCTCAGTTCTATTTGGAATGATTATCCTTAGCCATTTCTTCTTAAAATTGCCTTTAAAATCAGTGCGTTTGGGGTGCCTGGGTGGCTCAGTCATTAAGCGTCTGCCTTCGACTCAGGTCATGATCCCAGGTTCCTGGGATCGAGCCCCGCATCAGGCTCCCTGCTCAGTGGGGATTCTGCTTCTCCCTTTCCCACTCCCCCTGCTTGTGTTCCCTCTCTCCGTGTCTCCCTCTTTTAAATAAATAAAAATCTTTTTAAAAAATAAATGACTTAAAAAATAAATAAAATCAGTGCATTAAATTGATTTTTAAAATTAGCCGATTTAATTTGAAGTCAGTGCTTCAGTTTTGTGTCAAAATTTATACCCTTGTCAGGTTACAAAAATCCAAGAAAAGGAAGGGTACTTTCATGAAAAGGAAAAGAGAAATATGCAAACTAGCTATCAAAATTGATTTGTTTTCTTTTTCTTTTTGAATTCTATTGTTCTTCTTGAGTCCTGTGCATAATTGCTGCCCTGTTGACTGCTGCTGATTGAGTAAATCTAGTACCGAGTCTGTTTCATTTTGTTTAAATTGCAGCACTTACACTTTCTTTTTGGGAACACATAAAATTAGTCAAACTGCAGGGACATATCCAAATTAAGAATTTCTGATTTTATCTTTCATTGACAACTTTACCTTGTTTTCAGGCAGATACAGCCTGAAAAATACTTGCTTATGATTAAAAACTTATGCTTCTATCAGGAGATACTCTTATATGGCTAGTACATTTTAATAAAATATGCACTTTTCACACACTGCCCGTCATCATGCATCGTGAATGGACTAAGGTTGGTGAAGAGTTGTTATGATCAGAAGGCATGACACGGGGGGTATAAACTCCATGAGCTCTTGCCAAGGGCTGCTGCCACGCAGACTGGCCATCACATCCATTTTCTTCACCTATTCACCTCCTCCGCGCCCCCCATATTCTGATAGCTTAAGACTGAAAGGAAGATGGTAAATGACAGAAATGGACTAACATGTGAGACAATGACTCACACACCACTGGCTGTGTGACCTGCATTTGTTGTGTGCCCCTTCCTAGCTCCCTCACCTCAAATCAAGGAACAAGTACCAGGAAGGGTTTTGATAAGGATTTACATGAGTTAATTAATGTCAGAACACCCAGTAAGTAGCACCTGGCTAATGAGTAAATGTGTCCGGGAGAAAAGATGTAAAAGAAGAAAGGATTGATTTGGATTGCGTCTGTTTGCTACAAAGAAATTTAGCACATGCACACAAAATAAACATTAGCCAAAACATACGAACAGCTGTGTTTAGAACTCTGCACCATCTAAATCTCCCGAA
Source organism: Ailurus styani (assembly GCA_002007465.1). NCBI lineage: Eukaryota > Metazoa > Chordata > Mammalia > Carnivora > Ailuridae > Ailurus > Ailurus styani. The sequence goes on along the minus strand of LNAC01000229.1, from coordinate 2,581,967 downwards.
AGCACTTCTAAGTTCTAAGGAAACCAGCCATATTGCTAATTGAATCTTTGCTAAAGTACCCTTGTTAAGTTTCATTAAAATGTGTTACATGTTAGAGTTAAGGATCTGTTGTGGGCATAAAAATGTTGAGTAGAGTGCCCCTTTTATAACACATGGAGGCAATGTTCCTATAATAACAAAACCATTAGAGGTTTTAAGTTGCAGCCTTTTTGCATAGTGTTGGTCGTAATTAGTACTTTTTGACAGTGAGTCCTTGATTAGGAAACCCAATTCCAACATTTTTTTTATAATTTGTTTTGTTCAGTGTTTTCAAGGAATTTTTTGAAACCACTGTAGTCCACTCCTGTAATAGCCCTGCTCCGGGCGGACATGTCCCACATGTCACCTCTAGCTCTTCAGCTCTGCAACCTGACTCTCCAAGCTTTGCCCTCAGTCTACCCACATTAGAGTCGCTAACAAAGCTGATGCATCATTTACCCACCACTTAGGAAGAAGTGGCACAACTGGTTACCAACATTAAAGTCTTCGGCAACATAAACATGAGAACAGCTAAGCTATAATGAAATTGGAAACCAAAATCAGGCAAGAGTGAAAAATAGTGTGTCATAGTTTATGTGCCATCTTCCACCTAAAATGTTAAGACCTTTTCAACTTCTAGGACAGGCATGTTTGTGTGTGTGTGTTTTACAATATAAGTGTGTAGTACGATTTTGCCAGGATAATATTACCAACTGAAGCAAACTTTTCTCTTTTCATCAATGATCCTTTAGAAAATAAAAAATAAGCTAAGAGAGAGGGAAAGCTGAAGTTATCTAGTTGCTTCCTCAAAGGTTGTGGATACCCAGGGTGGTGTATGAGATTAACCATAGGGATACAAGAAGAAAATATTAGAGCTTCTTTTTACTTTTACCTATAATTTATATTTCTACTTTTATCTCTTTAATGATGCACATAATTAGTACAGGTAGTTACTTAGTCATATATTGAGGGGAGTGCTGTTTAAAAGCAAATTTTACGAATGTGTGATCAAAAATGTTCAAAGACCACTCCAGCAGACACTAAGGGAAAGAGACTCATTCTTTGCTTTGAAGTCATTGATCAGAAGAAAAACATATGTTAAAGGAAAAAAATACTGTATATATCTTAACATTTTTAAAGATACTTTTATATTAAGCTTCATGTTGTTGTGTTTGAAGAAGGTACACTATTGTGTTGGTAAAGACTGTAAACCGTTTCTGTAATTTCAGTTATGTCCTTACACGTTATCCATACTCGTTAATACTTAGAGTAACTACAGAGGACAGAGACAGAGTCGTGTTTACTGACGCATCTCTCATTGCTGGGGCATCATTCCTGAAGGGGTTCACACATAACAGGAATATTTTGTTGGCTGTTTCTTACTTTCATCATCATGGTAATGAGCTATAATTAACTTTATTGAGATAATTGAGTATGCAATCATTTTAAGGGTTTATGTATAATATACGGAACTTGGATGGGCTTGTAGAAATAAGGTAGTAAAATGCTTCCTTTTGAAAGAGTGATGTGACTGACTTTTGCCTGAGGCTAATCTTGAGAGAAACTTCTCTCGAAGGTCTCCCATGAAGAAGTAATTAACCTTGGCTAGGTCCAAAGTAGAGGATGTTTTACTAACTTTACTCCATCGTGAGATTAGCTCTAATGTGTCAAAATAAAATTTCTGACAGGAAGAACCGAGTTTTAGTAAAATTCATATGTTAAAACATTAACAGAAATTAATACAAAATTTATTTTCCTTTTAGTTCACAGGAAGATGAAAGACCTATGTCACCTTTCTATTTGAGGTATTTATTTGATTTTTGTTGTTCTGTTAAAGGCATGGAAGAGGGGTAGGGCTTCTTTGAGTTTATTTGCCCATTTTAATTCTTTTCAATAGAATATTCTACACTGTGGCCAAACTAAGCTTATTGGAACCCTTCAGCATATTGTTCATGCTATGTTTTTCTTCTCTTTGGTTTAAGAAATCTTAAATTTAGTAGAGCTAAAAAGATTACAATAAGATATTTTATTTTAAATTCAGAAATGTCAAGGTACCCATTTTAATTTCAGAAACTGCCTAATGATTACGCTGTTACCTACATCTTAAAAATTTCTATTTCATGCATATATGCAGGTGGGGAAGGGGTGTGAGCACAAAGCCTCCCCTATGTTAGATCATTTTCTATATAGTAGTGGTGTGTGAAACTGAGTATTCAGCAAGTTCATGAAGTTTAGGGTTATTTTCTAAAGCTTATAAAGCCAGAATAACAACTATTAAAACAGGTGAGTTTACAGAATTCAAAGTAGATGTTAACTCTTTACTCAATTTTGAAATCTACTTTTTTAAAAGAAATGTCAGGGTTTGTGATACATAGTTTGTTTATTTCTGAATCTGATTTGTTGTAATAGTCCCAGAGTTAGATTTAGGCTTTAATTCAACCAACAATAGTTCAGAAATGTGTCATAGGACTTTAGTCTTAGCCAAGTAACTGCTTTTCAGTACTGTTTCGCCCTTCAGCAACTCAAAGCATACTGCATAATCACATTGTGGCAAAAGAGAGAACATTTGAGGTTTTAGTCTGAGACAACATGGTGGTCCAGTTGATTCACTTTGGTTTCCTGCCAACCCAATCAGCATGTTCTGGTTTGTAGGCTACCTCAACTATACAGATACTATAAACACATGAGGATGTTGTTGCCGAGTACATGGTGACTCTGGTATTCATTATGTAAATACACACACGGTGATATCAAACAAGTGATTATCCTGTATCACCGGAAATTAAGTTTTACACGGTACAGAAGACTACAGCACCAGATCCTGCCAACAAACAAGGACTGTCCTCTGTCTTATTTTTATTCCTCTAGGTAGCATCAATCTATGTTTTACATAGTATCGAATTTTGTTTTTTTAACAATTTTAAAAACCCAGAGGGGAAAATGGGCTTATAAGTCTTAAGACCTGAAGAGACACATTCTTGTGTTTTCTAATATGGTGATTTTTTAAATTGTTTAGACTAATAACATGTCCTGAAAAAGAAATTCTGGACTTGCAAAATGTAAAGAATATAAAGAAAATGTATTTACCATAATTCTTGGTAGGAGCTATTTGACCTTTCAATGTTGAGAGTCATAAAAACTAAAATATTATGAAAGGAGGAAAAAAGAATGAATATGCATACCAGCACACAGGTACAGGAGAGGTAAAGCTGCAGAAAAAGGAAGTTACCAGCAGGCACTCCTTTGGAAGTTTTAACTAAGTGGAGCTATTTCATAAATTAAAAAAATAAGTATTATTTGTCCTGAAATTAAAATCTCAAATGTAGTTTCTTTTTCTGAATAACACTACATGGTAGTCTTAGAAATTATGTAAGAAGTGCATCGGTACAAGTTAATTTAACTTTTTTAAATTATCTTCTTGACATGTAGTAGGGAGAATCTATTACTAAAATATGAATCTGTTTGGAAGGAGTTTGTTTCGCTTTGTTTTCTTTTTTTTTTTTTTAAAGATTTTATTTATTTATTTCACAGAGTGAGAGAGATCACAAGGAGGCTGAGAGGCAGGCAGACAGAGAGGGGGGAAGCAGGCTCCCCGCTGAGCAGGGAGCCCGATGCGGGCCTCGATCCCAGGACCCTGAGATCATGACCTGAGCCGAAAGCAGAGGCTTTAACCCACTGAGCCACCCAGGCGCCCTGTTTTGCTTTGTTTTCAAATTACTTGCACGACTGCTTTGAGATTAATTCTTCTTGGGTTATTCTAACATACAGAATTTAAGTGGAAGAAAGAATACATGATTGTGAACTATGATTAAAGTTCTTCCAAATTTTTTTTTTTAGATTTTATTTATTTGTCAGAGAGAGAGAGAGAGAGAGAGCACAAGCAGGCAGAGTGGCAGGCAGAGGCAGAGGGCAGAGGGAGAAGAAGTCTCCCCGCCGAGCAAGGAGTCCGATTCGGGACTCGATCCCACCACCCTGGGATCATGACCTGAGCTGAAGGCAGCTGCTTAACCAACTGAGCCACCCAGGCGTCCCACTTCCAGATTTTTGAAGTAGAAACATAACATGTCCACTGGCAATTTAATTTATAAATTATCACATTTTTGCACTACCTCTAGTAAGAGCAAATGAGTGCTTAAATGTTTTAAATACACTTAAATTTCTGTAGCCTCTTTGTCTTCCATTCCTTTCTCTTCTACTTCATTAAGATTCCCTTCCTACAATTCTCAGAAAGGGCGGTTACTGCAAGACTCATGAATTGCATAACAATTTGTCAACATGATAAAAAACTAAATTGGCTCTTTTCAAATCCAAAATAATATTTACTGCAGCTTTGAAAAGTAAAAACTGATTGGTAGTTGGAAAATTATATCTTTCCTGACTAGGAATGTTGAGCACTATTATGTATTATATTTTGACAGTGTTGACTGGTCAAGGGTTTTTTGGATTTTGATTTTTGGCTTTTTTGGGGGGGACGTGGCATGTAGACAGGAAAGGTCCAAACAAGAGATGAGATACATCAGCTGAGCTGGGTACTCACTGGCAGTAGATCCAACCGCAGGCAGCCAGGCAGAGGGGATGGGGGAGCTGACAGCTGGTAGGCAGTGGGACATTCAGTTGGTAGTTTACTCTGAAAGGTCCAGCATGAGGTAGAACGGCAAAACTCAGGGTCTGCAGGTCCGGGAGTGGGCAGTCTTCAGGAAAACCAGATCAAAACAGAAGAGAAGAGCAAAGCAGGGCTCCAGGGTCAGAGGGAGAAGAAGAGATGATCCATAAAGGAATTCAGATACAGGACATCAGACAAGCATCCAGCTCTTGGAGTGGAAACAAGGTGCATTATTTATAATGAGGACAGAGTCTGTATGTGCAGTAGAGGATAGAGATGGAGAGCATGCAGAGAACTTACAGTGCATTAGTGGAGGTTCTGGGCCCTTTCTATGGCTAGGGGAAGGCAGGTGGGATGCAGGGACTGGGAGCCAAAAAGGCCATTTCCATCGTGACCTTGCTTCACTTTTCACCTTGTAGAATTCCAGTTTCTGTGATTACAATTCTCTGTTATAAGCACTCATGGCTGAACCACGTGGTAATCTACTGTACATTTCAGTTGGCTTCAATTTATTCTGTTGTCAGGTAGGGCTATTACAAATAGACATGCACTCATATATTCTCATTCTAGATTAAATATATTCTGTGATAAGAACTCTGTCTTCTGTAACTTCAGCACTTCTCTACCCTAGCCTAACTCACCAGAACCATCTGTCCTTTTTTTTTTTTTTACCCCCAAAGGAAAGAAAACAGTAGTTACAAATCTGCACTTGCTGCCGTCTCATGTGGCCAGATGACTGCAGCTACAGCACCTCAAACAGCAGGTGTCATTGTTCCCTAGATGCTCATTAGAGAGTACCCACCCTGTTGAAGTGATTAAGGAAATGAAAGGGAAGAACAGGTTACACCAAACTCTTAGCAAGATTGCTACAAAATAGACAAGAACCTGCAAAGTTCAGGTGGAGAACATCCTCGCAAGGATGTCCATACCCCGGGCTCTCGTGCTCTCGGCTGGACTCCCAGAAAGGCACCCCTACCTCAGTTGCTCAGATTAGCAACTTGCAGTAAGCATTCTGTGTCACGTCCAGCCTGTTACTGTCTGAATTCTTTCTCCTATCATCCAGTCCGATCTGGCCAGGATCTGTTGCTACTTCTACTTTTATTTGTCTGGGCCTTCAGCATCTGCAAAATCGGATTTTGATTTCTGTGTTTATCTCCACTGGGATTGAGGCTCTTAATCTCTACTCTCTATTCCTCCACATCTCTATCCACTCCCATCTCACCCAGACTACCTCCACATTCCTTGTGGCCAAGTTCAGGTCCTGCCCAGATCCCATCCCATCCTGTCCCATCCCATCCAACTTCTACTCTTGAATTCCTTCTTTAAAAAATTCTGGATTATACATACAGTTTGTATACATGGATGATACATACAGCCTGTAGACGAGGCCCATCTTTGCCTGCACCCTATCAAAATCCTAAATGTGCTTTGGGGGCTACATACCTGTAACCAGTCTTATTCACTGGGCTCTAAACAACTCACCTGGCCTCTGAATGGTGGCTCCTTGCTCACCTAACACCTACCTTTTAGCAACTGCACTAATCTTCCTCTGCTTTTTCTTTCTCATTTTGTGCTCCATTAAAACTCTGAAATTGACAGTCTTTATCAATTTCAGCCTAAGTTTTAATACTCAATGTACAAATTGAAGCTAAATTACTATTTTAGCAGATCTGGAATTGCTTAGGGTCAGCGTCAGTATTTATATATTTTCTGATTTTCCTGAATCAGGAACATCAGATAGATTTATATCTAAATAAGCTTTTGGAATAGAAACTCATTCTTTAGTATTTTAATATTTTTATTCCTTGAAACCAGGAGTCATTAATTGATGAAAGTATTTTAACTGTAGATTTACATGGAAGAAAAATTTAGCTTTGGATAAATTGAGATTAAAACATTACCTGACATTTGATGGGATCTGAAAACTGTATCATAAAACTCCTATCCTGATAGATAGAAAAGTTTTTGTAGAGCATTTTTGGACAGTTCTTTGGAGATTACCTTTCCAAACAACTTGTGCTAGAATTTATAGGTTTATGATTTTTTTTGGTCATACTTTATTAAATGTTAATAGTTTCTTTTTCTTCTTAACTCTGTTGTATGTTTTCTCAATTATCATTTTGAGGTAAAAATCCCTCATGGGATAGTTTAGAAAAGTACAATATATCAGGCATTATATTTGTTGTTGACTAGCAAGTACAACAAACAAGCAGGCTATTTACTTGATTATCTACTTTTTTTCCTCCAAATAATAAAGTCAACTAGATATTTGGATGTCTTTAGACACAAATAATTATATGTTAACATGATTTGTTTCCCTTGTCCTTTGAGAACAGTGTTTCTCAACTGAGGAAGCACAACATCTCTGCCTGTGGAGCTCTTTTAGGGGGGGAAGGGATAAATATAAACAACAAAATATACAGAACATAAAATTTATCATTTTAACCATTTTTAATATTTTTTAAATTGTGACAAAATACACATAGCATACAGTTCACCATCTTAACCATTTCTAAGGGCATTTCTAATAATGCATGAATCCAATTGCTTCATATTTTCCTTAACACTTGTTATGTTCTGTTTTTTGATAACACTATCATTATGATACATGCTTTGTATCCTTTAAAGATGCTGGCATCTCAGTGGCCAAGATTCTGAGTCTTGAGTGGTGTTGGGTGTCCACATTTTCAATAAGTATCATGAGATAGTCTTTTCTACAGTAAGGGCTGGGAAAACGGGATATTCACATGCAAAAGCATGGAGTTGGCCTCTCACCTAATATCATATACAAGATGAACTCAAAGCAGATCAAAGGCCTAAAGGTAAGAACTAAATCTATAAGAACTCCTAAAGGAAAACATCAGGCAAAAGATACACAGCCCTGAATTTGGCAGCAATTTCTTAGATACAACAGCAAAGGCACAGGAAACAAAAGAAAAACAAATTGGACTTCATGAAATTTTTAAAAATTTTACAGATCAAAAAAATAAAAGACTATCAACAGAAAGGAAAAGAAGAATGGGGGAAATATTTGCAAATCATTTATCTGATAAGGGATTAATATCCAGAATATATAGAGAACTCCAAAAAATCAACAATAACAACAAAATGACTCTAAAAGTGGGAAAAGAACTTGAACAGACATTTCTCCAAAGAAGTTGTACAAATGGCCAATAAGCACATGAAAAGATGCTGAACATCAGTAATCATCAGGGAAATGCAAATTAAAACTATAATGAGGTATCACCTCACACCCATTAGGATGGCTGCTTTGAAAAATAAAAATAACGAGTGTTGGCAAAGATGAAGAGAAATTTAAAACAGGGTCACAGGGTCCTAAAGATATATTTGTACAACCATGTTCATAGCAACATTATTTGTAATAGTCATAGGGTAGTTGCAACCCAAGTGTCCATCAGTGGATAAATGGATAAACAAAATGCAGTATATATACACAGTGGAGTCTTATTCAGCCTATAAAAGGAGGGAACTTCTGATAGACATGACATGGATGAACCTTGAGAACATTGATATCAAGTGAAATAAGCTAGTCACAAAAAGACATCTGTATGGTTCCCCTTATGTGAAGTACAATGTAGTCAAATTCATAAAGACACAAAGTAGAATGGTGGTAGCCAGGGACTGGGGGGGAAAGGGAGAATTGGGAGTTACTGTTTAATAGGAATAGGGTTTCAGTTTTAGAAAATGAAAAGAGTTCTGGAGATTAATGGAATGAATTCACAATGTGAATATACTCAGTGCCACTGAACTCTACACTAAAAAATGGTTTAAATAGTAAACGTTATGTGTGTTTTGCCACAAGAAATTTGAGGGGAGAAAAGTGTCACATAAGAGATTTTAATGCATACCCCTAGCTGAAAACCACTAAACAGACAACTACTGTAAGTATTTTATACTGAAGAATGGTTATAAACTTAACTAATGGTCATCATATAATTCTCTAGGGATTCAGTATTGAGTTCTTGATATCTGAGCTAGTCATATTTTTTACTTAGTAAGAGACAAGTATAGATTCTGAGTTTAATTCTATCAATGTTAATTAAAATATTAAGCATATTTATTAAGCTACTGATGAAGTATATACATTTTTATGATCTTTATACTTCTCCTCATGTCTCCTCAGCATGATAAAGCAAAGGAAAAACTGACTCACAGGAAATGACACCATTATGGCCCATTCTATCTAGAGCTCGTGTTTCATTCTTCAGCCTCCCTGCCTTCCTATGGACTTCTGTTTAAAGAAACTTCAGATTTGAATAAAATGTAAACCTTTAATTTAAACAAGTAAAAGACCGCTCTACCTAATGTAACTACTCCAGGCTTCCCACTTAAATTCTAATGATGATATCAAAGACAAAAACTAGAGACAGCGTTGTAACAATGATAAACCCACATATTAAAGGTCACAGCACTGGGATGGGCTGAGAAACATATTTTCACCTTTTAGACTTCATGTTCCACCATCTAGACAATACAGATGGCCACAAAGAGAGGATGAGGAGGGGGAGGGGTGGGAAACTAGTTGAATTCCTTCCTTTGTCTACTGCACCAACCAGAAAAACGAGTGTCATTTCCCCTACTGAACAAAAAGTTCCTTTCTGAACCATTCAGAGCTGAGCTGCATATTCTTTTTCACCTCTCTGCCCCCATTAGCTTCTTTATGTCAACATCTATTCAGAAACTAGAACATTTAGTATACAAAACTATCCCCCTGGGATGTTCAGTTACTTAAAGCATTTGAGAAGAGGATAAAAAGGAAGGAAGATTACTGGACTTAATGCATGCTTTCAAGAGTACACTGTACAAAAACAAAGTACAAAATTATTCCTGATTCTCCAGCTTAGTCAGAAAATTGGACCAAATAGCAAGTGCACCTATTTATGCATCATAGATTGTTCTAGGCCAGACTCATATATTGGCTCTTAAAATCTAAATTCATGAGTGGGCATCTTCCTGCAGCCAAGGAATAATGAAATAAACAAAGAACAATCTACCTACCCAAGTTGGTGGTGGTGACCCTGTCTTGATTGATGGATTTTCCCTAGGAACCACAGAACACAAAGAACTATTTGGGACTTATAAAGAGAAATTACAAACTAAGAGAAAGATTCAGAAGAAAATTTGAAAAGTAATATTACTAATCTTCTCCAAAAATGCTTAAGGACATAACCAACCCTCTCTGAAACATAAGTAGGAACCTGCAAGGGCAGAATAGGTTTACAATTGCAAGGCTAGAGACATAGAAGAAGAGCTGAAAAAAAGGAGGCAAAGAGAGCCTAGAAATGTATTAGCAGAGATTTCAAAAACTGTGTGGGAAACAGTAAAGAGCAGAAATTATTAAAAATAAATCAAGTACATGATGAGAAAGAAACTTGAGAAGCTCCTCCAGAATGAAGAGCAAAGGACAAGAAAAAAACTGATAGAAATAATGCTAGATATGAAGGTCAGAGATTAGAAAGTCAACCTAAAAATTATAATTCTAAGGAAAAAAATATGCTAATAGAAATAAAAGTAGAAATCAAAGTTTATGCCCAGCTAATTGAGAGGGGAATTTTAAAAGAAATGTTTTTAATTAAGTGGTAGAAACCAATTAGAGTCATTGGTGGAGGGACAAAGAAGTAATAAAATTCTGAATCTTTTGTCTTGCATGGAAGGTAGGAGAAGAGAAGTGGGAGTCAAGAGTTTTGAGGTTTTTTGTTTTGGGGGGTTTTATCTTAGTTTTAAGAATTAGAGATATATGGGTATAAGAAGCAACCACTAGTAGAAATTCGTGTAAGATTTCTATAATGTAAATCTCCTTAGAAGATAATAGCAAAGACAGAAATTGTAGGAAAAGGAAGCTCCCAAATTAGAAAACAAAAAGCAAAAACACAAAAGTAGAATAAATACATGAACTATGACAATAAATATTAATGGTCACATTCTTTGATAAAAACTAAAATTACAAAACAAAACTTGAGCTCTATTTTGCTCCAAAGAGCCATACCTGAAACAAAATGGCACAGAAAGGTTAATAATAAAAATCTAGAATTTATATCTGATAAATGCAAACAAAAAGCAGAGAGAGCAGTATCAATACCAGGACAACTAGAGTTCAAATCTGTGAAACAAGTCAAACCTGGACTTACTTTATTTAGTATGGACTGAACACATAAAGGCTATAAATAAGTATGTGTAAAATAGCACAACTTCAAATGATAGAAATTTAAACTCAAGTTAACAAGAATAAACAGACAAGCACATTTGAAGTATAGAACTTACACATCCAACTATATGTCTATAATAAAATTTACAAAATAAATAATACTGAGAATTTTATATAATCAATGAGATTTAAAATAAATGAGCATTACATGCTAAACTTTGCACCCTATAAGTAGTGCACAAAAATTCCTACTTGTTTCTAAAAAAACTATTCAGCTGTATCTGGAAATTCTTGAAGAGTAGAAATTTTAGGGTTGCCTGGGTGGTTCAGTTGGTTAAGCATCTGCCTTTGGCTCAGGTTGAATGCAGGGCTACTTGTGCTCTCCCTCTCTTTCTCTTAAATGAATAAATAAAATCTTAAAAAAAATGTAGAAATTTTAAGTCATGTATTCCGATCATGATGTAATTGATACCAAAAAATTTCCAATCACCCAATGAAAGCTCTCCTAAAGGAGGAAAAAATTTAAAGAGGAAATAAAATCTAGCGTAGACCATTGATAAGAAAAAAGGGAAATATACATACTAAAATTTGTGGATCTAAGCTCTCTTTAAGAGGTGACTTCACTTTCTTAAGAATGAAAATAAATGAGCCACACAATCAGAATAAAAAAAACATATAAAAGAAGAAAAGCAACCTCTTAGAAATTTAGAAGATTTTAATAATAATAAATAGAAAAAGCAGAACTGATGTTTGAATCCAGAAAATGGTTCTTTGGGAATAAAAATGAAAATTATAAAATAGAAAAACCTCTAGTAAACTTAAGGAAAAAAAAAACAGAACAAAACTAATAATCAGAATTGAAGTTTGTGGTGAAGGGATGTAGTAGTTTTTAAAAGATTGAAGACTGTTCAGGGTGCCTAGGTGGCTCAGTCAGTTGAGTGTCTGACTCTTGATTTCAGCTCAGGTCCTGATTTCAGGGTCATGAGATCAAACCCTGCATGAGGCTCCACACTAAACAGGGAGTCTGCCTGAGATTCTCTCTCCTTTCCCTTCCTTCCTCCCCTTCACTTGCTCCCTCTTTCTCTCTCTCAAATAAATAAAGTATGGGCCCTCAACTCTATGGTCAAATAGAGTTCTACAAAGCAGGGGGAAATATCCATTGGAAAAAAGACAGTGTCTTTAATAAATGGGAAAATTGGACAGCTATGTATAGAAGAATGAAACTCGACCATTCTCTCACACCATACACAAAGATAAACTCGAAGTGGATGAAAGACCTCAACGTGAGGCAGAAATCCATCAAAATCCTAGAACATAGAACATAGGCAGTAACCTCTTCGACATCGGCCACAGCAACTTCTTTCAAGACATGACTCCAAAGGCAAAGGAATCAAATAAATAAATCTTAAAAAAAATAAAAGATTAAAGACTGCTTGATGCAATTTTATACAAATAAACATGAAAATCTAGAAATAAAAAGTTTTCTGGAATGTATAAATTTTGAAAAGAGGAAAATTCCATTTGAATCCAAAAAAGTACTTCCACTAATCTGCTCTAAGGAAATAATAAGATGTATAGCCAAAAGTTTATATGAATAGCTGCATTATTTGAGAAGAAGGATTGTGTCCTTATTGAGGACACACTCTGAAACCAGATTACATGAGATAGAATCAGAACTGTGTACACTTGAATGATATATAAAACCTCTCTGAACCTAATTTCCTCATCTATAAATGAATATACATAGTGAACTATCCATTTCATTCATAATTTTCTTTTACAAAGACCAAAGTCCAAAAACTAAAACTCTGAATTTCTCTTATGCAAAAACATGCTTAATATGTAAAACTGAAAACTCCAGTAATTAGGGCCTGAACAAAAAGCTATACAAAAGATGAGTATTTGATATTTTGATGGATTCTATTTAATTCGTTAGAAAATATTTGATAGATCATCAAAATGTAGGAATGAAGAATAGGTTTTTTTTCTTCAAAACAGTCCTAATACTTAAAGGAATATGAATTGTGAGGTTTGATAAAGTATGAGGATAAATATTTTCCTCCTGCTGACTAATATCCATGTAGTATGTTTTCAGTTTATGTTCTAGTACTCTATGCATGGCATATGCCTTAAAGCCAAACTGTGAGTGTTTTTAGATCCCAGCTATCTATAACACCACCACAAAAGGGTAATACAATTTTTGTCAAAGTGTGAATTCCTATAAATGCTCCATTAAATTTCTGTATATCATAATCATAGCTAAAAGTTAAAGCAAAGTGAATATTGAAGATCAGATGTGTTTCTTTTTATGTATGACATTGTCCACGGGAGACATGGTTTTAATGAAGAAGTTTTAATTAGAAATCTGTTATACAACTGTAAGAAATAACATTAGATTCATCTTATAATGTTGATGCTGTATATCAACTTTTAGTATTTTAAAATAATACTAAAAATATTTATTCTGTTAAATAGAGACATTAGGAGCTTCATGCTATTTTGATGATTAGTTATATGATCTTCATCCTTTGGCTAAATTAAACATCACACAATTGTCTTTTAAATCCTTACTTATTAAAAAAAACTGACTAAATGTAAATATTCTAGAGGGGGGAAAGGATAATTCTGTTTAACCTAACAGTTCCTATTGAAACAATACTACTTTACCACAATAATAATTATATACCACAGAAGAGAACATACTGAAGAGAATATATAAAAAAAAGAGAACACGTGCTTTTTCAAGATGTCGGATTTTAGTAGATTTGAAACTTCTTTTTATATGTAGATTTCTTTATTTCAAATTGAGAGATCTAATTAAAGAGTCGCTTGTCAACAGGCATTCTGTGCATCTTATCACATGCAAATTTATAGACTAATATTGTTGAGCATATTCAGCTTCCAGAAATGCAGTTTGGGCTTTGTTAATAGAGATACAGACTAAATATATTTAAGTATGTCATAGAATATATCACAGAGTAGGCTGAGAATCTGTTCTCAAAGACTGAACCAATAGTGAATACGGCTGCATCCTCACTCACAGGAGGCTTGGGTCATGAAGTTGACCCTAGCGCTGGAGTCTGCAGAGAGGCTAATTTTCTTTTTCAGTTTTGAATACTTTATCAACATTAGGAAATGATCTCTTCCATATTTAAGTGTTTATATTACATAAGTAGGAAACTTTATTATCAGATCAGTCCAGGGCTCTGAAAAAATTCATTTTTCTTCGCTTTCTGCAGAGGATAAAAGACAAGTTCCATGTAGACGAAGGAAATCTGTATTTTTCACTTTAGCTTATTTGCTTATTGCCCTTTTGTCATTTTCTTAGAATTACCTTCATGAGTGAATTATAGCTATGGAAATAGCCCCTATTTCTGTCATTAAATAGTCGTAGAAATCTTGTTATTGGTGAATTATTAAGCACATCCCACAAGAAGTATACAGGTGGCTGGATACCTGACCAAAGCCATATTGGTATTTAATAAACCGTAACTATGACTGAAACTGTTATAATATATTATGCAGTTATAACCTTTTGTAATGATTTAAACTTTAGGGCAGTAAACTTTTAGAGCTAAAAGAAAACCACAGGGATCACTGGACAAGCCTCTCATTTTCTGTATGAAGAAACCTATCCCGAGCAGCCAGGCTAACCAGTAATCTATGATTTCAGCTAATTAACTACAGAGCCAACACCAGAACTTCTCTTTTCTGATTCCCAAAGGAACATGTTCTCTTCTCAGAATACTTTCTTTAGAGAAATTCTGCTTAAAAAACATGAAAATATGGACATGTTAAGTATACCAAAAATTCTAAAGAACTATTAAAGAAACATAAAAGTATAAATTATCATAAATTTGACCTAAGATCAATATATTAACAAAATTGAATATGATTTAATTCCTTGCTTTTGTCATTAATCTAGTCATTTATTTTACATTCTGAAAATGGCTCATTTAAGCCTCTGCCTGTAGCTCAGGTCATGATTCCAGGGTCTTGGGGGGATAATGATCCCAGAGTCCTGGGATCGAGCCACATGTTGGGCTTCCTGCTCATCGGGGAATCTGCTTCTCCCTCTCCTTCTGCCTCTCCTCCCCACTTGTATTCTCTTTCTCTTTCTCAAATAGGTAAAATCTTAAATTAAAAAAAAAAAGATTGATTTAGATGGCTTAGGTCATTTTTCTTTAAGCTATGTGGGGAATTTTGATGTGTTGCCTTTTATTCACTAATGCTAGCACAAGTTTTCCAATGCATACCCTCATTACTTAGATTAGAATGTTTAAAAATAGCTATTGTGATATCTAAGTAATTGAAGTCTTGAAGAATCTTAGTTGCAGGGAATTACAGCTTTGCTAATCAGTATCTTCCACAAATCAATGGCCATCAGAATCACTGTAGAATATGTTAGAAAGGCAGAATCTCAGCTTCCCCTTCCTGAGACCCAGACATACTGCATCGGAGCCTGTGCGAACGAGATCCTGGATGATCCAGATATGCGTTAGGATTTGAGAAGCACCGATGTGGCTTTAGTAATCGCAGACGTGTTTCTACTTGAGGTCATCTTCTTGTCTCTTTCTTCTTCACCTTTCTTTTTTTTTTTTTTTTAAAGATTTTATTTATTTATTTCACAGAGGGAGAGAGATCACAAGGAGGCAGAGAGGCAGGCAGAGAGAGGGGGGGGGAAGCAGGCTCCCCGCTGAGCAGGGAGCCCGATGCGGACCTCGATCCCAGGACCCTGAGATCATGACCTGAGCCGAAAGCAGAGGCATTAACCCACTGAGCCACTCAGGCGCCCTTCACCTTTCTTTTTGTGTCGTGCCCCCCAGCCTCCCCCAAAAGAACCATAAAAGTATCAGTGTGTGCTTCAAGAAGCAAAAAGAAGTTCAGGTCAAAAGTGTGTAAAGAAGGGAAGAAAGCGTTTACATCTACTCATTTTGAGACGCCATGGAGGACTAACTGACCAATTATACTTCTATGTCTTTGGAATATTTTTAGCATCTAGCAGGTCAACGTTTTCCCCCTCTTCCATGTCCCCCAAGAGCCACCATTCCCATTGGGCCCTGCTCCCCAAACTGAGGCTGTGTAACTACATTGAGAAGTGAAATACAGGAGTTAATTACACAGTGTTGACTTTACAGAGGGTGAGCCGCAGAGCATCAAAAGCAGGGACTGCCTGTTCCAGTTAAGGACAGAAAACAGCAAAGGATATATTATTGGTTGTGTAATCTGGGAACCACTGTGAATAACAGTCATTGTGAGGTAGATGAGAAAAATGGTTGTGATTAAAAGCAAAGTAAAATACCTAAGTCCAAGCCTCCATCTACAAAGATGGTTCCAGTGAGTTTTTCTCCTAGTGAGTGATGGATTGAATGTCTAGTGTAGTGATTAAGAGCTTAGACTCTGAGCTAAAACGTTCTTGGTTCAATTTCCAGCCCAGCTACTTCTTGGCTCTGTCACTGTGGGCAAGTTACTTAACCTCTAACCTCTTCAACTGAAAACTGAGAAAACAAATAGTAGCTACCTAATGGGTTATTGTAAACAGCAAACAGGAAAATATATGTACAAAACATTTGACACAGTGTCTGAAACATAGTACTCAGTAAGCATTAGAATGTATTTTTTCATTTGCTTATTTACTCATTTATTAAGGTTTTCCTCATCAGTTTCCCTTGTGAGCAATAGTATAATTTTATGTGTCTCTTCTGGGATTTGGCTGTGGTTTGTGGCCAGGACAAAGAGCTACAGCTCTTTTTAAGGAAATTCTCTCGGCTGAAGAGTGAGTATCTGTTGAGCACCTCTGGTGTAATGATGCTAGGCTGGGTCTGATGGTGCTGATAGTGGTAGAGAGTATAATGAAAGAAAAAGAGAAATACATCCCTCGAGGCACTTAGATTCTGGGTGGAAAAAATGAAATACCCATGTACATGGAAGAAAACCCAACAGATGATTTAAAAAAAACTAAGTATGTTCTTATGTTCAAAATTGCACAGTATATACAAGGCTCTTTGGGGTGATTGAAAGGCAACCATCAGCATTGGTCATTAATACCTGTCATTTTCTTCAGGCGTTTTCTACAAAGGAAGAGGAGAAAAGGGAACTGTTGTATCTATTAGGTAAAACTATAGTGGGGCAAGCATGGAAGATTGTCATTTAAACAGACTTTGGAATCTTGATTTAGGAGTTGACTAAGCACTGGAAAGCAGACTGTGAGAAAGTCTTGATGTTGATGCTGCTGAAATTGCTGCTGGCCTCGACCACATTGTGATTATGTGATCACAGGGGGCAGGCAGGAGTGCCTGCCAGAGAATGTTCTACAATTTCACCATTCTGCTTTAGGCTGACTACTTTGTAATGCTTTTGGAGGATTCAGGCTTTGGAGGAAACAGAAAAGTAGAGGAAGTTTATAACTGCTCAGTAAAGGGGCCATAAATTAGGTGTTGAGATGAAACATAGAACTTGAAGGAGTCTCCATCTTGAGGAACTCAGGAAGAAGGGTGGCTTAGAAATAGTTGTGTAGGGGCATCTGAGTGGCTTGGTCAGATAAGCATCTGCCCTCAGCTCAGGTCATGATCTCAGGGTCCTGGGATCGAGCCCCATGTCAGGCTCCCTGCTCAGCGGGAAGTCTGAGTCTCCCTCCACCCTTCCCCCTGCTTGTGTTCTCTCTCTCAAATAAATAAATAAAATATTTTTTAAAGATACATTTTAAAAAAGAAAGAAATAGTTGTATAGAACCCAGAGTTGCTTGCTTGTTCTCTGTCCCCTGTGGTTCCTGCTTCTGTCTGCCTGTTCTGAGCAGTTTTAGAAAGTCGCTTCTGGTCTGCAGGTCTGGAGGGAATGGACAAGGGGGGACAGATTTGGGCTGTGGAGATCAGGGAATGGGTAGAGTTGGCAGCAGGAAGGCAGTCAATGCCATTGTACTAATATTTTGAATAAATGAAAAGACGCTGAAGGAGGGCGAGGACCAGTAGGGGGAGAATAGAGCTGGTTTTTAAAGGTCACTTTGAAATGGTCCATCACGAACGTCTTTAAAATGGAAGGCAGGAGTCGGGGGGTACACAGTGTTCAGGAGTAAACACCCAGGGGCATCCTCTAATTCCAGAAATGAGTGAAAATCAGTGTCTGTCAGTGGACGGGTTAAACACTGTGCAAGGGTCACTTAGAGTCCAGCTAGTGCTTCCCTTCAGATGCTTGGTGCGTAGTCTCATGCTCTGTCTAATCTGACTTTCTTTGTGCTTCTTTTCCACAGCACGCATGTGTCCCAAGTCAGCAATGTTTCGACAACTGGAGAGTAAGTTATTTGGGTTTCCCTTTCCCATGTAGCAAACAGAAAATAAGCTACTCGAATGGTGTATAGTAGTGGACGATTAATGCCTATTACCTGTTACCAAAGCAACTTGTGATGATTTTTGAAACCACTGAGAGAAAAGGACTAAAGAAGAAGTGTTCCTACGTGAGATTCTGCGTGGGTGTGTGACTAGAGACAGCCTAACCCTGTGAACATGCGAAATTTTTGTTTCAGTCAAAATAATGTCAGAGTCCATTAATGTTTGCAAAATACGTGTCTGCAGAGGTATCTCGCACTGCAGGGTGCCATGAAAGGTTAAAGTAGCAACAGTGTTTTTATTTCTTCCTTCCTTATTTCTAATCAGCCTACATTTGTTGAGTAACTGTGATACGCCAAGCATAGTGTTAGGTGTGTAGCATCAAATAAGCCTCTGGGCTCTGCCTTCAGGGACTTTACCATCTAAGAGGGACACAGAATCAAAGGCAAATCAGTGATGGCACCAAGTCCTTTCTCCACAGGGCAGCGACAGTGCTCTACTGATGATGCCCAAAACGTGTCTCTGTCCTCCTGAGGCTGCCAGCTGCACGTAGACTAAAACCTAAGCTCCAGTTACTTGCCCTTGCTTCCCTCTCTGACCACATTGCTCATTATGTTTAAGCCATGTGACATTATGTTTCTGGAATAGGCCAACCTTATATTTGCCCCAGAGCCCTTGCACTGCCTGTTTTTCAGCCTGGCCATTCATTTTCTTATCCTTCACTTTTTTGTTCAAATGTCCTCTCCTCCAAGAAGCCATCCCTGACTATCCACAGTCCTTCTCCAATCCCGTACATCATTTTGGAAAGAATTTATCACTGTCTGAAATTTCATGATTTGTTTATTACCTGTCTTGCCTCATAGCAATGTAATCCTCATAAACACGGGGACCTTGTTTGTCATAGTCATGGCTGTATCCCTAACACCTAGAAAAGTGCCTGGTGTCTATTAGGCACTAAATAAATACTTGTGAATAGTTTCATACTCAAAGATATTCCATCGCTCCCACCTCTCTTCCTTCCTTGCTGAGATGTAACTGGGCCTTTTTAGCACATCTTCCACCAACAGGGATAAGGAGGAAGAGGAGAAAAGATGTGATAAGGAAGAAGAGAGAATAATTTCAAGAAGCACTAATTAGGACGAATTTGGATCTAATAGGATTAATTGGGATTTTTTTTCTTCTTTGTTAGGTGAGGAAGCAATGAGAGAGCAGGACCAACCTCTCTTAGTTTTGTGAATTTTAAAGAGATTCCAGGATTATCCCGAGGCATCTTATATATGTTCTTGCTTGTGTATTTCCTGATAATCTTTACCTCTTATATGTCTGTGTGGGGAAAAAGTGGGCGGTTAGTTTGTATGTACACATTAATTCACTCACATTCATATAGACCACTGTTAGGTAGTCTTGAATCATTGGGATGTGGAATTCTAAATATAAAAACTCTCTTTTTTTAAAGGTTCATTCATTCATTCATTTGTTGCGGAGGTGCGGGGGGAAGGGGTAGAGGGAGAGGGAGAGAAGGTCTTAAGCAGACCCTGTGCTGAGCACAGAGCTGGACTTGGGGCTCGATCTCACGACCCTGAGATCACAACGTGAGCCAAAACCAAGAGTTGGGCACTCAACTGACCGTACCACCCAGGCACCCCTAAATATAAAAGTTCTAATGCCCAAGTTAGACTATACTTGTTCATTGTCTTCAAATAGTTTTAATGAGATTACCATGTATCTATTATAAAACTACATTTGGAAAATCTAAACTTCTTCAATTTTTCAAAACCCATCTGAACATTTTAAAAATAAATGTGGCTCTTTTTAAAAATTTTAATAGCTTTATTGAAGTATAATTAATATACAAAGAACTACACATACTTAACGTGTACAGTTTGATGAGTTTGGATGTGATTCTTTTTTCAAGTGCAGGAAAACATGATTTGAGGCGTATACGTTTAGAATTTTCCATGCCAGCTTATTCAGAATTAAATAGTGTGGTGATAAAAGAAGGCTTAGACACATTAAAAGATGATACAGCTTTAAAAAGGATACATTATCTATCTTACCATGCACTCTTTTCAGCCCCTGTGCTTAAGCATTTCCTCATGTTAAATGAAGTAAATCTATCCTGACATCGTCAGTAACCCATATTGGGATGTTTGCGTGAATACAGCTTCAATTATATACATCACAATTTAATTACGTAGAGGTTCAGAAAGATTTTGCTGTTCTAAGTAGTAATTGTTCTGGTGAGGTGTTCCTTTTTAATAGCATTTATTCCCTGCATAATTTTACCTTAAAGGGATTCTAAATAGATAATAGGTATCATAAAATCATTTGCACCAGTTTGCTTTGTAAACCATACTGTCTTCCTCTGCAGAGCTGGTATGAAATCTGAAGGAACTCACCTTTGTAAGAATAGGTCTATTATTATTCTATGAGGAAAAAGTACTTCCTCATTCTGCCTTATATTAATGACCCTTATTTCCTGAATGCCTCTGATAAATGTTGTGAGGCTTGCTGTGAGCATTTCAGTCATCCTGGACTTACAAAGATGAGAAACACAGTGATCAAATTGGTAGAATTTGTCAGGTTTTTGGTTTTATTTTTAACCACGATGCAGATATTTTGAGATGTCTCATATGCTGTCTTTGCTTATGAAGCTGTGGTAGATCTACCGTTGGAAATGCTGATATTTCCAAAATTATGGGTATAAATTTTTTTTTTAAAGATTTTATTTATTTATTTGACACAGAGAGAGAGAGAGAGATCTCAAGTAGACAGAGAGACAAGGAGAGGAGGAAGCAGGCTCCCTGCCAAGCAGAGAGCCCGATGCGGGCCTCGATCCCAGGACGCTGAGATCATGACCTGAGCCGAAAGCAGAGGCTTTAACCCACTGAGCCACCCAGGCGCCCTGGGTATAAATTTTTTAAGGTAATCACTGATAAATTTGATTGCCTGATGCACTCCATGTTCTGCTTTTATTAGACTCTTGGAAAGAACCATCCGGTCAGCAGTAGAACAGCATCTTTTTGACGTTAACGGCTCTGGAGGGCAAAGTTCAGAGGACTCGGAATCGGGAACATCATCAGCATCTTCGGCCCCGTCTGCCAGACAGCGCCGCCGCCAGTCCAAAGAGCAGGATGAAGTTCGACGTGGCAGAGACGTGTGAGTTGGCATTAGAGCTTCTTGTTTGCATTTTCTCCTCTCCTTTTTAAAATATACACCTGGATTGGTCACCGTGTTATAGCCATTCCCATTTCAGTATTCAGGTTAATACTTTAAAAATTCCTTTTTGACTATTCTAAACTTTGCTAACATTTGGAAATTTGTAAGTGACTAAATGAACATTTCAGTTGTGTCTGGATGTTTTGTGTTGTCTAGATGTGCGTTGTAGGAAGCCACCCTTGATTTAATACATTTCAGGGCTTTCTCATGAATATCTTCTTTAGAGGGATGTTGAACCACTGGAGGAGAAAATTGCTATATGCCTTTCCAGAGGTGGTTTGTGGTTTGTTTGGTTTTTTTAAGATTTATTTATTTATTTAAGAGAGGCAGAGCATGTGCACGGGTGTGTGTTGTGGGTGGGAATAGAGGGGGGAGGGAGAAAGAATCCCAAGCCAGCTCCATGCTGAGCAGAGATTCTGACCTTAGCAGAAACCAAGAGTCCGGCACTCAGCCAACTGCGCCCTGCCCCCCACCCCCAGGGCACCACAGGGTGGTTTTTTTCTTATTAGACAACATTCATTTGTTTGTTAGACTAACTTATGAAATCAACAGATTTTCCTGCTATGTTGGCCTGATGCAATACTAGAATATCACCGTAATACTCAAACAGTTGACTACATTTTAGTATCAGGATGGTGGAGCTTAAGTCTAATCGGAAGAGGAAATGCTTAAGTTCTTTATTATCATAATGACTAATTTTAAGCTTTCCCACAGCATGAATTTCAAGAATAGTATCATAAGGAACTTTATTCTCCATTAGAGGCTTTGATAAAATACAAATAAACAATTATCGTCTATATTTTTCAATAGTCATCATTTAAATATCAAGGAAAATAAAGTTATATTCATATATGTTTCCTGAAGGTTTTAAGTTTATTTTTATCTACTCTAACATTTAGTCTCTGTAAAGTTATTGTTTTGAACTCTTTATTAAATGTCAAAGACTAAATCAGACCCTAGTGCCCCTCATTCCTTTTCACCTGGATTTCTAATCCACATCAAAAATCTTAGGGGGCGGGGAAAAGGAAACTTCTTTTTGCTTAAACAAAGACACAAAAGATAAGTGATATAAATAAATACCATGCTACATATTATGAAGTTGTTTAAAGGCCATACTAGCAAATGTAATTTTAGAAATAAAACAGTATCAGTGATACAGATCACTGACTTCTTAAGTGATATAGGCAGCACTTTCAAAAAAATTGTCTTGGGGCTGGTGGATAGGGAGGGAGTACTATAATATTACCTTCAGAAAATAGAAAAATTATAATACAGGAGGTATTTACATTTAAAATTAGCTACTGACTAAGCTTTACAGAAAATGTTTAGGAGTATAATTAGCTTATGCACTACCTATATACTGTTACACAGCAAGTACAAATTATTTAATACCGTTGTTATCCTCTGTCTCATTTTTTGCCAAATAGTATGTAGCAACACATTGCATTTCTAAAATATCCTTAGTGTGTCACGACATCATGCTTTCCACCCTCTTTGTTTGGACAGAGGGATAGCAAGCAGAGGTTGGGAGTGGTAGTAAGCACAAGCGAGAGAACAGAGCAGACGGTGGTGATGTTGATGGTAGGTGCATGGCGGCAGGCAGGGGATCAGGTGACAGAAAAATACGAAACATAGGGTAACCTTTCCTGCAGAACTTAGAGTTTCCCACATCCAGGCATGTTTCTGTTCTAAGTTCTCTTGATCATATTTTACTATCAATATCAGGAGAACAAAAGGAGATGAAGAACGGTAGAAACCAACAAATCTAAAAACCTGTGAAACTCTAGCCTTCCCCTTGTTTTTTCTTCTCTGGTATTTCCTTCACTGCTCACGCTCGTCACTCACTGTGGTCAGACTAGAGTTGGACATGGGGTGAGTAAATCTCGGGATGCAAACTGTGTGTGACCATGGTAACTTACAGGGAGTCTCACTTCCTGTTACTCTTTCTCCTTGGTGTGTGGTCTGGGCACTCAGAAGTCCCCTTCCTGTGCCCCCTGTTGACCTCAGCCTCCGAGGCATATGGCATCTTCCTAACCTGACTCACTGGGTAATTAACATGCCTTGATAGTCCTTTCTCGTCACCTCTGAGTCCACACTGCACTGCCACTCTGAGCTCGCCAGGTCTGTGGAGGAGCAAGGCCCTTATTTCTCAGGGCCCCAGACCTACTACTTTTGTCCCCATGAAGGTCCTCTCCAGTATGTCCCCGGGAGATAGACTGATGCATCACTGTGCAGAAGTTGAGAATCATTATCATAGCCTGTAGGAAGTATGTTTTTCTTAGTATACGCCTATGTATAATTGATTCATTTATCAAAGGTTTTCATCAGGCTTTGCTTAAAAGATAAAGCTAAGATTTATTCTATTCAAAAATATTAACTGTATGGAATGGCTCAAAAGAGTTTTTAAAAAGTAGAAATTCATTGTATTTTTGTCTATTATTTTGCTTCCTAACAACTGAAAGCTGCAACCAAGTAAAAAAAAAGTATCTCCTATATTTTTATATTTTTATTTATTTTTTATTTATTTTTATTTGTTTTAGTATTTATATATTTTATATTTTTTAAATATGATAACCATATTTCAGGGTAAGATTAGGGTCAATGAAGTCTGTACTAAAATCATCATGACAGATTTTTGAAATAAATACAGAAGATAGACTAAAACTATAAATATTTCATTTTAGTGCTA
This sequence comes from Ailurus styani, assembly GCA_002007465.1. NCBI lineage: Eukaryota > Metazoa > Chordata > Mammalia > Carnivora > Ailuridae > Ailurus > Ailurus styani. The sequence goes on along the minus strand of LNAC01000229.1, from coordinate 2,557,950 downwards.
ATGATTTATCAGGCTTGTATTATTATTTGCTACCATACAGATATCAAAGTTTAAGCAATATATTCATTATGCAAAGGGGTTCAGTTTAATTCATTTATTAAAAAACTTGCCATCTGCCAGGTGCATGAAAATGATGACTCTTGGTGATGGGTATATTGAAGTTCATTGTGATAGTGTCTCCTCTATATGTGTGAAAATTTTATAATAAGTATTTCTTAAAAGTAAAGGGTAATTTCGGTGAAAGTGGTTTGAGCTGTCCAAATAAACTGGAAATTGTACGTATTTGTTATATAGATACTATATTAAATTCTTACTGCAAAGTAAAAAAGAAAGAAAAAGAAACAAAGAAAAGAAAGAAAGAAAAGACAAACAAATGAAAAAAAAAAAACCCAATACTGTATTAGGGGAATGAAAAATAGTTGAATATTGCCAGAACATTAAGTGTGTCTGTAGCGGTGAGGAAGAAACCCTAGAAAAAGTGAGAGGCCCCAGGGATCTGAGTTCATGTCAAATTTCAGTGATGTCAAGGACGATTGAAACCTGTCAGAATGTTGCAGGCAGGAATTAAATACAAGTGCTCCTCACAGTCACATATGTACTGTGGCTGAAAGGTGTTGACTCGCACAAAAGCAGAGACTTTTTCTTTTATTTAAGAGAACAGGATTTCCACATGAACATGCTGAACAGATTTCCATGTATTTATTTTGACAGCGTTTATTCCAGTCATTCATTCACTATTCAAAAAGATTATAAAATAAACTCTGTGTTTTAATTTCTAAAACTGGTTTTTAGCTTTTGTATTAGTCTACTAGGGCTGCCATAACAAAATACTACAGTCTGGGTGGCTTAAACAACACGAATTTATTTCCTCATAGTTCTGGAGGCTGGAAGTCCAAGATCAAGGTATGGACGGGGTCGGTTTCTGATGAGATCACTCTCTCGCACTTGCAGGTGGTACCTTCTCATCGTGTCCTCCCGTGGCCTTTCCTCCATTCACATGCTTTCCTGGTATCTCCTCCTCTTCTTCTTTTTTTTTTTTTTTTTTTTTTATTTTTTTTCTTTTTTTTTTNGGAGCGGCAGGCAGAGGGAGAAGCAGGCTCCCCACTGAGCAAGGAGCCCAATGGGGGACTCGATCCCAGTAACCTGGGATCATGACCTGAGCAGAAGGCAGCCAACCAATTGAGCTACCAAGGTGTCCCTCCTCCTCTTCTTATTAGAACCCCAGTTCTGTTGGATTGGAGCACCCACCCTTATGGCCTCCTTGAGCCTTAAATACCTCTGAAAAGGCTCTGTATCCAAAAACAGTCACAGTAACAGGTGGTTGAGGGTTTCAGCAGAGGAATTTGGGGGGAAACACAATTCCATCATAACAGCTTTCAAACATAAACCTTCCCCACGAAAAAAAATTATACTAGGATGTATACCGCAGGAGTTAGGAGAAGTATGAAGAGTGATAGACAGAATTTATATAGTAAAACAATTAATTTTGAAGTTGAGACCAAATTCATCCTGCCATCCATAGAAGGGCCCACTCTCAGTGTGAGGAGAGGAGATGAAGGGTGTCTACACGAGTACGTGTCCCAGCATGCTAGTCCCTGTCCGCTCTTCCTCTGCCTTCTGTGATTTTATACTTAGGATATTTCTAATATTTGTTGCATAAATCTTTTCTATAATCTCACTAAGTATATATTTTTACATGGAAAGTATATAAAATAAGACTAAATTAAATATGAAGTGCTAAAAATCACCAAAGATGGCTTAGTGGGGTTAAGCCTCTGCCTTCGGCTCAGGTCACAATCTCAGGGTCCTGGGATCGAGCCCCGCATCGGGCTCTCCACTCAGCGGGGAGACTGCTTCCCCCTCTCTCTCTGCCTGCCTCTCTGCCTACTTGTGATCTCTCTCTCCATCAAATAAATAAATAAAAATCTTTAAATAAATAAATATCACCAAAGACAGTGTAACTTTGGAAATATTAGGATCATATTTAATTCATAGTTTTGCCTCCATGATAAGCCAGTGTTAGAGAAGTTGTGAATTTAGATGGCAGGATAAATATTTAACATTATCTTTCATTTTTGTGTATGGTTGAACTGATGGTAAAATATGATCATCTGCTTTGCTCTCCAGAGCTTATTTATTTCAAAATATAGCTGTAAGTGTTCAGGGAATTACCTTAACTCAGTCATACCATAAGGGAGAGATCTCATTCATTTGTACTTTGACATGACAAGATGCTACCTGATGGCTTCATCTGTCCTGTGATGTAGTAAAAAAACAAATAGTTTGCGTAATTTAACATTATGAAAACTCCTTAAGGGAATGTTTAAAATACTCAGAACAATTTCAAGAATATTAAGTGAGTTAAATTCTGTAGTTACGACATTCATAGCTGCTTCTAAAACTAAGTCATGAATGGGGCACCTGGGTGACTCAGTTGGTTAAGGTGCTGCCTTCAGCTCAGGTCATGATCCCAGGGTCCTGGGATCAAGTCCTGCATCGTCTCCCTCTGCCTGCTGCTCTGCCTGTTGGTGCACGTGCTCTCTCTCCCCCCACCCCCTCTCTGTGTGTCAAATAAATAAATAAAATCTTTAAAAAAAAAAACTAAGTCGTGAAGAACCTCCGGTTATAAGTTTATATCCTGAAACTCCTTGTACTGGAAAGTAACAAATCCATACTTCAGTTAAAATGCTTTATATTCCACAGTTTTTATTAACTTTTACTGTTTCTACCAAGATTATCAAATGCAGTCAGAGTTTGTCATTAATGCTTTTCTGCTGTGCTAAATTGTCTTTATCATTTGGGAAAATCAGTTTGTCCCATTCCAGAGAAAAAGATGTCATATTTTCTTTTCAGATTTTTCTCCACACATTGTATTATAAAATGCGTGTGTAGCAGGGATATCTGGGTGGCTCAGTCGTTAAGCATCCAACTCTTAATTTCGGCTGAGGTCATGATCTCAGGGTAATGAGATCGAGTCCTGTGTCAGGCTCTCCACTCAGTAGGGAGTCTGCTTGATATTCTCTCTCTCCCTCTGCCCCCATGCACACGTGCATTCTCTCTCTCTCTTGCTCGCTCACTCAAATAAATAAATAAATCTTTAAAATAAAGTGTGTGTGTGTGTGTAATCTGTTAATAATGGGAAATTTTTTTGTAAGATTGCACTGTTTTCCCTTTTTGAATATAAATTACTTTTGGTACAACCTCAAAAGTTGTTCATTGGTAGAAACACAGTCCTTGCCAGTTTGCCTCTAGGAATAATTTCTCTTGTAATGTGCTTTATTTGGCACCAAGTGGTCTCAGGAGTAGCACGGTGCTCAGATTTTGATCAAAGAGGCAAACTGGAAGTTCTGGGCACTCTCTGCTGATTTCCCATGTGATGCAGTGACAGTGTCATTAAAATGTCCCTTTTACCTTTTAAAATTACGCTCTTTTTTTTTTAATTCAAGGGGACTTATCAACAAAGAAAATATTCCTTCTGGGTTTAACAGCCTTGAAGATTGTATTTTGAATGCTCAGGAAGTGGAAAAATTGTATGAAAATACTTCTGGTTATATTGGAGAACGGGGCAAACCTAAACGTCAGAAATCCAGTTCCAAACTTTCTGAACTCAATGAAAATCAAGATGGTCTTGTGGTAAGTGAAAATTCTATAAGATTTTTACTTGTAACTTTACTTGTAATTAGGAAATACCACATCTCTTTTCCTTGCTTTGTAAAAAAATAATAATTTCAATCATGAGCTTCATGGAACTGTAGGATGTGAGTCTGAAGACCTCAGAGCTACTAAGTATACACACTTGTATTTCTTTTTAATAAATATAAAAATCATAGCTGAGAAAGATTATATTCTGCCAAAAGAGACAGAGAAAATACACTTTGATTTTCATGTTACTCAAAGGATTTTTATCTCATTCTTTTGAGTATTTTTAAATTGTATACTTTGGAATATTGTTATTAAAGCATTTTTTTATTTTCTCCCATTCTGTTCATTCTCATATGTATGATTATATAACAAAAATATTAATGAACTTAAAGCCAGGTGAAAGAAAACTACATAGGGAAAAAGGATCAAGTATCTTTGTTTACAGAAATCTGTATAGTCAGAATTTAGTTCAAATCTTTACTCTGTAAAGTATTTTCTTCCAAATTAGAAAAAAAAAACAAAAAGGATCAACCTCTTACAGAGTTATCTCAGTCCTGAACCCTGGATCATTGATTTGATATCAGTTATTACAAGTAGTTTCTGACAATAACTAAATATTTATTCAGGTTAAATACTAGTATACATCATCCTTGTCTGTGTATTCTTCACTTTCTTTGAGAAGTGAAAACCAAAGCCTATCTTCTTAGTTCCTTTAGTTTTAAAAAATTTAACAACAACAACAAAAACTAAAGACTAAAAACTAAAAAAATTTAACAACAACAAAAACTAAAGACAAAATTTATAACATAACATGAGCTGAAGTCCCCATAATAAAAATAGGTAATTCCCATTCTTATTGTTCAATGTGTAAATACTCTGATCTATTTCATCTCTGACAAACTTTTAGTTCCATGTTGGGTTTTCTGTACATTTAGTAAATTTATAGGCCATTTGTTTTCCATTGTCAATTTCTCTATGTGCTCAGAGGATTCCCAGTTTTGCCCTAAATAAAATATACGTAAATGCAAATCCAACGAAACACATTACTTTCTCTTTTTCCCTCCAAATGTTTTTTTATTTTATTTATTTATTTATTTGTTTGTTTATTTGGGAGAGAACACAAGCCAGGGGGAGTGGCAAGCAGAGGGAGAGGGAGAAGCAGGCTCCCCACGGAGCAGGGAGCCCATCGAAGGGCTCAGTCCCAGGATACTGGGATCATGACCTGAGCCAAAGGCAGACACTTAACCAACTGAGCCACCCAGGTGCCCCTTTTCCTCCAAATGTCTTGATAGTCTGTTTCTAGAAGTAAAATAACCAACTAGAAGGGACAGAAACAATCACCCACTGCAGGCCCATGTCTGATACACTCCAAATAAAGAATGTAAACTTTGGAACCATCACACGCATTGAATGTTTTTAACATTAATGTAATTCTTATTTGGGGGAAAAGTAAATTTTTAAATAAAAAAATGGTGCTAATTTTATTAACATTTTATTTGGCTCACAATTTGCTTATCTGCCAAAGAGAGTGCAATGACTAAAAGTCCAATAGTTGACTTCTTTGGAAAGATGTGCTTCTCTATTTCAATCCCTTTTTACATGAACTTAATCCATTAATATTTTCTTTCCCACCAGGAATGGTGTCTTAAATTACCTAGGTGGTAATAGCTAATAAAAGTGAAAAAGTACTTTTATTCCTTAGAATATGTGTTTGACTGATCAAACTATGTGCATATTCTTTGTTTAAAAATGTTTGGATGGGAAAGCCTAATACCACCCAGTCTTTTTTATGTGAAAGGATTTGCCCCCACCTTAGTTGCCAGTTTCCTTATTCCAGGATTGTGAATATCACCTATTAACATAAGTGAGCCAAGTGGACCATGTCTTTGTTACAGTGAATAAGTGAAACACCTGCCAGCACAACTCAGAAGAAAAATTTCCTCATCTGAAGTGAGGGTGTTCTCTGAGAGCTTTTCTGTCATATTTCATAAATTTTTAAACCTAGTCTTCACAGGTAACCACAAAGCAAAGAGCCAGGGAACAAAGCAAGTATTTAGACTACACCTTAAGAGTTAAGTTGGTGCATCTTAACTTGTCCCTTATGTTTAACCTCCTAGTTTTACTTTTCCCAACTCTCCCCCAACACCATTTCCTACTCCGTTTCAAGTTCTTTACACCCTGCCTGAATATTTATTTCTATAGCTGGGTTAGCGGTGTGGGGAGGGACAGGGGGTGGGTGAGGATTATATGTAATTATACGCCTTTATGTGCCAAGAAATATTTCAGATCCTGGGGATAAAGCAGTGAGAAAAATAGGCAGAGGTAGCTGTCCTCACAGAGCTTACATGCTAGTAGGGAAAACAGACAATAATCAAGATAAGTAAGTAAAACACAAAATATATTAGATAGTGATAACTACTAGGAAGAAACATAAAGCAGGAAATGGGAATAGGAATTGTGAGGGCGCCGGGGATGCAATTTTAAATAGAGTGGTCTGGGAAGAGCTTCCAAGAATTTGACATTTGAGTGTAAAGATTTAGAGAAAGTAAGGAAGCAAGCTATACTATGATAGTAGGTTCAAAGACCCTGAGACAGTCATTTATCTGGAACGTTCAAGAAACGACAAAGACCCCATTGTGATTGGAAGAGAGTAAGCAAAATTAAAGAGGTAATGGGAGAGGGTGGGCAGATGAAGTAGGGCCTCATAGATCATTGTGAGGACTCTGCCTTCATTTTGGGTGAGATGAGAATCCATTTGAGGGTTCTAGGTAGAACAGTGATCTGGCTTACTGAAATTTGTCCACCTACTGTGCTGAGAATAGACAGTAAGCAGGCAGGGGCAGAAACAGGGAACCCAGTTAAGAAGCTATTGCAATAATCTAGGTTTGAGGTGATGATGATTTGAACTAAGGTGATACCAGAGCCAGCATATATTTCCTTGCAGGCTGTACAATACACTACTCCAGGGGGCACTGTTCACATTGACTAAACTCCTTCTGGAGGGGTACGTTGCAGTAGTCATGACATAGTGAACAGATTCTGCATGTGTTTTAAAAGTAGAATTAACAAGATTTCCTGACATTACCTGTGTGGTATGAAAGTAATCAAAGAGTCCAAGATGACTCCAGGGTTTTTGGCCTGAGCAACTAGGTTTGTGTTGCAAGTTTAACTGAGATAGAGAAGATAGATAGAAGTTTGGGTTCAGTTTTGGGCATAAGATTAAGCTGCCCATTAGATATCTAAGAGGGCATATCAAGGAAGCAAGTGGATTTCTGGGCCAAGAGTTTAGGGAGGAATTCCTGGCTACAGATACAATGTGGGAGTCATTAGCAGATAGAGGATATTTAAAGCCAATATACTGGGTGAGCTGACCAAGGGAATGAGTGTAGACAGGAAAGAGAAGTTGCCTCAGGGACTGTGAGCCCTGAGACATACCAACATTTGGAGGATGGGGAAATGAGAAGGCACCGGGGAGGAGACTTACACGACTAGTAAAGTAGAAGACCGACAAGGTAAGTTTAGTGCCTTGGCAGTCAAGAGTGTCTCGAGGAGGAGAAAAGGTCAGACGATGGGTCAAGCAGAAGACTGAGAGTTTGACCATTAGGATTATTAGCAAGCTGGAGATCACTTCGTAAACACAGTTTGGATGAAGAGATGGAAACAAAAGCCATTTTCCAGAGAAAGTGAGAGTAGAGTAACTGAACACAGTGACTAATAATTTCACACTGATGACACCAGTCCACAATACCACTGAGGAGAATATGCTGTAGACCAAAAGAAGCATCTTGCAGTTTTGGAATCTCTAAAGTGGGAACTGTCCGAGCATGTTCCCCTTTGTGCTTTTGCTTCTCAAGACTTTCATGACCAGCAGAGACCAAGACACTACAGATAATTCAGAGCTTAAAAATTAGGGGTAGTAAGTGGCATTAGAGTGTTCTGCCTTATCTCTAATTATTGCCACAGTCCCAAACTTTTCTTCCCTCTTTAAACTCTTGGCTCATGCCTGTGCCCATCAGTCATTCTCAGAGGAAAACCTTGTCTCCTGATTTCCTTTGAAGAACTAAGACATGCAGCCTGTGTTTCAGCAACTTCCTCACTCCTGCTTCAAAACGTCTCTAGAATGCTGCTACTCATTTTCTTTCCTCACTTGCTCAAGTAATAACAGGGTTTTTCTAGTTTTAAGGTTAACCTCTAAAATCAAGAGGTATCTTTGTGAATTCTACCTTCTTCATCCAACTCTGCACCCCACACCCATGTACATGTACAAACATATACATACACTCACACACTTTTCCTTTTCATTGGCTTCCTCGTCATTGCTCATTTCTTTTGGCCTAGAAAAAGGCTCCATCTCTAAAAACTTCCTCTCCTGGACACAATTTAACAGTTTGAATCAAAAGTCATAAGTCAGTCATGCATTTTATCCAGTAATCGTACTTCTGCCACTTGGTTCTACTTAAATATGCAAAAGACCATGGTATTAATTTGCTCACCAGAAGGCTTTCTATAATCATGGAAAATTAGAAGCAATTTAAATGTTCAAAAGTGTGAGATCAGATAAGCAACATTTGTGTGTCAATTCAATAAAATTAGGATTGTGAAGACTTTGTAATAAAATAAAAACCATTAACAAGTTATGTTTTAAGTGCTTTATATATATTATCAAGTTTAATCCTCCCAATAATCCAGAAGGTGGATTTATTATTTTAATTCTCATTCTAAACATGAGAAGAATGAGGCAGAGGAGAGTAAACAACTTGTCCAAGGTCACACATAAGTGATGGAAGTGGGTTCCCCTATATCCTCCCTCAATATTAAAAGTAGATGATAAAGTAATATACACAGTGCGTGCATTCATACACGTATACATACATGTGTGTGTGTATTATATAGGTATAGGTGTGTGTATATAAATTATATGTGAAAATGTTCATTCCCAGGAAAAAAGACTGCAAGGAAATGTACCTAAAGTGATTATATGATGGTGGTAGTAGTGATATTAGAAGCAACTATTACTCCCTCCTCTGTCCTTCAGATGTTCTCCATATGACACTAATTCTATAAAAAGCATTACATCCATTATATAAAAAACAAAAACATAGTCTATTAGCTCTCTTATTTATAAACAACATCTGTTTAGGGGCGCACAGGTGGCTCAGTCTGTTAAGTGCCCAACTCTCGGTTTCGGCTCAGGTCATGATCTTGGGATCACAAGATCGAGCCCTGTGTCAGGCTCCGTGCTAGTGGGGAGCCTGCTGGAGATTATCTCTCCCTCCCTCTCCCTCTAAAAGAAAGTCAACATGCTGAAACCGAACTCATTGTTCCTCCTTGATCTCTTTTTCACCAGGAGGGCCATCTGATCTCATCATACCATCATCTTCTCAGCCCTTTTCTAAGTCATTTCCCGGACTTGCCCCCAGTCCTTGAGGTGTCCTCCACCTTTTCAGTCAGTTGTCAAATTTAGTTGACTCTGCTTTAAAAATGTTTTGAAGGTTCCCCTTGTCCCTTCGTATTGCCATCACATCTCTGAGGCCCTTGTTATAACTGCCCTGGAACATCAAAACAGCCAGCCAGCACGTCTGCACCGCTGCCCCCGCTCCCAGCCCCACGCTGCCTTACCTCGGCAAAACAGCCCTCTACCTCCTGCAGCACTTTTCAGCCTTTGTTTCCAGTGCTCTTCAACTCAGCAAGAACTCCTGTCAAAAACTACCTGACAGCGACTCTCTGGGTGGTATCCATATAATGTAAAAAAGCCCAACATTGTGAGCCACTGATTTTTTTTTTAAAGGTTTTATTTATTTATTTGACACAGACAGATCAGATCACAAGTAGGCTGAGAGGCAGGCAGAGAGAGAGAGAGGAGGAAGCAGGCTCCCCGCCGAGCAGAGAGCCCGATGCGGGCCTCGATCCCAGGACCCTGAGATCATGACCTGAGCCGAAGGCAGAGGCTTCAACCCACTGAGCCACCCAGGCGCCCCGTGAGCCACTTATTTAAAATTATTCATTCTTTCAATTATACAACTCACTGTATGACAAGCACTCTTTTAGGAGCTAATGACACAGTGGTTATCAAAATGGACACAGCCTCAGCTGTCATGAAGTTTACATTCTTTATGGGATCAAATAAGAACCAAGAAAACAGTCAGATGGCGACCCACACTGTGGAGAGAAATGAAGCGGGCAGAGAAGACGAAGTGGCGGGAGGTGTAGGATTGATGTACAGAGGATACTCGGGTCGGGCCTCGCTGAGAAGCCTTGTGCAGGGACCTGAAAGAGGCGAGGGGGTGAGCCGTCAGGAACTCTGGGGAGAAGCTTTCTATGCAGAGGGGCGGCAGGCTTAGCCTGCTGAGGATGAGCAAGAGGCTGCTGTGGTTAGAGCAGAGTTGAGGAGGATTTTAAGAGATGAGGCCAGAGATGGAGCAAGGGTACTGAACCCGTAAGTCTTTGTAGCCATTTTTAGGTCTTTGGGATTTACCTTGAGTGAGATGAGGAGGCATTAGAGGATCAGAGAGAAGAAAATCATTTTCTGATGTACCTTTTGAAAGAATCACTCTAGCAACTGTGTTAAGAATAGGCCGGGAGGATGCCGGAGAATAGCCCAGGCGTGGGAAGGGATGAACAAGCACTAAAGCAAAATAATTGACATAATCTAAGCAGGAGATGCTAACAGTTTAGACCAGGATGATGGCCATGGAGGGGGTACGGTCAGGCTATGGATGTATTTTAAGGTAGAAACAAGAGGATTTTCTAATAGATTGGATGTGGGTGTGAAAAAGGAAGGGCGTGCAGGATGACTCCGAGACCTTTGGAAAAGCTAGCTGGAAGGATGGAGGAAAGTATTTGGAGGGACAGATTCAGGGGGGAAATGATCAAAGTTCCATTTGGATGTGTTGAGCTTAAGATGTTTATTAGTAAAGAATCAGGTAGGCAGTTAGATACGTGAATCTGGAGTTCAAGGGGGAGATGAAATAAGTTTGGAAGTCTTTGGCACCAGGTGGCATTTAAAGCCTTGGGCTGGTCTGAGCTGTGACAGCATGTTGAGACATACCAACATTTAGTGTGTATGCAGATGAGGAGGTATAACCAAAAAAGATTAAGAAGGAGCAACTAGCAATTTTCAGTGCAAACGTGGGCAAGAGCCTTATTAGATGTCAGTGAAGAGCAAATCAGAAGACAGAAATTGGGATAGTGAATGAATAGTAATTTCACATGTATATAGTTCACTCACATCTACCTTGATGGTAGATTTGGGAGGAAGTAAGAGGAAAACATATAGTTAAACAGGTTCAAGAAAGAATTGAGGGAAATGAATTGTGTACTGCAGGTATGGAAAGTTTTTGAACAGGTTTGGCTCCTTAGGGGTGAAGAAAAATGAGGCAGCAGCTGGAGGTAATGCAAGATCAAGAGAAGGGCTTTAAAAGACAGTGATATGGGAGCACCGGGGTGGTTCAGTGGTTAAGCATCTGCCTTTGACTCAGGTCATGATCTCAGGGTCCTGGCTTCAAGCCCCGTGGCAGGCTCCCTGCTCAGTGGGGAGCCTGCTTCCTCCTCTCTCCCTCTATGCCCCCCAACACACACTCATGTGCTCGCTCGCTCTCTTTCTCTCTCTCTCTCTCTCAAACAAAGTATTTAAAAAAAAAAACAGTGATATAGCAGAGTAACTGTGTAAGATAAACCAAAAGAGGAAGGGAATGATGAAAGAGAAGGGAATCCATTGCAGGATCAATGTTCTTGAGTAATTGATAAGGGATGGAGCCTATAATTGTAATTGTGATCTTGAGTAATTGATAAGGGGTGGAGGGTTTGATTATAACTTACTTTGATCTAAAGGCTGTTTCATCAGAAACTTTAATGGTTTGTCCCACTCCCTCCTTCACATTACACCAGTCTGTCCCTATGTTCTAACCACAACCTACACCTTCATCTAAGAAAAATAAATACTCTTCTAACTTTTTTAATTTATTTTTTATTTTTTTATTTATTACATGTAATGTACTCTGCCTCAGGGGTACAGGTCTGTGTATCATCAGGCTCACACATTTCACAGCACTCACCACAGACTCTTCTAACTTTTTAAGCTCACCACATTTATACACACATCTAGAATTTCTTTCCTTTGCATACTATTGAATAAGGAAAGAATGTGCTGACCACTTTGAATTTTATGTTTTGCCAATTAATGTTTAGCATTATCATTCAGAAAGAACCTATCTTAGAAATAAAGATAATATTAACAGTGTAGCAAACTACAGTTGGAGCAGTAACCAAAATACAGAAGTCATGATGACAAGGACCAGTGTCTGTCTGGTTCACCTTTCCCCAATGTCCAGCAGAGTTCAGCACTCATCAAAAAAAAATGTGTTGAAAAAAAGGAGCACATGAATAGCTGCCATATTTTTAGGGTAACTTGTGTAACAAGAAGACCCAAAACATAATGTCTTGAACACAGTAAATATTCCTTCTTCTGTAACAACCTAAAATAGAACTTGAGGGCCAGGGAGAGCAGTAGAAGACTTGCTCTGTGCTGGGCCAAGTTCGTCTCTGTCAACTTCAAGTAGCTTCCAGTGAACGATGGTGGTTTTATCTCCTGTCCCATGTCCATTAGTCACATGGCCAAATCTCATTGCCAGAGAGACTGGGGAATGCCTTGTTACTGGGCATGTGGCTACTTCATTTCTGTGGAAGGAAGGTAGAGTGGATTTGAGTGGATAGTTAGCAAGCTCTTCTATCCTCATCCTTGTATCATATCAGTAGTTCTTTTTAAATATGGATTAAGTTATATAATTGTTTTAAGCAGTAAAACATAAAATGTATGAAAGGTACAAAAAGAAACTCAAATGCGCATTAAACCTTTGTTAATGAGAATATATCAAATACTCTCCTTCTCTTAGAGCTCAAGGTTAGAATAATGAACCTGTTTTGACTAGCAGTGTTCCTGACCCTTCAGACTGAGCTGTTTGTATATGGAGGGAAAACATTTTTTTTTTCAGTGTCCTCTATAAAGGCTTTGTTAGCATTTTACAGTTTTAGAAGACAAATTTGTTTTTGCTCCAAGTGTTTTCAAGGGCTTCAGTGGTCAAACAGGTTTTGAGCCCAGCTTTCAATGCCTCAACAGAGAGGGGCCAAGGGAAACAATTGAAAATAAATTCCACAGTCTAAAGCTAATTTTCTCAAGGATTTTGCTCTTTTTAGATCTGAGGTTATTTTTATAATTGAGGAGGGTGGTTCTTAAAATTCAGTTCCTTCTGACACCCAAAAACTGTCCAAATGAATTCTATCATAGCACATCTGTGTGTTTTGAGAGTCACTGGTAAGACTTAAATGAAGCAGAATTTTATAGATTATAAACTAAACTTTGTTTTTTTTCATGTAATTCAAGAAGGCGTTTCATTAAATTATTCTTAAAGTTGTAATCTGTTCTTTGCTATTTCTTAAAATTACCTATTTAAAAGGTTCCTATGTTTAGAAGACCAGTTAAAGTAAAAATCAATGCAATAACACATTTTTATAAGAGTATTATTACTTTAACCTTTCATAAATGCAAACATTAAAAAACTACTCTTTTACCACACCTAGAGAATTGTTTGGGACATAAAACAGTTCAAAACCTTCAAAAGGCATTGAGTTCGTATTTTCCCCTAAGACAAGTACTGTTACAGCTACAGATCATTTGAAAGTCCAGTAGCATACTTCTCATACAGTGGAAGCCTTCTGCATTTCAGCTGTTCTTTTGACCTGTACATTCCATTCTCCCCTTCTCCCACCTCAGTGAAGTGGGGGGGATTTGCTGATCTCTTTATCTTAATCTTCCCTCCCTAAACCTTAGGCAAAGAATGGAAGTTAGAATTTATAACTTGTTTTCTGCAGTGGAAATGGTACTTCTGTTACCGTATTTAGAGACCTTAACTACCCTTTTTTGTTTCATTCTGAAAAAAAAAAATGAGATAGGTTGCTAGTGGTAGCATTCTTCACATGTTCCTGTGTCCAAAAGGTATAGGGGTAACCGCCTCCGTGAAGGAACACTGTGTGCTTGCCTGCTGCGTTAGTGAGAGCAGCTCATGAATATTCAACAGTCTCCAATGTGTGGACAACATGAAAGCTGGAATTACTATAAAGCCTTAGAGAGGAATAAGGAACAATATTGAAAGTCATCCTTTTGTCAATTACCTCCATAAAAAAACAGATCCTTGGGGAGTTCTTAAACATAGGGATCAAACATTTTTTTAAAAAAAAGCGGATTGGGGAGGGAGTCCAAGTTACTGCTTACTAGTTTTAACCCTGGAGATCAGCCAGACTTGCTCACATTTTACAACTGCTTTTTGCAAAGTTTTCCATTGTTTAACATAACTATCTTTTTTCTATAATTCTCAAAACCTATAAGCAATTATATCTTGGTTCTTTTTGTATAGGGAAAAAAATGTTCTTACTGAAATATCTAAATTTATATAATACTACTATGGTTTAGTTTCTCTTCCCTCTTTCTGAATATTCCCTAGCCTTAATGTGAAGATTTTTATTTATTCTGAAATAGTCATTTGCGTATAATTAAAAATGTATTTCATTGACACTGTTTTAAAGTGATCTGAGGGTAGAGGGTTGTACTTCCCTAGGAATTCAGATTTCAGAGCTTTAGAAAAAACCGAATGCTATTGCGCAAGATCTTACACTAAAGGTTTTGATCATCTATTGAAGATCACCAGTGAGAACAAACACAGATTCTTTGTCATAGCTATAACCCCCTTTATCAGGAAGATCACATTCAGGTAGTAAGAGCAATTATGCTTTGGTTTAAGGAGCACCATTTTAGAGAGGCCTCTTCTAATTCAAACTTTAGAGTTATAAAAATGTAAATATTATTTAATATCATAATTTTTATTTCTCAGATCCATTCTAAAACTGTGTAAATTATCTAAGCGTGTAAATTGATGTTTAGTGATGGCAGACACAAACACTCTTTGTAGTATCTGGAACATCACCTTAACTGGAGAAATAGTAGTAAAATATTTGGGGGGAGGTGGCTTTCATAGTTTTAAGAAATAATAACAACAGCATCAACAACAATAGCTAATATCCTTTAAATGTACCAGGTATTATTCATGATCTTTACGTGCGTTATTTCCTTTAATCTTCAAGGCCACCTATGTTATCATGTTAATATTGCCGTCTCCCTTTTCCAGATGTGGACATTGAGGGTCAAGTAGGGTCACACAGTTGGTAAATGATAGAGGTAGGATTCAAACCCCAACATTCCGACTCCAGAGGCACCATTCTGTTACACTGTGTCTCCCTTTGTTTCTACAGTCTGATGGAGCCCAGGGTTTTAAACTTTAAGAATTCCAGATAAGTTAGCCAAACTAACATAAATGGAAAACAATTCATTCATCTACCAAGCCAAAGATTAGTTTTCTACTCTAATTATGTGTTTATTTTGTGAGGATTTTTAGATATGTCAGCTTCACGGGATTATTGTGAACGTTAATCATATTTATTTTGTAAAGGGTTTTTCACGATGGGAGGTTATAAACATGTAGATGAACACATGTTGCTTCAATATGCGTTATTCTGGTGACATAGAATAGGTGGCTTGTGCTTAATGTCCTTTTAAGGCAGATAGGAATCTTTGAGTTCAGTGAAATTTGGGTTCAGATCTCTAAGGCAGCTGTTTCTTTTTTTCAGTTTACTGAATATAAATGAGCTCTTGTTTGATTTTTTTGTAATCTTCCCTCATGGGGTTGGCTTACTTATGATGTGCTCAGTCACCTGATTTCTATTCAGAAAGCATTGGCCATGCCAAAAAAACCTTATAGGTATGCCTCCTGATAGATGTTAAGCCCTCTTGGTCAGCCTGAAATACATGCTATTCAAAGTCAGTTTCCTGTTTATATTTTTTCCATCTTAGCTAATACATGGACCAGTGTTAAATATCACAGAAAGAAAGGTTCTTTTTTTTTTTTTTTTTTTT